>CANSZD010000103.1:0-185486 GCA_947648045.1 Beta corolliflora | reverse complement strand
TTAAGCGAATGGGAAGCTCCCAGACATGCTTTTCATGAGCACATGTTCCACATTATGCAAGTGGAGGTAGGATTGAAACAAGGGATAATTTGGTAACTGAGGTTGTTCTCTCCACAAAAGGTGCGTAGTCATGAGAACTTCATAACAACACAGTTTGGTAGAAACACATAGAAGCCGTTTATTTGAGGGTAATCACAAAAGGGAGAGGGAATCATGGACCTCAATTACCTTTGTAAGTGTTTGGTTGAGGGTAATCAAGAAAGTGCTAATCATATAAGTATCCTAATAATTTTAAAAAATTATACTCCCTTTCTTCATAGATCTTTCCACTTGAAACTAATACGGTTAGAGAAAACTTTGACAATTAAATGCACTTTGGAAGACAAATCGAGTAAATTATTTGTAGAACTTAGAATCATTTTATTTCTGACAAATTGATGGTCAAAGATTGACCACCAAAAAATTGAGTAGAATGATTTTTAAGGAAAGTTAGAAGTACCAACTACCAATCCACCACTTAAGAATTCAAACTTACTTGGATGACACACACATAAGTTTTGGGGCCAAATTGTTCAGCGATGGTACTTGCATCATAAAACCAAGTTACTTAGTCTTGTGCGTAAAAAACTTTTCAAAAAGTGGTTTAGTTCAAAAAGCTTATTATAAGTGTCTTGCTAGTTCGTTGAATTAGTATGTAGAGCTCAAAATTTAACTTTGAAATCTAGAAAATGATCGTGATGATTCAAAGAGTCAGTTCGTCGCCAGGTTTTCACTTTCTTAGATGTTAGATTTTCCATTTTGGCTTCCGTAAAGGAGTCACCATCATCATTGCCGAGTGACCAACTTGCCTGAATGAAGCTTAGGGGAGGAAAACCTGTGACACCCATGGAAGGTTTTTTAGGGGGGGTGGAGGCTTCCTTCAAGATAGATTTTTTAGTATTAAGGCCGTGCACCCTTAAACCTTTATGTCTTTGAAGTTGAAAATAAATTCAAGATGAAGGTGTGGTAATTGAGAGTGGTAAAAATGAGGTCGAGGTGTCAAGTAATATGATGATAGAGGGTTTGGAGACTACAAGCAATATTTCATCTGCAAGTTCTCCCTTAAAGGTTGAAGAAGTTATGTCTTCAAAAAAAGTGAAGCCAAGAAGGAAAACTCATACTTCAGGCACGATGCTCTAAAACTGCACTTTTGAAGACTCGCTAAACAAGAAAAGGTTTTGGATGTAAGTTTTGAACTCTTTGGAAGAGAACAACATTAAGCCTCCGCCATCGGAGTTCTCCAATAGACCAAGGAGAAATATTGCTTTTGTTTCATGTAGTTGTATATGTATTAACGAGTCTAAATGTTATGCATTTGAACTTTGAAGACTATATACATTTCATACTCTATTATTTACAATTTTTTCAGAAAAAGGTTGCTCACATTTCACACAACCACACACCACCTCAACTCCACAAACCATAAAAATGTATAAATCGTGAAATGACATGTCATTGGTGGAAATAGGAGACGGAGAGTATGAGCGAGAAGGTTAAAAAGAAAAAATCAAGAGTGACCAAGGCGCCCAAGCCCATAATGATGAACTCATTATAGTTATAAATTGTTACTCCAAAAAGTACCAGTAAAAAATATGTTGCCCATGTTCGCCTATTGATACTAACATGTCAGGTCTAGCCCAACCATAATTTTTTAATAAAATTTGTTGCTCAAACCTGCTTTTCTAGCGCGCCAAATGGGCTAGGCTTAGCAATCCTTCTCATTCATGAACAGCACTATTAGAAAATGACCTTATCAAAAGTGATAATTACACAAAATCTATATATATACATATATGTGTATATTTTTACAGATTAATTTTTCATCTAAATATATAAAAAGTAGTGGTATCCAATTATCTATTAAAGGACGAAGCTAGGACTTTGAGAAGTTAAGGTTATAGATGCATTTTACTAAAGAATGAATGGAATATGGAAATATTTCAATTTGCATCTATCTTTAGAGTATGCTACCTCCCAAGATTTAAGAGTTTCAATAATACTACAACAGCAACAACAAAGCCAAATCATTATTCTCAAAAGATGGGGATAACTATGTGAACTAAGAACTTAGCTCATTTTGTCGTTCACAGCAATCTTCTTCCTCCATTTATCGATATCTAGTGCCATGTGCTCATGCAAACCCAAGTTCTACATATCTTTTTATCTTCTTCCATCCAAGTTATCTTTGGTCTTCCTCATGTGAAACCCGCATAATCCCAAATCTATACTCGTTGTCTTGTATGCCTAACTTAAAATACTTGGTTCTCCTTTATCTAATTTTTAATTTCAACTATTTTAACCATCCTTTGAATATCTTCATTTTGTCTATCAGGGTGTTCTTACATATCCATCTCAACATACACATACTTGCTACGCCTGCCCTTTTAATACAATCCTTCCTCAATGCGTAACATTTTGACCCATATAATAATGCTAGTCTATAGTTCGTTCTACGGAGTATTCCCCTTAACCTTTGATATACGCTATGGTCACACAATAATCCAGTTGATGCTCTCTATTTGAGCCACCCAAACTTAATTCTATGAGTCACATCTTAGCCAATAAGTTCATTCCTCTAAAAATCAACCCAAGGTACTTAACACACTCACTTAGAGGTAGGTTCTTACCATATCGTGTCATTACAGCCTCGTTTGAGTATAAACACTGTTGGGCTGCCGAACCCGTGCCCACACACACGCACACAACAATATTGTCCGCTTTGGGCCTAAGCCCTCACGACTTTGCTTTTGGGCCATCCCCAAAAGGCCTTGATGTAGTGTGTATGTGAGCACCTCTATATAAAGAGCTTCTTCACTTCATAATTCTCCAATGTGGGATTGGAATGCACTTCCCAACAATACTTGCAAGTTCTATTGACTATCAATCTAGAAATAATAGCAAACAATAATAGAACAACAAATAACAAAGCAGAAAAGAACACACAAAAACTTTTACGTGGAAACCCAAGAACTGGGAGAAAAACCACGAATCTGCACTAGGAATCGATGAATGTTCAAGAAAGGTTACAAAAGCTCTCTAAGATTTCTCTCTAACTTTTCCTCTCTTGAATCTGAGAATAATGATGAATAATAATCAAGTTATGGCAATAGGTTAAACCTAATTATAACATAAATCGGAAAATCGCCCTCCCCGCGTGAAATAAGCCTCCGCCCGATCGGGTCGGGCGACATCCGCCCGATCGGGCGGTTAAACGCGACCAAACAGCGCTCTCGGGCCGTCGGGCGACCTTCGCCCGGTCGTTCGCCCGATTCCATCGGGCGCCTAGCTTCAATGCACCAGACAAGAAGATCGACCCCGCCCGATCGGGCGACACTGCCCGATGCCATCGGGCGGGACTTCAAACCAGCCGATTTTCGCCAAAGTAAGCATCACGCAACCTCATCTCCACACCATACACACATTGAGCTCCATATGACATCATATACCCAACAAACACACAATCACCTAGCAGTTTCAATTATGAGTGAGGAAAATAGATGATATGAGCATTCGGAAGTTTCTAATTGAAGTCAATCGCAGTGGAAACTAATGGAGTGGATCAAGGAAACAAAAATTGCTCATATGTTCGACTTCAAGGAGTGGAGCGGCTGAGTCGAATGCAATAAAATAAAAAGAAAAGCAATAAAATAAAAAAGGGAAAAGGAAAAGGGTGGCCAGGCATATGTCGGTTCTCCTTGTAACTTTGCCCTTGGGTATGCTGAATTCAGTTCTTGGTCTTGAGTTCAAAAATCATTAACTCGAACACCTAATTCCACGCTTTTATGCTATTCTCTAATTTAATTTTGTTGTCCTTGTTTTCTGATGCTTCTTTGTAATTACTGCAGGATCTACTGGTGCAGAAAGTTACCCCAAATATCTATGTTTTCAACAGTCTCATGAATGTAAATGCCCATGACTTGACTTACACAATGGAAGTCTACAAGCACATGCAAGTAATGTCCCATCTCAAGTAGTATCTATATCCTGACAACAAAATATTATAGCTGCTTGAACATTTTATCAAGATCTACATGTACCAAAGTACTTTACTAACAGATGTTTCTAGCCTTTCATTTCCCCTGCTGAGATGTCAATTTTTGGTCCATATGAACACGACAATCATCATTTTAATAAGAAACAGTTTTCTCACATTTGGTGTTGCAAAGATATTGTGGGTAAAAGTTCTTCTGCTTATAACAATGGAGATATTCCTATGTATATCTTGTTGTGAGTGTGGAAAGTATAAAGTAGCTTTAACTATAACCAGTCTAAACCAGTAGATAGGCCAGAGAATTTGTTCTATGAGATTATCCTAGACATCTCTTCTTTTTGCACCATTATGCAAAATACATTATGGTGTTGTGTTTTTATTACTTAAGCACAACTGCCAGAAATATTAAAAAGAAACTCTTTACACATTTCTTCCAAGGTACAGGTCAACTTTTGAGGGTTTTGTACATACTATAACCAGCAGACTACTGTTTTAGTTTCATATATAAGTATGTCTTGATTCTGTAGTTATCATAGTTTCTTAGTCTCTTATGCTTTCTTTCATCCAGAATATAGGCATTGTGGCAGATATGACTTCTTACAACATCCTTCTGAAGGCTTGTTGTCTGTCGGGCAGAGTTGACTTGGCTCAGGGCATTTACAGAGAGGTACAGCACATGGAATCAACTGGAGCACTTAAAATAGATGTTTTCACTTACAGCACAATTATTAAGGTATGTTTCTCATGCTCTTTGCGTACTTCCTTAATGCTTCAGTTTTGTTATATAATTGCACTATTTATTTGGGCATTGAATTTCTCTGTTGACGTTGTCAGAATTCAGAATGCAATTATGCTGTTTAGTTGGCGTAGTTTATTTCAACAAGTGCATGAATTTCCAGGTTTTTGCAGATGCAAAACTGTGGCAAATGGCTATCAAAATCAAAGAGGATATGCTATCAGCTGGTGTTACTCCGAATACAATTACATGGTCTTCGTTGATCAGTGCATGTGCCAATGCAGGTCTTGTTGATCAGGCAACTCAGCTGTTTGAAGAGATGCTTATGGCTGGTTGTGAACCTAATTCACAATGCTTTAATACACTTCTTCATGCATGTGTGGAGGGACGTCAGTATGACCTAGCATTTCGTCTTTTCAACTCCTGGAAGAGTAGTGGTTCTCCAGAAAATTCCTCTGAAATCTCTAGTACCGATGAACAAGGGACTTCAAGTGCTCCGCATACTGATGAAAATTCCATCACAAATAAACCGCACATTGTGACTGCGTCACGCCATCTGAGCCTTGCTAAGAGTATTCCATTTAGACCCACAGTTACAACGTACAATATACTTTTGAAGGCTTGTGGTACTGACTTTTACCGGGCAAAAGGTCTAATGGATGAAATGAGATCAATGGGTCTTTCACCAAATCACATCAGCTTTTCAATATTGATCGATATTTCTGGGGGAGCAGGAAATGTAGAGGGGGCCTTGCAGGTAAGAAAGTGCCACTAATCTTGCCATTATTTTGGTTCATATGGGGTTTAAACTGAAACGTACTTCAGCTGAGTGCTTTTGTTTTAACAAAATAATATTTACAGTAAGATGGAAAAAATTCCATGTTTCGCAACTTCCTACATGTTTAAGCTAATAAAATAGTGTTTTCTTTGCATTGTTTCATGTAAATGTACAATATGGAGTATGAACTTCTTATTGTAGTTGGTTTTGTCCTCATTATTAATATTTCGCCTGAAGCATAGTTTAAAATTCTGCTATGCATCAAACATTGTCCTTAATTTTGAAGATAATAAGCATTAAGCACTATGAGAAAACTTAAGATGCAAAACAAAATAATTGGTAAAAAGCTAGGCTTTCTAACTTTATTGCTTGACGGAAATACATATTCCAGTGACCCAATCACTTGATTGTCTCTTTAATTATGCCAGTTTGCTCCCTGGAGAAGGAGAAATATCACAATTGCTTGTTTGCTTCTTTTCTTGATATGCATTCTTCATCAATCTATGCATATAACTTCATCCCTTTTTTCTACCCTTGCAGCTATTAAAAACCATGGTTGATTCTGGAATTAGGCTTGACGTTGTTGCTTATACAACTGCTATAAAGGTTTTCTTCTTTCACCTGTAATAAATATCAAGATGAGCTTGAATCTAGTAGTTATTGTGTTTCGCCTAATGATGTGCAGGTTTGTGTCGAAAGTAAAAACCTGAATATGGCATTTTCATTATTCGCAGAAATGAAGAGACACCGCGTTAAACCAAATTTGGTGAGTATGAACCGTGAAGGATTAGAAGCTAGCTATTACTTTATTTTGGATTCTCTGCAATTTGATATTCAGCGGCGCTATTGCTGGAGCAGTTTGGCAGGTCCTATTTTTATTCATGTATTCCTTACGCACAGATGGGTTCTTCAGCCACTTGAAGGATCATGTTGACTTGTTGAGTTTGTAAATACCATTCATGCTCTTAATATATTATGATGAGTGAAAGTATGTTTATATCAGGTGACATATAACACTCTTTTGAGAGCCCGTAGTAAATATGGTTCTCTACAAGAAGTTAAGCAGTGCCTGGCTATTTACCAAGACATGCGGAGAGCAGGGTGAGTTCTAAGATTTTAAGCGTCTTAGATTTAGTTCTCGAATTTCATGTCCTGAGTCATCATGAAGACTTGTTGATTGTAGCTTTGAAATATTATAAGCACTTCCTTGCTACAAGGATATACTAGTCTCTTGTTTTCTACTAGTTCTGGAAACCAATTACATTACTACTGAGATCTGTCAGGACATCAATTGTTATCATCTAGTTGAATTCGGTTTCTGGTGTTGCAAATAATTTTGTGCCTAGTTGTCAGAGTTTTTACTAAATTATATTTGGCCCGAAATGAGGTGTCAAGTGTTCATACTTCATACACATGTCAGAATGTCAAATATGTCATTTGTGACACGTACTTGAGATGAATTGAGGAGTTGGACTAAAGCATCGGCATCGTATTAACTCATTGCTCCTTTTGTTTATTGTGATCATGAGTGGTCCTAAGATTATTCTGGTTTAAATGTATGCAACTTACTGAGCACCGACCTCTGCATGCAATGATTCACAAGATAACAATACCTATGCTGAACGAATTGGTCTCATTAGGTCTAAACAAATTTATTGACCATACATTATATTTTGCTCGTGAGGGAAGGCAGTGTTGTGTGTCCTAGATTTTTACAGATGTTAATCTGTTAACTGTTAGTCTCCTGCAGCTTTTGTGTAATAACTGGGGAAATAGCTTCAATCATGCAACTATGCAAGACGCTCTTCGTAAAAATTAATATGCATTCATGTTGAAAAATAAAAGTGGACTCAGTCTTGATTTTGGATAAGATTCTTCCACAGCATGTCTTGGTTTTGATATGATGTTTCAATTGTTTTTATCCATAGGTACAAACCCAATGACTACTATCTTAAACTACTGGTTGAAGAATGGTGTGAAGGGGTAATACAAGAAAACAATCAGCAAGGACAATCTAATTCACGCAACAAGGCTAACATAGGGGAAATGCGAAGTCTGCTTCTTGAAAGAGTAGCAATGCATTTACGCAAGAATACTGCCAAAAACCTAGCAGTTGATATTCAGGGGCTCACAAAGGTATGGTCAATGAAAAAAACACCTAAAAGGTTAATTTAACGGTGTGTTCTTTTTAACCTAAAATTCACTTTTATGAACTTATTCAAACT
The DNA here is from genome assembly GCA_947648045.1 of Beta corolliflora. NCBI lineage: Eukaryota > Viridiplantae > Streptophyta > Magnoliopsida > Caryophyllales > Amaranthaceae > Beta > Beta corolliflora. The sequence goes on along the minus strand of CANSZD010000103.1, from coordinate 177,717 downwards.
TATCTGAATTTATCGGAACTTATTGGAACTTATGAGAACGTATTTAAACTTATCTAAACTTATTTGAAGTCAAAACTTATGAGAACTTCTAAGTTGTTCTTGTTGTGAACTGAACTTGGGTAGCCTTTGTTGGAACTTATTGGAAATTATTTGATCTTATTGGAACTTATTCGAAATTTCTTGATCTTATTGGAACTTATTGACATTTGTTTGAACTATCAGAACTAATCCGAACCTATCTAAACTTGTACTCCCTTCGTTTCTTCTTAATCTACATACTATGCACTTTGACACTATTCACGTACTTCACGTTGACCATTATTAGTAGTTCATACATAAGGAAAACTATAGTCACGTCTCATGTGAGACCTTATAAGATTCATCTCAACATATATCTTCGAAATATGAACTTTTTACGATTTTTACCTATGCATAATTAAAGATACACATGATTAAAATTGTGTGTTGTTAAGCATGCAAAGTCATACTGTGCAGATTAAAAAGAAATAGAGGTAGTATTTCCCAAAAAAAAGAAGATTTTAGATGAAAAGAACACATCTTCGGTGGGATATGGTTCATTCTTTTTACTATTTTTGTAAAAGAAAATATAGCAAAATGAGAAATATATTCTTCTTACTTTATCTATGAACCCAACTACTACAACTATATGAGATAAGACTGTTTGGTTTCTGAATCTTCTAATTAACCTAATCTATCCTTGCATTGGTAGCATAAGATAGACTTTCAAACCTATTAGAACCCATACATCGAATTTCTAGTTTACTGGTGATATGAAGGTTTCCTATATTATGTTGAAATGGTTCATTACAAATCAATGTTGTAAAAAGAGAGGTTTAGATATTGGGACTTGAGATGCTACGTACCTGTCCCCACCCTATACAGCCCCATAAAAGTGGAGGAAAAAGGCCCATACAAAAACAAGTACTGAATCTTCAAACTAATTCTGGCAAATTTGTTATGTTTTGGAGCTTTTAACCCACCACGCCAGTTTAGGATATCCTTTAGTGATATAGATTCCATGACCACATTAGTTACTTGAATGAAACATCAACACTTGAAGGTACCAAGTAAGAGTTCTAAACAACACCAAAGTTAATTGGCATAGCATGTTTAGGGGATACAGGGAATATATGAGGATTCTCTTGAAAAGGAGGCCATTGTGTCCTTGTAGTCTTCGGAATGCAATTATGACTACTTGATATGGAATTGTCTCTGCAATAATCCTTTATTTGGAGCTTCAAGCTTGAGCCCGTGGAAGTAGGCAGGACAAGGTGCACAGTTATGTAGGAATTGACACAATTTACCCATTGAGATTTTACAGAGTCCACTGTTCTTATTTTGATCTGCTTCCACTAATTTCTCAAGCCACCAACTCATTTCCTTTTCTGTAATGGAATTTTTCCACATATGTGCAGATAGAAGCCCGGCTGGTAGTTCTTGCTGCTTTACGTATGATTAAAGAAAATTACAGAGCAGGTATGGACTATGAAATCTTATCTGTTATGGTCTTTTGAAAGTGAATTTTCAAACTAGAAGCATAATACTATAGGCATAGACTAATAGGTTACACACATGAAATGGTTATGGGCTGTATATATACTCATTTGTGTTCAGTTTTGTTTGTCTTACATGCTGTCCTTCACTAGTATCAAATTATTTTATCTCATTGCAGGGTGTTCAATAAAAGATGATCTTATAGTAATAATAGGGATCACAAAAGTAGGTGCAGACTGTGTGGTGAAAGAGGCAATAATAAAGCTTCTGAACAAGGAACTAGGGCTAGAAGTTGTTGCAGGAAAACCAGGTTTGACAGTTGACGGGACAATAGATAAAGAGGGCGCGTCTAATTCAGTCTCGAACTCAAGAAGTGTTCTTGAAAAAAGTGAATTTCATTATAGTCTTGACACTCCGGCTCGACGACCTGCGGTATTACAAAGGCTATTGGTCACAAAGAAGTCGCTGAGTCATTGGTTAAGAAAACCAGATACTGCCACTAGGTGTTGATTGCACATGTAGATTATTTCATACTGTAATAATTCTAACCACAAAGTATACATATCATCGCATACAGCCCACTATGTAAATGGATTACAAAGGCTATTGGTCACAAAGAAAACCAGATGCTGCCACTAGGTCTTGATTACACATGTAGATTTTTTCATACTGTAATAATTGTAACTACAGAAGTATACATATCATGATCTCATATAGCCTGCTATCTAAATATATAAGCTGAGCCTTGTAACAAACACTGAAATTCCAATAAATGAAAATGTTGGGGACATGGTGTTCTCAATTCCTTAGTATATTAGTTCATGTGCAAATTCTGTTGTATGGCCAGGTACACCCCCATGCTTTTCTGGTGCATCTCAAAGGCCAAGTGTGTGTCACATTTTTGCCAGCGGATGCTGCGTAAGACACATGCCACCCTGGGCGTACGTATACTCCAGTGTACCATAGACTCTCTGTAGTCTGTAGTACAAGGAGGCGACACTAATGTATTATCAGCATGAAGGCATCATTCAAGCTACAGTTTGAATATTGCCATTTACCTATAACATTCAGCCCACTTCTTAATCTTACTCAAAGAACAAAGAGAATAATCAAACTCAGTCAGAAATATAGAAGATGTAACAAGGACTTTTTACTCCCCATTGTCATAAAAATACAAGTAAATGCAGAGTACAACATCAAATTTCAAAATCTAATACAATGAACATGAAAAATTCCTGTATGCAACTCTCTTTTAACAGCTCTTCTCCATCTCCAGTGTCAATATAAAACAGATTAGAGCCAATCTCGCTGCTGCAACTTAAGGGGCAGATAAACCTCAGACAAATACTGAAACCCAAAAGAGCTAAGAGCCTGAATTTCAGCCTTTTGTTTGGTCTTAACCATCAACTCCAACTCCTGCACCCAACCAGGATTCTTCTTCACAAAATCCTCCTCAAGCAAATCCTTACCCGTCTTAATATCGGTCTCAGTCATCGGCAACCTACATTGCTCCGGTATCTTATACTTGTCCAAATCACTAGGCCTTATTCCCAACCATTTAATATCCGGAGTAGTCAAATTCGCGCTATCATAAGACATATTCTTCGACCCACATCCATAAACAGATAAAATCTTCAACCCATATGGATCACTATCCACCAAAGCCAAAACAGGCAAATTCAACTCAAGCTTCATCTTCCTCAAAAACAACCTAGTAGCAACATCAGGCTGTCCTTTAGCAGTAATAATAACACACGGAAACCGATTATAAAACCGATCCTCCGCCAATCTCATAAACGCAGCATCCTTCTCAACAAGAAGAACAAAAAGAGCATCACTCTGCATATCCCCAACTCGATCAATATTCGGTGGAATCGCTTTCCCACCAACACCCATCTTAGTACAATCAATAACATCACCATTATCACTAAAAATAAGCCTACCAACAACAACCCCTTTCTCAGAAGCAACAACATTCAAACTAGACCTAGTACAACCCAAAACACAACTAACATCATCTAAAACAGCATCACTCTGAGACTGATCACTAAATAACTTAACATCGGTGTAAAAGAGATCTCGTTTAGTGACATGAATGTTACGGACACAAAGCTGATGAACAAGGGACATAACACGAGCAGTGATAGTAGCCTTACGAACAGACCCAAGTGCGGCGAAAGGGCGAGAAGAAGATTTGTCTTTGAGCACAATGCGGTCGAGTTCAGGGATGTAGAGGTGGTTGGAAGAAGCGCGAGAAGGGACGTTGAAGGAGAAACCATTGCCGGATAAGATGGATTTGGTGAGGGAGAGTACGAGGGTTTCGATTTCGGATTGGACGGAGTCGAGGGAAAGGTCGGTAACTTCGCGGCAAGAGGTAGAGAGAGAGGTGGAGAGTGAGGCGAGTGTTCCGGGTTTTTTGGAAGTGGTTTTGACGGAGTCAGCGAGTTGTTTGAGGGATTCGAGAATGGTGGTGTCTGGTTTTAGACGTTTTTGGAAAGGGAGGGATTTGGGAGATAGATGGGGGGTTTTGGTGGTGGGTGTGTCTTCCTCGGTGTCGGAGTCGGGACGGCGGCGCTTCCTCTTGTCTGCCATTTTGATGTTGAGGAGACTGATAGAGAGAGTGGTGGGATGTGGGAGGTGGGAGGTGGGAGTTGGAAGTGAGAACTGAGGAGATACGGACTAGGGAATGGAGGGAAATCGGGGAGGGGTACGAAATTTCATCAGTTAGAGCCTAGAGGGCATACAACATCTACAATCGATATTACACAAAAAACGAAATACCACCTAACTTGATGAAATAAAGTTTATCTGCGATATAACTATAATAATGATGAACTAGATATAACAACAGAGCATAGCCCCTGTTTGTTCGTTAAATCATACACCCTTCTATGCGAGCGTCTATCGTTCTGCATAGTTTTGAAAAATAAATCTCTTTCTTGGATTGGGTAGATAGCATGTGAAAATCCAATACTGATTTCAAATTTGAGAACCCAATAATTGGGTAAAAAAACTATTAAAAAGAGAGAAAAAACTGGATTATTATAGATAAAAACTAGAAAAATAAGTGCATCGAAGTAGAATTTGGGGCTTACTGCCATTGAAAATGATGGTTGCAAATTTTCAACCTCTAACTGGCTAAAGAAAAACTAGGGTTTAGGGAGAGAAAAAGAGAGTAGCGATTTGGAGGAAGAAAAATATACTTATTAGTTTGAAAATGTGCAATAACTTTTCTTCAAAAAAATTGCTCAATATTTTGTCTCGGGTAACTGATTTTTCCGGGTCGGATCTCGTGCCGGACTTTCAACTACTCGCAAAAGAGGGTACCTACGTTTTGGAGTACCCAAGAAATCGGATACTCGATAATGAACCCTCCTAGTTCTAGAGCATGCCTAGCGGTTAACCTCACAAGGGTTTATGAAGAAAGAGAAAATGAAAATATTATTAAAAAAAATAAGAAAGAGAAAAAAAAGGGGAGACAGAACATTAAAACCGTTCATCTCTATTAATCGATCATAAAGAGTGTGAAGCAAAAAAAAAGCTAGACATATGCCAAATGTTGTCAGATTTGGGGAAATGTTCTAGACAAGTGGCGTGTAACTATTGGTGTTTGTTGAGCCATCTTGTGGTAGGATTTTCTTCATCTCAACGGCTAGATTTCAAGTGCATTATTCATGTTTTTTAAACATTGTTCTGTAAATAACGGTGATATTTTTTAAAAAAAATTATAAAAAAATTACCAACAGTTTTATTTTTTTCCTCTATAGATAGAGCCCGATATTGAGGTATTTTCCTACCATTTCCACACACTTCTTTTTTCATTAAACACTTATTTAGCCTCACAAAAATCTCAAAAATACTACAATTATAAGCAAAAATTAAGATATGGATCCAAAAAATCGGGAGAAAAAAAACCAACAAAAATCCAAAAAGACTCCACAACCTTAATATAATCCAAATTTGCAATAATTTTGTAATTCTCAAATCGATCTCAATTATTATATTGAACCCAATTCACAAAATTTTCCACAGTATCCAAATTATGGTAAATATGAGTTATGCCACTCAATATTCCAAACAATATCCCTCACACATTATATAAGTTTCTCTAATCCTAGTTCTTTCTCCTAATTTCCTCCACATTCACAACAAAACTATGTTAACCCAAATTAAAATTTTCATGCTTTTGAAGATAATACAATATTTCCTGCGTCCCAACATTTTCAATTATCGCACAATGTGGAAATGGAGGTTCACTTCCGAACATCAGTACTTCATCTTATACTCGTGTTGCATCAGTTGAAGGTGATGGCACTAATGATGATGATGAAGGAAATGAAGAAAATGATGTTGAAGGTAGAGAGACGCAAGTTGAATAGGGAAGACAATAGTGGTATGTAGCTGAAGAGGAAGTCCTAGTAATGTCTTGGCTTCAGGTGAGTACTGACAAATTTCAAAATACTAATCAAAATGGAGAAACCTTTTGGGGTAGAATTACTAATATGTATGAGCAAGTTAGACTATACAGAAATAAATTATGGCAGAGCGAGTTGAAGGGGTGAGAGAAACTGATCTGATAAATTAAAATAAAGGGAATTGGATCCTCTAAAAAGCCGTTGGAAAAGAACAGATGCTAGTATATCGAAATTTATTGGTGCATTTGCTCAAGCATAGTTAAGGAGAAAAAGTGGTGAGTAGGGGTATTCATAATCGGGTACCCGTATATGCGGGTAGTTAAAAAGTCGGTCCGTGACCTGACCCGGAAAAATCAGGTACCCGGTTCGCGAGTACCCGATTTTTCCGGGTCTGGTTATAGGGTACCCGAGAAAAAAACAACCATTAATTATTATTTAGTTGTGTCATTTATCTTACTAATGTTCACGGATTTTTTGTTTCATTTGGACTAAAATAAAAGGAAAGAAAAAACACTCAAAGAAAAGAGAACATAAATTGAATTTTGAAGAGAAAGGATCATAGAAAATATATTAGATTATATCGGGAGAGCATGCATGCGAGATGCCTGCTTAGCAGGAAGCTTAGCCATCTGCCATGCCATCTTTTGGCACATTAAACTTAATCTCAACAAATCTTCCAATACCCACTTTTTTATGAACCACATAATCCCCAGAGTTAGAGCATAAGGATCAACTATATAATTAACCCCACAACTCTCTCCCCCTTTCCTTCCCTCATTTACCCCTTTAGCTTCTCTAACCCTCTTTGTTGCTACTGCTATTGTCTGCTGCTACCTCCCAAGTTGAATATACTTCTCAGCCTACTTCAAATCCAATATCGTTTTTATCCTCTTGTTTATTTCCATAATCGATAAAGTGAAATGAGCTAGGCCCACCTAGCACTTAGCATAGTAACATTGCAGTAGTCTAACTTCAATATATATATTTCTCGGGTACTCGGCTTCCCAAAACAGTCGGCCCGTAACCCGACCCGAATTTTCCGGGTCGGGTACCCGGCCCGATGAAATTGTAAATTTACCAAAATCTACCCGGAATTTTTTTGGCGGGTCAATGGGTCGAGGCAAGCAAGTCGGGTTTTTTTGAACACCCATAGTGGTGAGTGCAATCATGATGTTATGAAGACAATGTATGCATGCTATCTACAAGAGTGACAACAAACCTCACCATAGGGATTTTAGTGACCGACATTGTTGGGAAAAATTCTAAAGGCTAGTGACGTATGGAAGTCATATGGGGATATTGTTAAGAAGTGCAAGAAGAAGGCAATAACTCAAGAAAATGATTCAAAGAGGTAGAGGATTAATAAAACTGGAAACTACTCCACTCCAATTCAACCAAATACACCAAAAATAAGGGGAAGGGAAAAGTTGTGAACATGCCATCAGCAGCATTTCAACAATGAGTGGATAATACTGAGAAAATAAATTTGTCGAAAAATTCAGAAACTAAAATGGAACTAACTACGTTGAAGTATGAAAGAAAATCACAAATTGAGAGGTGGAAATACGAAAGGGAAGCTCAAAATGACAGGGTGATGTTAGAAAAGGAGAAAGTTTCAATGAACAAATGAAGATCAATACAAAATTATTCAAAGTTCTTGCATTAAAGGACTACTTAACTGAAGAAGGAAAATTTAAAGAGTCATTTAATGAACATTTTATTTCCATGAGATGTGATCTTATTTTATTAATGTAATTTTAATTTGTAGGTGTATATGCGTATTTAAATGTATTACCAATCTATGGGGCTTCCTAATTTAGAATTTATTAGTGGTGTTTTTAATTATTTAGTTTATGTGTAAACTATGCTTTGAACGTATTAGTAAATGATAATTTTAATTTGAGATATTTTTAATGTCTTCTAATTTAGAAATCATTATTGTTCAATGAAATTGTCTTCAAAACCATGTGATGAAGTGACCATTCACAGGAAAAACTTTGTTGACCCACTGGGTTCCCTACCTAGCTTAGGTGGCAACACACATGGCAGCTTACTTGGCTATTCATGTGAAAGACAACTGCACACTTGGCTTGCTATTAAAGACTATTCATTTATTAAATTTAGAAAATGAAGCTTATTAATTTACGGAGTATAAACTTTTAATATGTTGCTTGGGAAAAGGAGTTCTTCAATCTTCTTTTCATTTCATCTCTAAGAAAAAGTTCTGATTTGTTACAGTACAACGATATTATTATTATTATTATTATTATTATTATTATTATTATTATTATTATTATTATTATTATTATTATTATTATTATTATTATTATTATTATTATTATTATTATTATTATTATTATTATTATTATTATTATTATTATTATTATTATTATTTTATTATTTTATTATTATTATTATTATTATTATTATTATTATTATTATCACCATCATTATTATTATTATTATTATTATTATTATTATTATTATTATTATTATTATTATTATTATTATTATTATCATCATCATCATCATCATATTATCATCATCATCATCATCATCATCATTAGAGCAACAATAGTTTAAATTGTAAACAATATATAAAAATATAAGATTGGATATAGATATATGGTGTAAAGATTGAGATATAGATATATGGTGTAAAGATTGAGATATATATTTGGTAGAGTTAGATTATAGGATGTTTATAAAAAGAAAAAAAAGAGGTAGAATTATATGGTGAAGCTGATTTGATAATTAGGAGATTATAAGGTAGTAGAAGATGAATGAATAACAAGAATTAATTAAATTCAATTTAACCCACAAAATTCAATCTACCTCTTAGAACCAGAAAATTCAATTTGAGTACTTCGCTGGAATCTCAAGGTTAAAGAAATTACTGAAAATCTTAAGATCGAATAATTCATGATTTATTAAAAATAACACATACCTTTAAGTTAATTTCTTTCTTATGACAATGATCGAGTTTAGACCTTGAATTTTTGATTTTGGCCATTAAAGTTCCAGATCTGAAACTTTAAGGAACAAAAATCAACAATTTAAGGTGTAAATTGATCAAAAATAGTTATAAAAAAAGAGAAAATTAGAGAGAATATACATGAGAAAGGTATGTTCTATAAAGGAAATCTCAATGGAGTTTAATCATGCAACAATAGGGCTGGTGGATAAAGAGTAGTACAATAACTTTTTACATTTGAGAAAGAATAGATATTTTATTTTATTTTAATTCTTTACACAAAAAAAGAAAACACAAAAGGCCTTATTTATTCAATTAAATGATTCTAATCTTTTTTTGAGGATAAATCAAGGGGAGTTATATTAGATTAAATCAGGGTCCACCAAAGTAGAGATACTTTGCAGAAAAGAGTTAAGCCAAACAACTTCAGAATTACAAGAGCACTCCCATCGAGCTAACATATATGCAACAACATTAACTGCTCGTTTGACACGAGAAGAGGAAAAGGAAACAAAATCTCTAGCCAAAGTAATAACATCATTAAAAATAAGGTTGAGGTTAGCAACACCCTTGATAGCATTCGTTACCACATTAATTACCACCATACCATCTCCTTCAAGGATTTATTGTCGTATCCTGATCTACGAGCAAGATAAACTGCATAACGAGTTGTCATCGCTTCAGCGAGGCTTGGATCCCAAATTGCTGCATTGCGCTTTGTACCTAAGGCCTTTACCATACCACAATGATCACGAAAGACCACACCTAAACCCACTTCACCATTTACACTGACCTGAGCATCAAAGTTTACCTTTATTACTCCATGAGGTGGCAAACTCCAGCTTACCGCAGATAAGCAATGTTGACCTGAAGGCTTGAAAACTTTGCCAACGTACTCCCGATAATCATGCACAAGTTTTACAAAGTGACAAGCTATAGAGTGTGATTCAATGTTGTCTTGCTCAAAAATAGTTTTGTTACGACAAAACCAAGCAGTCCAAGCAAGAGAACAAATGGTGTGAAGATCATCCTTAATTACCTTATTCATGAGCCATTTGTACCGTTCAACAAAGGAAGAATTCGGGGCTTCCACTAGCAAGTCAAGAAAATCACTCACATGTCATATAGCTTAGCATGAGTGCATTCAAATAAAGCATGGATGATGGTTTCGTTTGGATCTTCACACATAGTACAAGAGCTAGAAGGGCTTATATGTCTTGAAAAGAGCCTTTTCTTGACCGCTAGGCTACCCTTGCAAGCATGCCATATAAAATGACTTAACTTTGGTGGACCATCCAATCTCCAAACTGATTCCCAGAGTTCTATTTCTTGAGCGCCAAACTACAACGCCCATGTGCGTAATTGCCCTAACCTATTAAGCCAATAGCATGAACGAACAGTGAAGCATCCATCATGAGCAGGCCACCAATATTGGTGGTCTCTAGGCCAGACTGTGATATTGGAATATTGAGGATATTAGCCCAATCTTCTTCACCAAAAGTTGCCTTTACGACGTCAACATTTCATCCACCACCATTGTAGTCAAGCAAGTCGGACACTTTCAACTAAACCCATTAGATACTCCGTAGAGTAGTTGGGTAAATTTTAGCAAAATATGGTTGACATTATTGTTGACATCATCAATTTTTTTCAATTTCATTTTCAATGCTTAAAAGTTATATTGTACATATCTCTTGAACCATAAATCTAATTAAGACATATAATATACGAAGATAAAGCTTTCAATACATTCATATGAGTCTAATATTGAATTTATTTTAAATTATTGAGTTAAGTTGAGGTATGAGCCAACTAAAGTTGATGCCACGTTATTTATTAATACAGTGTGAAATCGTGAAACCAAATTTATGAGTCTAGATCAAATGTTACAATAAGAAAAATATATTTGTTTTATGTAGATAATAGATATAGTATGATCGTTTCAATCTAAACAATAGAATATGTCTCTCCATATGAACCGAACGTAATCTTGAACCATATGATCACTTTAATTATAGTGCATATTGTTATAATCCTTTTTTTGACCATATGATCACATTAATTATATGATCATACGATGAAGATTGCGATTGTTAACTAATTGATTGATCAATCTTACAACTTTAGTATAGGACTTCTATTATTTTAATCTTACCATTGTGACTATCAATTGAATGAGTTTCAACCATGTATTGTAGTCATTAGTAATCCATACTATTTTAATCTCATTCGAACCATATGGTCCCTTTGACTATATGATCATATTGTGATTTGAAATAACTAACTGATCGATGAAGCTTGTTATACTCCCCTTTGAACCATATGATCACTTGAAGTATATGATCAAGATTGCGATTTCAAAATAACTGATTTGATCAATCTTCATATTTCAATGTTATCATTCATATTATTATAATCCATTTTGAATCATATGATCACCTTAATTATATGATCATATGAGAAGAATGCGATGTTAAACTAATTGATTGATCAATCTTATGACTTTATTGTATGACTTCTATGATTTCTATGATTTTAATCTAGCCATTTCTGACTATCAGTTGATCAAGCTTCAAATATAATCCCTCTGTTTCTTTTTAATGGTTACACTTTGAGTTTTGACATTTCACAAGTTTATATTTGACTATCATTTGTGATTGATGGGTAAGGAAAAATATAGTCATGTGGGATCTTGTTTGATTCATCTCGATCGATAAGTACTAGTAGAATATCAACTTTTATAATTTTTACAAATGCAAATTTATAAATATTAATGTTCAAGCATTTACATTGGCAAGCATGAAAAGGTAAAGTGCGACTATTAAAAAGAAACAGAAGGAGTGTATAGTTGTCATTAGTAACCCAAACTATTTTAGTAATTTGAAACCAAATGATTACTTTAATTATATGATCATACGATCAAGATTGCGATTTTTAAACAACTAATTGATCGATCAAGCTTGTAACGTCAATGCATGACTTCCAAGCAACATACTCTCAATCTATTGTATATAATAGATACACACATATGACGTAATAACATGTTGTCAATATATATATGGTTTCATTAGTAATCCATTGTGTCATAGTCTCCTTTAAACCATATGATCATCTGAAGTATATCCATATATATAATCAAGATTGGGATTTTAAACGACAAACAAACGAAATTTGATCAACCTTGTAACTTTATTGCCTGATTTGGAAGATTCTGAAGTGACGTTTTCAAGTGAAAGACGTTTTTTTTGTTTGATAAAACCTATGTTGTTTATAATTCTTATACCATAAATCTGATGAATACATATTATATACATTTGTAAAGGCGTAAAGTTTATAAATCTAATACCAAATATAGTAGTATAAGTTTATTACTAATAGATAACTTTTGAATTATAAATTTTAATTATATTTGTTGCTTAACAATAATATTAATAATAATATCCTATCCAACTTAATTTAAAATTTCATAAAAAAATTATTAGATTATATTTTAAAATAAAAGCAGTAAAAGTATAAGCTTTTTTTTTTTTTTTTCAAATATGATGTTAAGAAAACATATCAAGGAAAAGCATATTACACAAAGAAGGGAAAAAATTTAACGAGAAGGGAAAGTTACAATCAATGCCTAGTTCAACCATTTTTTCTTCATTGGTAATAGAAAAAACTCTTCATATTTATCTCATTAATTCTTAGGCATTCTCTTAAAAAAAACTCTTCGGAACCCACCATATATAGTTACTGTTGTACCATCAACAATTCAAAATTTTTGGTTCCCTCCCTGATTTCTCATCTTCAAATTCACTATATAAAGCATTCAAGCAACTATGCCTAATTACAATTATCACACATAAATTCTGGTGTATAGAGTGAAAATTTGAAAATGGATAAAAGATTGGCTTCTCCAAAAACTCCTATGAGTGTTCCTTTTCACCAAATGGTTTGCAAACCTTATACGAAGGAATCATGACATATAATACCAAATTGAATGTTGAAACCAAGCAATTGTTTATTAGCCGTTTGATGGAAATAGGACAGTGTTCGAAGTCGAAGGCAAGTACTCCTCCATCAGCAAGGAAGAAAGTCAAGGGCCATTTGAGTGTGCTCATCTTCCGGAAATTGTTACCCTTGATTCTGAGTCATACTGGTAAGCTACAATTTGGAAGGTTGAGAGTGAAGTAAAGTAATGGTTCATTGGTTATATGATAGTTACTAGTTAGGTTATTGAAGAAAGTAGCAATACTATCAAATTATTACTTTTTTCTTCTAATTTTCGCTATTGGCACTTAAGTATTTCGGATTGTAGAAACTCTTTTCATTACTCTCTCTATCTGGACTTTTTATTGTTTGGATATTCATGGTAATGGAGCCACTCCTTAATTTACTATGGTGTTTTCTTATTTCATTGGAGTTTATTTCAATGTTTTGGGTTGTTAGTTTCTTTCAATGTTCTAGGTTCTATGATTTTTTTAAATTAATCTCATGGAGTTTGATATTGGTATTATTCTGATACTTTTGAGCGCCTGATGTTTATATAATTTTTTATTATTCTAATGAATTTACTGAACAATGTCTAATAAGTGGTTTGATGATGCTCCTAATAATAGTTGTTTATTGGGTGGGTTCCAAAGATAAAAGGTATAAAATAATACAAGTAGTAAAGCAAAGTTTGGTAAAGTTGAAATATAAATAAACATAATTTTACTACCGGAGGAATACGAGAAGTCCCATATTTCAATTGAAAACAAAAATTCATCTTCAGTTAGGGTTTTATTATGTTTTCTATTTGTCCACAAAATCAAGCTTCTTTGCGTTTTTCTTTGAGGTTGAAAACTCACCCATAACCTGCGTTTTTTTTAGGTTGCTCTTCAACAGGTATTTTCAAAGTATTTATTGCAACTATATTCAACTTGTATTTTGTTTAGTTGCCATATGAGTTCTTGTTCTACTTGATGATCTATGTATAGATGATTTGGGATCAAACTATAACAAGTTGAGTCTTTATTTTTAAATTAACTGAACATTTTATTTTGTCTGCATGTCAAATTAAAGATAAGGAGATGAACAGATCATGGAATAAAAAATAAAAGAGGAAAATTTTTTTAGTTGTTGTTTGACGTTGGATGGGTAACTAAGTTTTCATTTGCCCACAAAAAAATTATCTTTCGGTTTGATTACTCCATGAAGGATTGATAGTTTATTCGCCCATAAAAATGGATACCTTGCGTGGATCTAATTAAGTAAATGTTTCTTCCAAGCTAACTCATCCTCTGTACAAGAAAGCAACAAATTTGATCTAAGAGTTACAACAGTGAGAGGGGTTGTGTGTTTCTTCATCTCATTAAGTAAATGCTTACCTTTGATTATATAGGTAATGGTTCACTTCGAAACATTGCTTTTAGGAATTTGGTTGGGACATTTTCCCTAATATTTTTAAGTTGTGGAAGCTTGATTCCTCCCTTGAACATTTTTGTCACTTCTTAAAAAGTGTCATACTCTTTGGGTGTTATGTCAAATTTTGCATCCAATATAATAAGAAAATCTGAATTTGAAGCTGCATCATATAATACACACTTCTGGGTATCATCTTTTGCAGGTGGGAGACACAAAGGAAACCAAAGTCTTTAAAATAAGGTGGAAACATAAAATACGATTTAGGTTTGGAAGGAAATTTATACAAGAAACTTCAACTCTTCTTGTAAAGAAAGGTGCTCTACATGTCTAAATTATTGTGGTCTTAGGAGTTGGAGTGTTCATTACTGTGCATATAATAAGTAACAACCACTAAAACATCAGTTTTGTTGATAAGAGATCGACTATTGTTGACAATATAGATAAAACCCACATATTACATGTGCATTAGATGGTCTACATAATATAAAGTTGGTGGATAATGTATTGCCCTTTTTACTTGATAGTGCTCCTATTGATAATAATGATTACAAACAATCAAATGTATTTTTTTTATAATTAATTATAGTCAAATAATGAATAGCATAAAAAAGATCAATTTTTTGGTTATTTTTTTTACTTGTCCATGACCATAACTACTTTCAAATGTCTGATATTATGGATTATTCTTGTGTGTTTGCTGGTCATTTCTGTATCCTTTCCTATGTGTTGGTTCTTTCCGTTTTTGTCTACGGTCTTTCGGGTCCTTCACCTTCTCTTGGTTCTCAACATCCTCATTTGGGTTGTTTCTTTAATTTGAACATCACTTTGCAATTGGGATAAGTGTCTCTACACACCTTCCCAATCGTATCAACACTATAGGGTTGTTTTTCATATTCTCCTGCTGATGCCTTCACTTGTTCATTTACAGTTGGGTGTCTCTATACATCTTCGCAATCGTATCAACACTATGGGGGTTGTTCTTCATATTCTCCTGCTAATGCCTTCACTTGTTCATTTGCAGTTGGGTGTCTCCATACACCTTCCCAATCGTATCAACACTATGGGGTTACGTTGTTCTTCATATTCTCCTGCTGATGCCTTCACTTGTTCATTTGCACTGCGTAAATTTTTTAGAAATACTGCATATGGCTTATCATCTCTGGTTGCAATGGAAGAAATCTCCTCAAATTCCTTATGCAAATCAAGGTATCTCTTTGCTTTTGGATTTTTGTCCGGTGTATAATATGGCACTGAGATTTTGGTGCAATCTCTCACTATATCATTTCTCCATCGAGATAAGATGTATTTTTCGGGAACACATGTAATATCTTCCTCATGATATACCCTGACCACGTGACTGCACATTATGCGGTTATGCCTCAAAATTCAAAACTTTTACACTTACACTTAACATCATAGGAGACTCGATCCACGGTCACTTTAAACTGTTGTTGATTCGGCCATTTACCCTTTTTGTCACCACATTGTACACACATAATCTTCCATCATCTTCTAATTTTTTTGCACTAGTGTAAGTTACATGCACACTTGTTCTTGATATTTCTCAAATTTATTTGATGTATATAGCCTTTGAAATACAATCTCACTCACATATTTAGTGAGGCATATAGTTGGCTTATTATTTGACCGAAAAGTTTTATTTTCATCTTTATTTGCTCGTTTAACCAAAGTAAGACTATACTATTGGACAAAGTCTTTCAAGGTGGTATTGAGGTGCACAAATATTTATAGAGATTGTTCATACTCTCACTACGTTGTGTGCTAAACATTCCAGCCTAAAAGTGATTGATGCTCTGGGTTGGGAAATACCTCCTTAATTGCATTCCCTACATAAAAAAATTCATAATAAGAGATTAGCTTTAGAATTCCCCTATACATCCTTAGCCTCTTCTAGTTAGAGAAAAAATATTCAAAGTTGATTAAACACACACAACTCAATTGAAGTAAAAACTTATCAAAATTACGAATACAAATTTTTGCAGCTTATTTTGTAGCTAATAATGGATAGATTTCGAGGGGCTAGGCATGAGGCCTACCGGAACAACAAAGTTCTAGGGATTGAACATATTGTACAGAGGATAAAGCATGATATAATATACGTGATTGATAGTATAATAGGGAAAAAATATTCCGCAAATGATAAAATATGGTGGGAGGTCGGATCACATATAGCTTAATTAGCTGCTTCCTTTTTTTTCTTTGTAACGGGTGATCTTGTTTGTAATTTAGGTTAACTTAAGATGTTTTTATTAGTGTCTATCATAAACTACTAGTTGTTAAAAGTTCTTTTTTGAAGATATAAAATCTATGCTTACATACCAAAAGAAGAAAAAAAAACACACACACGACTTTACAGCTAGCAGGGATAAAAATATTGTGTATAAAGTTATAAGAGGTTTACCTATGGCCATGCATTGATCCATAAGAATACATTGTAGAGCCTTTTCTAACATACATGTTAGCCATGTCTTCAACAACCAAACAAAATTATTTGTATTCTCACCCGAAATTAGAGTACATCCTAGAAAAATCGATTGACCATGGTGATTCACTCCTATGAATGGGTAAAAAGGCATTTGATACCTATTTTTCAAGTATGTGATATCGACTGAAACCACATCTCCAAAATCTCGAAATGCAGCTCTACATCTTCCATCAACACAAAAAAAGTTTTTAAGTGAGCCATCATCACATATGTCATACATATAAAAAAAGTTTAGGTCTTTTGTAAATATTTTTATGAAATGCTCCTCCATAGCTGCAAAATCTCCTTGTTGAAGACACAAACGCCTATGTTTGGTCATCAAATTTCTATAATATTTTTTGGAGAAAAAGACCTCACTATATCCTCCAGATCGCTCTTCAAATGTCGCAAAGTTTCGACCAATGGGTATCCCAACCTTTTCATTAGTTATTATTATTTCTTCATTGTATTGACTAATGAATCTAAACATGAATTTATAATTTGAGGGGTCCAAGGGCTAGTTATGCTCCAAAACCACTGCGGTAGGTTTCCATTGATGTGATTTTGAAGGCTCTTCTTTAGTTTCTTGAATGAAAGATGGGTTCTTTAGTGCGATTGATAGTGTAGTTCGAATTATTTTGAATGTTTAAGAACGTGGTGGTTGATTAGTAGCAAAAGAAATAAGTAACAAAGGATATGAAGCTATTAATTCCTAACCAAGGATTAATAACAACTAGGATTTGCATTCACTGCCAAAGCTTTGGATTCACTCCTAAAACGTTGATTCGCAAGGAATTGGTTAAACTGAAACAATCATTCTTAGCCTCTAAGGACTACGCGTGTACTTTTATTTATAGAAGAAGCAAGAAAACCTTTCTCTACAAGCTCACTACATGAAGGCCAACATAGAGGAAAATAAGGAAAGTTTCCCCTTAATTCAAGCCTAAAACGTAACTAGAACTTAAGGATACATAAGCTTAAGGAAAGATGTGTAAATCTTTCCTTAAAAACACTAAAACCACACGGCAATAAGGACACACCCTTGCACGCCACTTAAAACTCATGCTTTAAGGATACTTTCCTAAATATAAGCCATGTCAACTTAGACTCACATGGATCGAAACAAACTAGAATTTTCGGACCTTGGTGCAACTAAACTTAATTAAAAATAACTCAACTACTTTGATTAACTAACTAACTAACTAACTAACTAATAACAAGAAATATTTTTGGTTACATGTAAAACCTTCACTTTAAGAGTAAAGTAAAATCATGCAACAACCTAATAAAGCAAATAAAGATAGAATTGGTGGAGTCATCCATGCATGCATCATCCATTCCGTACTTGTAAAATGTGACAGTTACTTTAGCTTTACAACCATGAGATCGTGATGACTTTGTTGGTTCCTTACTTTTGAAACAAACTTTCCTTATTTTGTACATGCTAGCCTCAACCTTATGCATTACTGTTATCAACATATTCAATCCCTTTAACAGTTTTCCCGACTTTTAATTTTCATTTGAAATCCATTTTGCCATCCAAAATAATGATAAAAATAATTACCTCGCTATAAGATGCAAGTGTGATCCCCACTCTCGGAGGAGCAACTGGTGGTGGCATTGGTTGGTATATCATCGTCTTGTCCTTTCAGTTGCATTATTATTGCCTCCTACAAAGTTACCATCTTCTTCAATCTGGTGTTTACTAAAATCTAAATCTGAATCCCTATTGTAGTATGTATCAGAACTTCCACTAATGTCACCTTAGCTTCAACAGGGTACTCGATATTTAGATATATCATCGTTTGTTCGGCTTTAGGAATATTATGTTAATTGTTTTTGTTCATTGCACCTACATTCAATATACATTTCAAATAAGAGATTACTAGTAGTAAACTTTTCTATCTTCAGCCTTATTAATGTGTTTAAATAGATGATACAAGTACGTGTGGACTTAAGGTAGCTTATAATTTCATAGCCTAAGAGTGGTAACTTTTCTCATTAAAGTGTTCTCTAAAGAAATGGATTAATTTTTCTATATCCATTGTTGAATATTTTGTTCTACTAAAAAATTGTTCTACTATTCTATGATGCAATTTTTCTGTGTTCATTGTTGAACATTCCTAATTATAAATATGTAGTTTACCAAGTATCTACACATGATACTATTCCTAAATTATAAAAAATAAAAGGAGAGGATAAAGGAGTTCACTTACTTAACATGATAATATTCAAGGATATATATATATATATATATATATATATATATATATATATATATATATATATATATATATATTGAGTTCATATGAGAATGCATACTTACATGAGAAATGAGAATAGATTTTACGCGCTATAACTCTAATGAACAAGTGATGTAACTCTAATGAAAAAGTGATGTAACTCCAAAAAAAGAATATTAGGAAAAAAAAAATTCAAAAAAAAAAATTCTTTTTAATTAACTCAAAAATTTTTTTTTTCGGAAAAAAAAAAAAAAAAAAAATACATATATAACTCTAATGAACAAGTGTTGTAACTCTAAATCCAATCGTGTGGTTGAGATTCATTCTCATTTCTCATGTAAGGAGCATTCTAATATTTCATGTGATCTTGCCCCTATCTATATATATATATATATATATACATATATATATATATATATACATACATATATATATATACATACATATATATATATATATAGGAATAGGATCACGTGAAAACCACTACTTATCTTTGAAAAAAAGCAAAACCGCAACATAAAATGAGCAAAAAGTTTACGAAAATGAGCAAAAAGATAAAATGAGCAAAAAGTTCTTAAAATGAGCAAAAATATAAAATGAGCAAAAAACATAAAATGAACAAAAAATTGTAAAATGAGCAAAAGTTTCTTAAAATGAGCGAAAACGTAAAATGAGCAAAAAACATAAAATGAACAAAAGTTTGTAAAATGAGCGAAAGTTTGTTAAAATGAGCAAAAGTTTCTTAAAATGAGCAAAAACTTAAAATGAGCAAAAATCATAAAATGAGCAAAAATCGCAAAATGAGCAAAAAGGTCGGTTTTCGGTTTTCGCAAATTTCAAGGTTAGTTTTCGGTGGATCCTACCTCTATATATATATATATATATATATATATATATACATATATATATATACATATATACATATACATATATATATACATATACATATATATATATATACATATACATATATATATACATATACATATATATGTATATGTATACATATATATATATATATATATATATATATATATATATATATATATATATATATATGTATATATATATATATATATGTATGTATCTATGTATGTATATATATGTATGTATCTATGTATGTATATATATGTATGTATGTATCTATGTATGTACATATATATATATATATATACATACATACATATATATAGCAAATATGAATCTAAATGTTGTTCAATTAAGCAAAGGATAAAATTAACTCTTATCATTATTTTTTTAGTTGTAGATGATAACTGTAACACTCCGTCCTTTTATAAACATATAATAAACAAAATAGAACATTTTGTTAAAGTAATGACGTTAGCGGAAATATCGTCTCGACGAAAATGTCACTCTAAAGGTTTATTTAAGCTAAATAAATAACGAAACTTGAATTCTAAAATATTCATAAGGAGGCAAAACAACCTCACAATTCCAATAAATATAAAAAAACTATAAAAAAATGAAATGTCAAAAGTCTAATCAAAGTCTCTCACAGCCCATAATAAAAATCTACATGAAATTATTCCCACCCAAATTCTTATAATAATACTAACCCAACTTAATTATTATTACTAGTATAATCTTTATACGAATTCTAACCGTTCTAGGAAAACCGTTAGTTACCTCGGCCAACTAGAGGAGTGTAGACGGTGGTCTAGCTTTGTCCTTCTCGCACAACGTCGTCCTCCGAAATGTCTCGTCCTAGCAACCCAAAGATGAACTTAGAATACCCAAGATATACAATGGAGAAAAGATGGATAACTTAGAATATAACAGCTGAATTTTTGCGAATGAAAGTGGAGTAAAAATGGTGGTGTTTTGTGAGTAAAGGTGACTGAATTTCCTATCTTTTCTCCCTCACATAGCCGGCTGAAAAAAGGTGTTTTAGGATTGGTATTAGCAGCTCCAAAGATGGTTAAAAAGGGGAGTAAAGAGGGGGTTACCAAAGCTAATAATAAGGGATATGATTATGGTATTTATGGGTAGCAAGAGGTAAATAAGGTGGGGGAGTTTACAACTGTTATAAGCTCTTCAACTAATTCGAAAATAACTTTTTGTAATCCAACATTTTTGGACAGCATATTGGTGTAGAAATTCGGACCATGCTCAAACCATAAACGGTCCAAAACGCTACAACGTTGCTAATATATAAATCGTAGCTTAAACGCGTAATTTAACTACTAAAAAATAGTTTCTAATTAAATAAATTATATAAATATAATATGTATGAAATAAAAAATGTATACGATATAATATTTTTAACAAGTAAAATACTCTAATTTTAACAAAAAATAATAATTAAGGGAAAATAAGGCGAAAAATTAGGAACGAAATTTCGTGGTGTTACTTAGGTTGCAATATGAATATATATTGATATAATAATGATAATGATTGTAAATAATGAATGAGAAATTGAAATTGATGTGTTATCTTACTCATGGTGTTCTTGTTTTTTTTTCCCGTAGAACAAGAGTATAACAAGAGTATAACAAGAGATTGAACTTAATTACTTCAAATTCTTCCATTATTGTTCATTAGTCGTGTCGTCCATTTCCTTTGTATGCAATCAAGTGGTGAATGATGATTTGTTATATTCCACAAAGAGGAGCAACAATATTATAATAAGGAGCTTTTGAGAATGAGTTCGTATATATTTTTCTGTCAAAAAAGCTAGAGAATACAAAGAGTTTCACAATGAATGGCGTTGTTTTAAAATTAATTTTTAAATTTTTTTTTTTGCTGTTTTGTCTTTTAAACAAGCTATTTTGCAACACAACATCAAAAATCGTTAATTGTATAACTACTTTAATGTTGCATCATTACCATAGATGAGATTAATTACATTAAATTGTTACACATTTAAATACAAAGGTTGATTGCACCACCTCAGTTGCCATGTTGCTACCACCTCACTTGCCACCTCACCTGGGCAAATGACCTAGTGGGTGGCTGTAGCCATGCCCATAATTCACTTGGTATCTTCAATGCATTATTGCTCCGATAAAACCATTGGTAAAGTGACCATTCATTTGCTTTCTTTGGTGCATTATTGCTCTCATAAATACATTGGTGAAATGACCATATTCACTTGCTTTCTTCAGTGCATTATTGCTCTGATAAATACATTACTATCATGAAGTGACTACTCAATTGCTATCTTCTATGCATTATTGCTCTATCCTATCTTTCGAAAGTGACTACTCAATAGCTACTTTCAGTGCATTATTTCCCCTCACATTTCTATATATTACTTCACAATGCTTGTACTTCAGTATACTCATCCTTCCACACAATATCTCTTCTTATAACATCAAATAAATTCTCAATAATGTCATCTGAATCAAGTTACTTCCTCCGTTTTTTTATACATGTTACACTTTTTTTTCTTCTCCAAAATGGAAAGTTTTATGTTGTAAAATTACGAACTTGCCTTTACTTATAACAATTAATAAAAATAAATTCCACTTAAATTGACCTAATTAAAACACATCATATCCTAATCAGATCAAAATAACTCCCACCAAAATATCAACCTCACCAACTACCTTTCATAAATTCCATCAGAATTTAAAAACCCCAACCACATATTCATTGAATAAATCCCCAACCACATTATCATCAACCCATTCAACTTCCCAGAACTCCATTCTCTCTCTTCAACTCCATTTTCTCTCTATACAATTCATAGCTCTCGGTCCTCAATTCACCTCTACCTCTTTCTAATTTTGGCTCTGTCACTTCGAATCCTCATTATCTCACTTCAATTTCTCACCTTATCACATCAATTCCACACTCTCTCACTTCAATTTCATCTTCATCATCTCAAACTTTGTAGATCTGGCTTTCTTAGTCCCCAAAAAACCCTAATTCTCAACGAAAATGTATGTCCCAGATCTCCACCCACTTGTTGATGCTCTCTTCAAACGAGTGACGGTGATGAGTCTGATGTCATCAAGGAGTTGATGCATGCTTTCGGAGACAACTCTCCTTGGCCCAGAAGACTGTACGACAGTGCTGATGCTGAACAGTTACTTCACCCTTATGCTTTGAAGGGTTTTGGTGTTGTTGTTGAAGAATATTACAAGGCCACTGGTCTTCCAAGGGAGTTTCTTCCCTCATCATCACAACCACAACCTGCGATTTCCCCCGTAGCCAAGATCTTGGTCCAACCACCACCAGAAGGTCGAGTTAGGAGGTTGAGGCCTAGACCCTGTTCTGTGACTAATGTTAAGGTTGTGGTTGATGTGGGGGAAGGTAAGGGAGTGGCTGATGGGAAGAAAGGTAAGGGTAAGGTTGTTTTGAGGACCACTCAAGAGATCGTCTGTGCTTTGAGGGACCCTGAGGCATATATGTCCAATACTGTCCGTAAGGGGTTTTCAAAAAAAGGGAAAGAGAAACAGATGAAGGGGAAGGAGAAAGCGGTGAAGGGGAAGGAGGATTCTAAGGCAGCAATTGTTAATGATTTTCATGTGTATGATGAAGAGGGTAACAAATATGCCAGGTATGTGGAGAACGACGGGGTTTTTTCTGTGTTTGAGGTGATTGAAGACATCGTCTCTTCTTCTGAATCTGATGATGATGATCTTAATGTCCCTATGAGCCATTGTACTAGCTTCGAATTAGATCCAGAGTTCCATTGCTTCCTACTTCGCTGTAAAGCCAAAAAAATGAGTCCTTGAGGTTTTATCATCCTAATTACGTTTACTTTGCATTTAATATTTATGTTTATGTTTGTGGGTATGATTATTTGTTGGTATTATTATGAGTCCCCCTGCTACCATGAATCAGACTTGTTGGTACCATGATCCTCACTTGTGAGTATGATTACTTGTTGGTATTACTTGTTTGGTGGTTTGATGACTTGTTGGTTGAATTAAATAACAGTTGTTGGATTAATGAATATTATTTGTTGCCTGATGATATGAATTAGTTGAATTTGTTGCCTCATGATATGAATTGGTTGAACTCATTTGGTTGCCTCATGATATGAATTGGTTGAATTGATTTGGTTGCCTGTTAATTTGAAATGGAGGTTGGCTGATGATTCCATTCAATGATAACCGGTATAGAATTCGGTTCAATTCGGAGAACGGGTACGGGGTACGCTACCTATGTGTGTATTGGGTACGATGGGTGGTGTATCGGGTACGATGGATACATTTTTATCATAATTTTTTAAAATGAAATTAATTTGGCAAAATGAGAACATCATAAGTTAACATATTTCAAGCATATGTTATATTTCATAACTTCATCAAATTACAAAATACAAACTAAAATACTGCACT
The DNA here is from genome assembly GCA_947648045.1 of Beta corolliflora. NCBI lineage: Eukaryota > Viridiplantae > Streptophyta > Magnoliopsida > Caryophyllales > Amaranthaceae > Beta > Beta corolliflora. The sequence goes on along the minus strand of CANSZD010000103.1, from coordinate 153,382 downwards.
AAACAACGAAGTCAAAACATAGCATCTTCCTCTTCCTTTCAACCTAACTCAAACTCAACTTAATGAAATTAAAAAAAAACTGCCCTAAGCTAAGTACCAAACACCCTCTTCCTTCCCATTGACAAATTTGCCGCATCTTCCTCCCAACTTAAGTCTAACAATCTCACACTTGAATCTTCTAAATGTGAGCTTTAGGGGTCAATGTCCCATTTCCTACTAGGCCCTTCCTTGTAGCTTGAAGTGAAACGGGATATAAGTCTAATGTTTGAATGAATAAACACCAACTTGTCCGCACGAATGGCATTAAGACGGTTTCTCTAACATTATGGATATAAGAATAAGTGCTCCAAATTCTCTCTGCCGAAGAACTCCTAATGGGTTGGGACAACACTTTAATAGCTATTTCCGCAAGCTCTGGCGTTTCAGCACCATAAGTAGACCACCAAGCTATTGGAGCCATCGTCGTTGCATCAATCCTAGCCGCACCGGACCCAAAAATTCCTTCTTTGGATTGAAACTTAGACATCTGTTCACGCAATATTTTTCTTTCGATTTCATCTTCCCCAATTTTGTCAAAGGCTTGAAGTACCCCCGCAACCACTTCTTTATCAAAATTTGGAGCATGTCTATCTACCCCACCCGGTGCAGGAGATCTCAGATAGTTTGTGTCATAGAAGAAAGGATTGAGAGCAAATCCCAAACATATGAATATTCATTTTTTCCCATCTAGCCAACAAAAATTCATTAATTTTCTCGGCATCAGCAACATACTTATTGGCCTTCATGACATCGCTTATTTCTCCTATCATGCAATCCATCTTTTCATAAACTTCATCCATTTTTGGTCCTTCACCATCAACCAGTGGCGGAGGCACACGTGGTCCCAGTTGGTCACGTGACCAACTAATATTTCTGAGAAAAAAAAAATTTAAAACAAGCGCTCATTTGCTCTTTCACACTGAACTAAACCCTAACTCTATCTCCTTCTCGAATCCCACGACCCACCACGCGTCCACGCCGTCACGCGTTCCTTTGTCGTCGGCGGTTGGCGGTAGCCGTTCATTCCTTCGTTCAGCCACTCGTGAGTCCTGACTCGTCGCCGTGCTTCAGATCTTCGTCGTCACTACTGAGTACTCACTCGTGACTCGTCGTCGGTCATTCTTCGTCTTCAGATCTTCGTCGTCACCAAGCTCCTTCTTCGTCGGCATTCGGCGGGCGGCAGCGCGCGCTGCGCGTTTACTCACTACGGACGGGCCTCCGGCAACTTTCGTCGTCACTCGTCAGTTCTTCAGATTTCAGGTATTCTTCTTCACCTTCTTCGCTTCTTCAGTCCTTCATTGTTGCTGAAATTTGATTTTTTCATTTGTGGCTGAAAATTAGTTATTTACGTTAATAAAGATTGTGTATTTGTGTATTTTTGTCATTTGGATTTTATTTGTTGCTGAAAATTGAATCATGATTTAATTTTGTCATTTAGATTTCATTTTTGCTGAGAATTTGTCATTTGTAATGTATTTATTGCTGAAAATATCTCTAGTTCAACTTGTGTATGTTTAATGATTGCATAAAAAATTAACAGTAATACAAGTTGAAAGCTCACTTCGAGGCGATTTTGGCCAAAATGTGTTTTTTCCACTTAATTTTGTTTAATTGATGTTGCAAGTTCTTGATTAACTTATTTTTTCATAACTAGTTCTTGATAAACTGAGGTGAGTTGTTTTGTTGAGTAGATAACATGCAAGAAGATTTGTGTTTGCCATACAAAAAGGACAACAATAGTTGTGACTGATATCCACATTGATAATAGCAATACCAATGACTTTGTGTTAAGTAGAGAGCTTTTAGGGCCATGCCCTTACCTGCCAAAGACAAACAACTCTTACAGATTGGGATTGCGGATGTCGAATATAAGAGGTGAATAACTGAATATCACTGCCTTAAACCTGTTTGAAACTTTGTTTTATTTATAAGCTTGGTTGGTACTAATTCTTCTTGTTTTGAGTCAAAAATATTATGTTTAACTAGTTTTTTTTGGGAGGTTAACGCCCTTGTTGATAAGTTGAGGTAGCATCACGAATTATGAACATCTTGAAGACTGAAGAGGTAGTTGAGGCGTTGAAGTTTTGCCTTTGGATCTTTGCTTCATTAATTGGTGTATGTCAGCCTCAAGTCTAGGTGTTGAGCTTGTGTGTTTCTAGAGTTCGTGCTTGAGATTGAAGTATTGGATTCTTTTGGTGTTCATTTTGACTTTGCTAGCGAATGAGGTGTTAATTGGGGAATAAAAATTGAGGAAACTTGGGTTTAGAGAGCATGTTATTTGGTAAGAAAATTAATTGAATGATTGATAATTATTATTTATCAAAATATGATAATTAGGTAGGAACCATTGTAATAGTTTCTAATTACTATTGGCAAATGAACCGATTGTTGGTTCTTTTGTGGTTGGTGAATGGTAGTGTGACCAACTATTCCCAAATTCCTGGATCCGCCACTGCCATCAACAAACTTAATCATAAAAAATATAGGCTTAGTGATAGCTAAAATATTGTCAACCTCATCCCAAAAAGCTTCATCAGAAATTATCGCTGCAACTTTTGCACCTAAGGTTCTAAGACGCTCATCTCCACAACTAACCCAATCTTTCCAAGCCCTGAGCACGGTAGTTGTAACAGGAGCTTCCCTACAATCTGATAGTCTCTTCAATAATTTGAAGTGGGAAGCAAATCTTGTTTTAGCTACCTTCAACAACTCCAAATCAGATTGAATTGTAAAAATAGCATGAGCATGTTGGTGATTGAGAAAGAATTTTACAATATTTTTCCCCTTATATATATATCAATCATCCAAGGAAATGCAACCCCTAAATCTTTAAAAATTAAATTTAGTGTATGAACAACACATGGAGACCATAAAATGTGCTTGTGTACCTTTTAAATTTCCTTTCCTGCCGCATTGCAGTTTGCCGCATTGTCAGTCACTACTTGCAGCACATTTGAAGGACCAAACTCATCAATAGACTTGAGTATGAAATCTGCAATTGCTTTCCTTGTTTTTTCCACTCCGGAGAAGTCCTCGGCATACAAGACCATTGAATCGCGACGGTTAGACGCCACAACATTGATAAGTGGCTAATGTTTGACATTAGTCCAACCATCAGATACAATGGAAGCCCCTTAAGTGGTCCAAGTATCCTTGATGGAGCACATTCTTTCTCAACTTCTCGGTAACAATCATCTAAAAAGACGTTCTTGCTCTATCATATGATGATGGCTTGTAATCTTTTGGAGCTTGGTTTACTACCCTCAACATATTAACGAAATCTGGATTCTTGAGCACATTAAATGGTATCCCATTAGCACACAATGCCCTAATAATTGCTACATCTACCTGATGTCTTTCCACTGTGGCAAAGGATTCTGCTATTGGGTTGCTAGTAAAAGCTGGTTTTGTCAAGGAGGGTGAAACACCAATGGCCTCAACATATGCAATTCTCTTCTTCAACTTCTCAAGTTCTGCTCAGTTGGAGAACATCACAGTACACCGAGCAATTTCGGGTTTTTGCCCCACCGAAGGACCAAAAAAGTGTTGATATATTCGGGTGTAGGAGCTAGTGTAAGACTTCTTGCAATGGTTGCAAGTCCATTTTCTTGAACCTCCTGGATTTTTCCATGATCCCGCGCCTACCATTGTTACTTCATTAAATAATGGCTTCTGATTTTTATTTGAAGAAGTTGGTGTTACAACAGTGATGACCACGTCATTCCCTCTGATCATCTTCTTGAGAAGCTGAATTATCAACATATATCTTTTACGGTTGCTCGTGTATTCTCTGCCCTTCTTAAGATTTCTGCTTGTCTTGCTCCCTTTTTACCAAAAGCCATTGAAATGAAAAAGTATTTAAAGAGAGAAACTTCAATAGAAACTGTAAATGGAGGATGGTGGTGGTATATAAGGCTACACCCCATTCTTTATATACTATGCAGAATTGAAGTTCAACGCTTCAATCTTCAGTTAACAACTTTGGAATTCCTATTATTAATGAAATTTAGATTTCCAATTTGGAGAATTAAGATGTATGTCTAATGAAGATGAAGTGATTATGCATGCTGTAAAGGGGATGATAGTTTGGGAAAAACTGAATAATTAAAGTGATGGAATATGGCTGGCAGCTGGCTTGCAACTTGATGTTTGGTTTTTCATTTTTTTATATTTTGTGTATGGTTGTTAAAAGATGTTACACTTTAATATGTTACGTTCCATATAATATACCATGTCATAATTGAAAAGTTATAGAATATACCATGGAACAAAAATTTATATATCGAATCGCTCGTTTATATATTAATTTATATCGGATCGCTCGTTTATAGATTAATTTATATCAAATCGCTCGTTTGTAGCTCTATGTCACATACGATGGTACACTTCTATCTTATATCATTTCAGTTATAGATAGATAGTTATATGAGATTAGTTTTAATCGGATCACTCGTTTATAGTTCTATATCACATATGATCGTACACTTCTAACTTATATCAATACAATTACAAATACATAGTTATATGAGATTAATTTATAGCGTATCGCTCGTTTATAGTTCCATATCACATTTGATGGTACACTTCTAACTTATATCAATACAATTACAAATACAAAGTTATAGGAGATTAGTTTATAACGTATCGCTCGTTTATAGTTCTATGTCACAAACGATGGTACACTTCTAACTTATATCATTTCAGTTATAGATCGATAGTTATATGAGATTAGTTTATATCGGATCACTCGTTTATAGTTCTATGTCACATATGATGGTACACTTCTATCTTAAATCATTTCAGTTATAGATAGATAGTTATAGGACATTAGTTTATATCGGATCACTCGTTTATAGTTATATATCACATATGATCGTACACTTCTAACTTATATCAATACAATTATAGATACATAATTATATGAGATTAGTTTATAGCGTATCGCTCATTTATAGTTCCATATCACATATGATGATACTCTTCTAACTTATATCAATACAATTACGAATACATAGTTGTAGGAGATTAGTTTATAACGGATCGCTCGTTTATAGTTCTATGTCACATACGATGGTACACTTCTAACTTATATTATTTCAGTTATAGATAGATAGTTATAGGAGATTAGTTTATATCGGATCACTCGTTTATAGTTCTATGTCACATACGATGGTACACTTCTAACTTATATCATTTCAGTTGTAGATAGATAGTTATAGGAGATTAGTTTATATCGGATCACTCGTTTATAGTTCTATATCACATATGATGGTACACTTCTAACTTATATCATTTCAGTTATAGATACATAGTTATATGATACTCCCTCCGTTTTCATTTGTTCTTCGCACTTTGACTTGTGCGGTTTCCAATACACTACTTTATAATAAGTTATTCTAATCCTATTAAGGTTTATAGTAATATATAAATAATAAACTACAAACACAAAGTACATTAAGCCAATATATCATTGATTTCGTATAATGTATATCACTAATATATTCCTTCGTTATTTTTATTAATGCCCTTTTTTATTTCTTTCTATATTTTTTCTCTATTCTTTGAAGAATATAAGCTTTGACCTTTATTTTTCAATATTATATTAATATATATATATATTTCAAGGTTTCTAGTTACTAAATCAAAATAGACGGGCATACTTTCTCTTGATTTTTCTACTATATGTATCTTTCATATATTAAAACGAATTGGATTTTGTAGATTTGTTGTTATAAATTTACATCCAAACTAATTATCTATTATTTCTCTAACATATTAAGTAAAAATTAAAAATGAAAACATGAATAATCTCACGATAAAAATTAATAATCTGTTCAAAAATCACATTAAATATAATATAACATTCTTTTAGTTTTTTATAAGGAAACTTCGATTCTTATTGGAAGAGATATAAAAACTTCAAAAATATACTAGTATAAAAAAAGAAACTTTAGAAAAAATAAAAAAAAACGAGTTAAAGAACCTAGAAACTTTCATTTTCTATGCTACTTTAGTGAATACAATAGGCTATAGTCTATACTCTATACTATTGTCTATAGAGGTGTCAAAAACTGGGCCGACCTACGGGTGAACCCGCTTTCGACCCAGACCCAACCTGTTCCGAGCCGAGAGTGGTCGGGTGGAAAGCCGATCCATTCCGACCCAGTCCATCTGTGCCCAGTTCAACCCGTGGAATTGGTAACCCAACCTGAACTAGGCCGACCCAGGTGGACCCGTGGCCAGTTGCACCCGTGAACAACGACCCAGACCCAACCTGTTTCCGACCCAAAACTAACCCGCACCCAACTTCACCCGCCAATGACCCAGTTAAACCCACCCAGTTATCACCCAACCCAGTTGTGACCCAACTCAGTTAGCACCCGACCCAGTTGTGACCCAACCTAGTTATCACCGACCCAGTTATCACCCAACCCAGTTACCACCCGACCCATTTACCACCCGACCCAATTGAACCCGACCCAAAATCATTCCGACCCAATACAACCCGACCCAAAACCATTCCGACCCAAAACCATTCCGACCCAGTTTTCTACTTCTCAGCACAACTATATATGAGTAGTAAGTATTAATCAGCAAAAAAAAAAAAAAAAAAAAAAGAGCATTAATCACCTACATTTACTCCCAAAGTCCCAACCCCCAAACTGCAAACTCAACCCCCCATACGCCCAACCCCATAAAAACCCCTGCTGCTTGTGATGTTTTCTTACTTGTACAAGAGCAGTAACAATGTATATTGTGATGTTTTCTTACTTGTGGCATTCAAAATTTCAACTATGTACAATAATTGTTTATCAGAGAGAATCAATGAATCAAATGCCACTAAAGTAAAAATATATATCCCTATCATTTGCATCAATTTAGTACCTAAACTAAAAATATATCCCTATAATTTGCTCATATTTACTACGTACCTTAAGTGCCTAATACTCACATGATTAAATTATTCTTAGACGAAGGTGCATAGTTAAATAGTTGAACCGAAAAGTATATTGAATTTGAAGGGATATTGGAGAGAATAAGACAAGTAAATTAGGAAAAATAGAAAACTCTTATATTCATATACTTTAATGTTTACAAAAGATCAAGTACACTTACAAATGAATAATGTACATATCAAAATGAGTAAGTCTGAACTCTAAAGTAAATAAAATTATAAAATGACCACCAACAGCAGCAAGATCGGAAATCAACCGAAAGCAAGGCGAAGAACGGACAACCAGCGGCGGCGAAGAAGAAGACCACCACCACCGAAGCAGCGGCAACAACGAGCCACCAAAGAACGGCAGCAGCAGACCAACAACAACAAACCACCAACAAAACCCCCAAAAAAAACTCCCAAAGAAAACCATATAGCAATAGCAGTTTATAAGTGTCAATTTTAAACAAGTAAATATTGCAAAGATAACAAAATTTAATTTACTTTTAAAATCAGTAATGGCTCTCAGGTACACAAGTTGACCTCATCATCGAGCACTCGACTCTAATTAACAAAACAACTTCACAACACAAGAAAGCCAGCAAAAGTGACACGAGCATCCACAATTCTTTGTCTTTTAAACAATACCAAACCAATTTTACCAATCAAGTGCATACCATGTCCAATAAGACAAAAGAAAAGTAGCTCCACATCGTGACACTTCGGGCAAAACATGTGTGTAAAGTAAAATGTAGCCAAAAAGAGTCGCAAACAAGTCAACAACCAATGATCTTTGCGCAAGGGACATTTATTAAGCACAAGGATTTAGAACAACTAACCAAACCCAACAATTCTGTTTAATTAGGGTTTATAATTTTAGGGTTAGGGTTTGGGTTTGGGTCAAGGGTTTGGGTTTGGGACTTGGGTAGGGGTGCTTAACGAGCGAGCCGAGCCCGAATAGCACTGGGCTCGGCTCGAGCTCGTTTAAGTTTTCATGAGCTCGGCTCGGCTCGAGCTCGTTTAAGTTTTCATGAGCTCGGCTCGGCTCGTGAGCTCGCCGAGCCTGGGGGAGCCGAGCTCGACTCGAGCTCGTGCTTAGAATTCGCGGCTCGAGCTCGGCTCGTGGGCTCGTTTAGGCTCGGCTCGTTGTCTCGTTTAGGCTCGGCTCGTGGGCTCGTTTAGGCTCGGCTCGTGGGCTCGTTTAGGGTCGGCTCGTGGGCTCGTTTAGGCTCGGCTCGTGGGCTCGTTTAGGCTCGGCTCTCTATTATGGGCTCGAGCGCGTTTAGGAAATTTATTTTGCAAAAAATCTGTATAAAATGAGTTTAATGATTCTATCATCATTGATGATTCCAATAAAACAATACAAAAGTTTCGCATATTGCAAACAATACAAAAGTTTTACAACAATACAAAAGTTCAACAACGATAATATATCAACCAACACATATATAATATATTACATAAAATAAAGAGTTCATTCTTTTCTCAAGGCAAAATGTCATTCTTGTAAGTTGCCATATGCTCCAAAGCCTACAATGCCCGCTCCATGGTACTTCCATTACACCATACAATCATAAGTTAAATAAAAAGATTAGTCAAGTTCTAAAAATATGATTGAATTTTTTTTTTTAAAAAAAAACATATCATATGATTACCTATTCGATAGGAATAATAATTTCCTTAGGTTGTTCCGCCTTGTCCTGAAGTATATATATAATAAAGTTAGTTAAGACTTAAGATATACTATAAATGAAATGAAAATTAATGCGCCATAGCAAATATACCAAGTTAGTGAAAGATTTACCTTATTTTTTCTCTTCACCCCATGAAGTGATCTACACCAATCTCCGGTGCAAATTAACATTTGTACGGTTTCAGGACTCAAGGAAGACCTATAAGGGTCAATCACTTTCGACTACCCGGGCACTAAATGTAGCCTCGGATGCTACAGTAGTAATGGGAACGGCTAAAATATCAGCTGCCAATCTAGATAGAATAGGAAATTCGCTAGTTCTATCTTTCCACCATCCCAAGATGTCAAACGAAGCACCATGATCCTCAGACTCCGCAACAAAGCACCGTTGCTCAAGATATGACTCAATTTCTGATTTCCGAACCCCGGGTATGTCTTGAGACCTTGCAACTTGTATTAGCTCAAACATTCCTGTTTTCCTCTTCCCACCACCAATACTAACACCAACACCATCACTAGCACTAGTTGTGCTTCCACATTGACGAGTAGTTGAAGAAGAATACAAATGAACATATTCATCATAAAGCTCATACAAAGTTGTTTTAACTTTATAAATGTTGTCCCTAGCAACATCGGCCGAAAACATTGTTGGGAAAACTATTTCAAGACTTTGCAATTTAATTTGAGGGTCCAACACAACAGCTATAGACATCAACAATATACATTCACCCCAATACTTATCAAACCTTTCTTTCATGTTTTTCACCATTTCTTTAACAAAGACATCACTAGAATCACACTTACTATCCAACATCCTTTTGACTCTATAAACCTCCCCAAGAAACAAATTAGAAGTGGGGTACTCTGATCCCGAAATAATCATAGTAGCTTCATAAAATACTTCCAAAATCTCAACCAATTTCTCAATTTTATCCCAATCATCAACACTTGGACAAAAAACATAATCATTATCTTCTAAAGCAAGTCTAGAAAATACCTCTTTAAACTTGAGAGCACAAACTAACATATCAAAAGTTGAATTCCATCTTGTCTTGCATTCAAGAACCAATCTTCTTTCTTTCAAGTTGAATTGTTGGACAATCTCGGCAAACTTCTTTAAACGATGTTCACTTCCATTAAGATAATCAACGGTGTCATGCACATTTTTAACAATGGTTTTAACTTGCTTAAGGCCATGTTGAACCATAATGTTCAAAATGTGTGCACAACAACGGACGTGGAACAATTTCCCACCACAAATCAACCTCTTTGTTAGTGAGAAAATATCTTTCATAATACTTATGCAAGAATCATTTGCCGAAGCATTATCCACCGAAACCGTGAAAACCTACAAAAAGAATATATATGAAATTAATTATAAAAAATTAGTCATACATAATTAAAATAATTTTGAAGAAAAAAGACTATAACTTACTTTGTTCTCAATGTCCCACTCCTTTAGACATTTGAAAATGCAATTGGCTATGTCCTTGCCTTTTCGAGGAGGAGGAATGTGGACAAAGTTGAGAACTCGCTTTTGCAACTTCCAATTTTTATCAACAAAGTGAGCCGTAAGAACCATATACTCAATTTTTTGAGGTTTGGAACGCCATAAATCAGTAGTTAGAGAAATTTTCTCCACACCTTTTAGCAAATCTTTCAATTTCTTTTTTTTCCGCCTCATAAACTTTAAAAGAATCAGTTCTTATAGTGTGACGTGACACACTAGTCCATTGTGGAATCCCCCTTTTTAACATTAAATTAAACCCTTCTTCTTCAACAATGGAAAAAGCATGTTCATGCATCAAAATCCAATGTGCTATCCCTTCCCTCATTACCATCATATCAAACTTTCCATCATGTAAAGCGCTAACAAACTTAAAACTAGGATCACCGGCATTTAGATTCGAAGGCAAAAAATTAAGCATATTTTGTTGTCTTTGATTCATTTTTTTTTTCAAACAACTTTCAAGATGTCGCTTTAAGTGAGTAGTTGTACCTGAAGCACTTAACACTTGATGACAATGCTTACACTTGGTTTTCATATTTTTAACCGGTTCCATGTCTTTCCAAACCTCAGATACTTTTGCTCTCTTTCTCTTTGATGGTTCACTTTGATTTTGAGGCTCCGACTCATTTTCGCTTGCATTTGAAAGGGGTGGTTCACTTTCTTCCTCCTCATTTTCCAAATTCACATATGGCACACGATCATCATCATTGACATAAAACTCTTCTACTATGAATGGAGAAGTAGTAGAGCCATGAGGTGTTGATGACATTGGTTGTGTACTACTAGACATATCTAACAATAACATAACAAAAAAAAATCAATAAACTAACATAAATAGCAAATTCACATAAGGGCACGCATGAGAAGATTTAAGCATAAATTTTAGAGTAGGTAAGTCAATAAATTACAAATTGTGTCTGCAAATCATGGACCTCTAATCACCACATAAAAACAGATAAAATACACAAAATATAGTTGATGTCAATTTTTCATACCTTCGTCGAATCTTGTTTGTTTTCAAATTCTTTTTCTCCCTACTTGAACACAAACTAACGTAATGTAGGCGGAAAAACGAGAACACAACACAAGAAATAAAACCGAATACCATCATAAACCTCAAAAGATAATAATAATAAAAGAGTGAAAAACTTACATAGCATCAGAAATCATGCCTAAGAAAGTACCAAAAATAAGTGAAGCTACCACAAGTTGTTGTATTATGTACAATGGTGTGTTCTCCATAAGATGCTAGGAGGCCTAGGACTGATATCTAATCGTAATGTTATACTAGAGTGTGAAGGAGAAGCTACCACAAGTTGCAAGATCTATTGGGCACCCTTTGAGCAGCGACAAGTATCGAGTATTAGATGCATTTTGATGCTATATTACCCCCCCCCCAAATAAAAAAAATCAAACAGGCATAGAAATAATCTGAGTTTAATACTAACCCAAATTAAGTTTCTTTCTTTTACTCATCCAAAATCCCTAAAACTGATTTAAGAGTGAAAAAAAAGGGTAAAATTTCTCCAATAATCAATTGAAAATTATACTCAAAATAGAAAGGGATATGAAAACAATTAAACTGAACAAAAAAGAACTTAAAATCTCCAACTTATAACATGAACTAAATCCAGGTACAGCAGCAATTCTAGGTATTAAGACATAGGGGGAAAACCGAAATGAATCAATAGTATTTACCTGCACCGCCGCTCATAGTAGTGGTGGACTAGTGGTCGCCGGTTGTCGGCCGTCGTAGCCGTTGTGTTGCTTCGAGAATAGAGCCTTCGAGGGTTACCAATGGCGCCGCAGAGGAGGGAGTGAGAAGGGAGTGAAAAAGATGACTGATGAGCGTGCGTTTTGAGCCTTCTAGGTTACTAACTTACTACTTACTCTTCTCTATCTTTTTTGTTTTCTTTTTCTTTTTATTTGTTTTTACCATTTCTTTTTATCTTTCTTCTATTGTATACCTTAGTTAATATATTAAAATAAATACTTAATATAATTTTTAATATATATAAATAATTTTTGTAATATAAAATAATTTTTTAATATAAAATATTTTTTTTAGTATAAAATAATAATCGAGCTGTTCACGAGCTTAACGAGCCGAGCTTTGCCTAACTCGGCTCGGCTCGTTTAAGTGTCGAGCCGAGCCCGAGCTCGAGCCGAGCTTCAACGACCCGAGCTTTGACCGAGCTTTGACCGAGCCGAGCCCGAGCTTCTCGCGAGCTTGTCAGGCTCATTATCACCCCTAGACTAGGGTCAGGAACCCAGAACACAACAAACCATACCCAGAACACAAACAAACCCCACCCCAAACACAAACAACCCACAAACACAAACCCAAAAACAAACACAAACCCAGAACATAACACAAACCCAGTACACAACCATCAAACATTTTCAATAGGCCACAAGGCCATAACAACAACCATCAAACAACCACCATCAAACAACAACCATTTTCAATAGGTCAAGGTCAAGGTCAAAGGTCAAGGTCAAGGTCAAGGTCAAGGTCAAGGTTTATGGTTTAGGGTTTAGGGTTTAGGGTTAAACCCTCAACACTAATCCTAAACAGAAACACAAAACCCAGAAACACAAACCCCTAAACACAAAACCCAGATACACAAAACCCAGAAACACAAGCCCAGAAACAGTAACACAAACCCAGAAACACAAGCCCAGAAACACAAACAACAAATATAACCCGAATACACAAAACCCACACACAAAACCCTAACAGAAAGTCACAAACCCAGAAACGTAAACATGATATTCAAGAACAAACATGATACACATGCTATACAAGAACAAACATGATGAAATACAAGAACAAACATGCTACACATAATCATGAACAAACAGTTATATACAAGAACAGCAAAAAAACTAATATACAAATGTGATGAAATTAAAAAACTAATATACATTATACAAGATAATTTAAAACTAATATACAAGATAATTAAAACCGAACACATAATTTCATATCGCAAAAAACGAACTTTAGTGAAAGTGAAAACGAACACATAATAAAAAAAAGAGCACATAATTAAAAACGAACACATAATAAAAAAACGAACACATAATTAAAAACTAATACATAATCAAAAAACTAAATAATTCATGCATATAATTTTTAGCACAAACCCTAAAATTCCAGATCTGAAATATGACAAAAAAAACATGATATTCCAACAGATCTGCAAATCTGGACCAGCACATATCCCACAATCACAATCAAGCAGATCTTCACCTAATTCTAAAAAAAAAAATACGAAAATTAGAAGACTTACCTGGTTGTGACATAGTGTTGTTTAAAAATTAAATTTTTGCTTTTGTTTTCCCCCGATCTTCAATTTGTTATCTTTTTCTTCAAATCCACGCCTTTTTTCTTCAAATCTTCACCACAAACCTCTACGTTCTACGGAAACATTGATAGAGAAAGTGAGAAACTCAGAATTTTAGTTTTTTGATCGAAAATTGTGAGAGAAGGACCAAGAATTTTTGGGTTTTTTTGGCTTTTTATCGAAAATTGAGAGAAGGGCTGAGAATTTAAGAGTTTTTTTGGCTTTTGATCGGAAAATGAGAGAATGGCTTAGATTTGAGTCAATTTTTTGATCGGAAAATGAGAGATGGACGGTTGAATTTTAGGTTTTTTAGGGTTTTTTTTTTATCGGAAAATGAGAGAATGAGAGGAGAACTGGAGACTTGGAGAGAAACTGAGTCTAGCTAGGTTTTTGCCATTTTGGTTTTGCAAGAGGCGAAATGAGGGGGGCATTAAAAACTCGGTTTATATAGTAGGGAATTTTAGGAGTTTTTTTTAAGGGAAATTCTCATTGGTAACCCTTTACTATTGAAAATTATATTTGGTAACCAATCTCAAAAGTTTATTCAAAACGTGACCTCTTAGTTAGAATATTATTACCAGACGTGACATTTATGAGGTAATTGGTTAACTTTTCCGTTAAATGTCATCTTTAAACACACCATCCCCGCACCCCCACCATCCCCGCCCATGCCGCCCTCACTCCACCCCCCCACCCCCACCCCCACCCCCCACCCCCGCCCCCTCACTCCACCCCCCACCCCCGCAACCCCCCCACAACAACCCCCCACACGCCCCCTCTGCAGTTCCCCCACCCCATTCCCCGGAGCCGCCGGCCCCCCACACCACCCTTCGCCTCCCTCCTCCTTCGCTCGCTGCCCCTTTCCCCTCCCCCTCTCCTACCCTTCCCCCTTCGCATACCCTCTTTCCCCTGCTGCCCATCGCCCCTCTCCTACCCTTCCCCCCTTCACGTCGCTAAGTTTATCAGGAGGCATAGCTTTCTTAGCATCCATAATCTCACTAAGCGCACCACTAGCAGATGACGTAGCAGCATCAACGGAATTACTATACCGATGTCTAAGTCTAGCGTCGGAAGAATTATTCGTCGGAATGCGGTGATCTCCGTCAACGGAAAGTCCAATGTCGGGATCCGATCTCTTCAGCGGAGGATCCAGTGAATGGATCCGAGGAGAGATCCATGTCGTCAGAGAAGCGAAAACCGACCTCGGAATGTGCGCGACGATGGTGTGGGCCACGGAACTGGTTCGGGCTCGGAAAAGAGTGAAGAGCGTGGAATTCGCAGAGGTGATGGTAGGATTTCCATTGGAAGAAGGTTTGGTAGGATTGCCATTAATGTCGGGATTAGGGATTGAGGTTGGTGGTGGTGGATCTCATTTCATTTCCATGGTGAGAGTGGTGTAGCACTAAATGGCTAAAAACATGAGATTTAACGGAATAATTAACGTAAAACGTCATTAATGTCACGTTTTGTAAAAAATTAATACTACAAGGTCACGTTCTGGAATAAGGTTTTAAATTGGTTACCAAATATAATTTCCAATACTACAAGGTTACCAATGAGAATTTCCCTTTTTTTAATCTAAACCGTTGGTTTGTAGAATGAATGACTCAGATTTTAGAGTGAAGATTTTAGATGTTAGAGAGTAAGTAAATAAATGAAGGGCTCATATTTTATATTTGCTAATCAATGGTCTCAAACCATGATCCTTGCTTTATTTTTTTGACCAATGAACATCAAGACTTACCAAGCACATGGATTTCAAAATATCAATGGTTGGTATTTATCTTTCTCAAATCAATGGTTAAGGTTAAGTTAAGTATTGTATTTTCTAATTTCTAAATTAATAATTCTTGACAACTAATCTACACTTCTAGTATTGATTTGTTTAGTTATTAGTAATTTAGTAATCTAAACTATTATTAATATTATAAATTAATAAAAATTATAAACTTTAGAAGTTTAATTAGTATTTTTAATTTTAAACAAGTTGATTCATGTAAAGATGATTATGAATGACGTGAAACTGTTATAAATTACCGTAATACCGATACGACGATGTGGATACGTATAGCAACTCAAAGATATGGATAATCAAATAGACTCGAGACTCCTAAGTCCTATGTTACTATCTTAGTATATTTTAAGATCCACAACTGAATCATCAACGATGAAAGTCGATCAATCTAATGATGCTTCGATTATTGTTAACCGTGTAATAACATCGATGATCGAGCCCTATCTTTTATAAAGAACCCCGTAACACGAAAGATGAAAGACATCAATCTTTTGATGGCTTTGATTAATGTCAAAGACAATCAATCTTATGATCATTTGATCTATGTGAACCTTAACTTAACGAAAGTCGATCAACAACCGTTTAACATGGACCGTTTAATAAGATCGCCTCCTATGTTACTATCTTTTAAGATCAACAACCGAAACATCAACGATCTTGATCCTCCACTGATATGATTGGTATTAACTATGATCTACTTTCATAGTTTCAATGTTTCATCCTCTACTGATATGATTACGTATCATCTTGATCACAGTTATCATCTTCATATTCGATTAATGTTGATCATTGTTACTTGTTCAGTTGTTCCATGAACGATGAAAGTCGAACAATTTTATAATTACGATGCTTTCATTAATGTCAACCTAATTCTTTAATTTTAACTCTTTTTGCTGCTATGTAGTGACTCGGTGAGAGTGAGTAAGTCACTAACTAACTAAATGTTTAAGTTTAATAGTTTATTGACTTTAATCAATAATCGGTATAGACTTATGGTCTTATGCCTTAGCCCTTATGATTGTTACTTGAATACTTATGCAATCATGAATAAGAATAACCCGATGGCCAATAGCCAATAATATAACTATATAAATTATAAGTCTTAGTTTAGTAACTTTTTAATTAAATTAGTAATATAAGTATCAATGTATATTATCACAAAATTCACAATGACTCAATCACAATTTACAATATCAGTATATGATCACATGTTAATTGTTATAACTTTCGTCTTCGTAACTTAATATATACTATAGAATTCCGACCCAAGTCATTCCGAGAGCCGATTTGTTCCGACCCAAGTCAATACGCCGTCGGTTTGAGGCTTCGGCCGACCCAAGTCCTATCGAGAGCCGATTTATTCCGACCAAGTTATTCCGAAAGCTGATTTCTTCCGACCCAAGTCATTCCGAAAGCCGATTTCTTCCGATCCAAGTCATTCCGATAACGATTTCTTTCGACCCAAGTCATTCCGAAAGCCGATTTATTCTGACCCAAGTCATTCCGATACCGATTTCTTCCGACCCAAGTCATTCCGAAAGCCGATTTATTCCGACCCAAGTCATTCCGATATCGATTTCTTCCGACCCAAATCATTCCGAAAGCCGATTTATTCCGACCCAAGTCATTCCGAAAGCCGATTTCTTCCAACCCAATTCATTCCGAAAGCCGATTTCTTCAGATCCAACTTATTCCGAAAGCCGATTTATTCCGACACAAGTTATTCTGAAAGCCGATTTGGGCCGACTTCACCTTATTCCATTCCGACCCAAATTCACCCAACCCAAATACCGGCCGACCCAGTCCCAGCCGACCCAGTTCCGGCCCAGTTCCGAGAGCCCTCTCACCCAGCTGAACCCGACCCAAGTCCACCCGACCCACCCAGTTCCGACCCATGGCACATTCTCACCCAGATCATTCCGACCCAAATCATTCCGACCCAGGTTGGGTCAACCCAAACCCAGCCAGTGACCCAGATTGACACAACTAATTGTCTATACTATGTACAATATTAAAGATAAAGAGGAATATGGTCCCACGCTTACATTTACAGTGCAATTGGCAAAAGCCTAAAACTTCAGTTTTACATTTTTATTTTGGGAAGTGGACCCATGAACCAGAAATTAATTTGGGTTGCCTTCAGTCGTTACTCCGTCTCCTTCCATCTTTATCCCTCTCCCCTGTTGTGTTCCACTGCTCCTCCTCCATTGAAATAACATCCAACAAATTCAAATAGGAAAAAAAATGCAAATTAAGCATGAGTAAACACTCGAAACACTCATACAAACAAAGCCCCCTATTTTTATGCTCAACAATTGCTTAGTATATGGTTAATTGCAGATCAGGGTTTTGAAAAATTGCCCTAAATTCTCGACTTAGCCTTCAATCTCTCTGGCCAAAAGGGCTTACTTGGATGCACGGACTGGTTCGCGACCCCCGGTGATCTGGAACGCGTTCGTCCCGCGGTTGGGAACATCTGATCTGGGTCACCGATCGGAGCACCGTACCGCGAACCGGGTATCATTGTTTCCATTAGTTGAATTGATTGTCACTGGTTTGTATGGTGAGGTATATGGCTAATAATGTTACATAGGCATCCTGAAACCTAAATGTTTGGGGGTAATTTGCTGGGTTATTTGAGTCCTGCTTTTGTGTTTGTGTTGGATATTGAAAGAGTCCCTCTATTTCATGTGCACATAAAATCCAAGTGATGAAGGGACTCATGATTGTAGCTTGAGGAGTAAGGGATGATTTGCTCCTTATTGGTGTAAAACCAGTAAGTTGAGGGTTTAATCACCTTTACTTCCTCAATGAGCTATGCAATTCTCCCTGATGGATTTAAATACTGACAAATGCCATCAACTTGTTGACATGATAATCATAAAAGCCATTGATTGAACACATAACTTGAATGACGACAGTAAACATAAACCATAATTCATTTCATATTCAACCTTAATTGTTGCAACACTGCTTATACAAACCAGTCCTTCAACATAAAAAATTACACAACAAAAGTAGAACATAATACTTATACCCAAAAACATTATGGTTTGATTAGAAGTGTTGTTGCATTGCACCATCATGTAAACCCAAAAGTGTTGCTACTTATATATATACGTGCTTATATGCCTTCTTATATACTTGTACCTGTTTATATACCTTCTTATACACTTGCCCATGCAATTCTCCTTCATATATACCAAAAAGTTGTGCAAAAACTTACCTCCATCTTCTCCACATACTACTCTTCCGTTAAATCTAGATACTCAAAATTTTCACCTACATTAATGAACTTGTCATTGAGATAAGCCACTGCCTCATCTATGCGTGACTGATTACTAAACTGTAACTTTTTCTGGAAGTAATCCCTGTCTGATCTCTAGCTTTCTTTTGCCATGGTATGAGTTCTTATAATTATTCTCTCCTTTGCATTTAATATTTCTACCATGACATACATCAATTGCAACCAAGTGTACTTCAACACCTCTGGGTCAAAGAAATCATAACAGTCCTGCACTTTCATAATCAAATCATCTAGATTCTTAGGAAAAGATTGATATTGTAATGCTTGAATTGCTCTGAAAAACCCTAAGTCCAGCACATTTAAGTCAGGAGACTGAGCTGGTTGATTGATCAGTTGAGTATTAAAGCCATTCTGAGTTGCTACTGCCCTAAATGCTGGGTTATCTGCATGAATATGTGGTCTTCCATTGTCTTGTTGTATGTAAATGTCTTTTGACACACCCTCTGGCCAATTCCTCATGATGGAAGGGATGATAGTGTTGATTATCATGTCCCTCATAACTGCCAGGTTGACACTTTCAATTTCCTTTGTCAGCATGGTTCCTGCTTTTCTGTTTTTAGTTGAATACTTGGCCCTCCCATACTCAACAAAAGGATAGTTACCAAATTTTCCATCGTCTACCATCTTCCCTTCACTGTCCTTAATAGGTCTAGATGTTGCACACATGAACATATCTTTAATCTTATACCTCTTAGATTGGCAGCAACTATAAGGGTCATCTTTAGCAGGGAGCAAGTAGAATCTCCTCATGTCTGGACTCAAATAAAACCATTTTTCATCTATGTGAACAACATTATGCATGTCAACAAATCTTGGTGGTTGTGTCCTTGATGCTGGTAATATGTGTTGCAACACCCACTTCATTCTTTGAAGCTTGTGGTCCTCTGTAAGCTATGTTGCATGGAAACGGATACGGGGATGGGTACGGGGATGGAAAACGACAAAATGAAAATTGCAAAAAACGGGTACGGCAAAAAAAAAACAAGAATTTAACTAAATTAAACATGCATACATAAATAGTTCAAAGTTCAAAATACCAAAAAACAACAACTAAATTTAATGTCTTAAAGTAGATAAAGCTTAGACAAAGCACATCAATCTTCAAGGAGCAACTCATTTTCTAAATCCGACTCATCTAGTGAGAGTTCCGCAAACTCTAGAAACCCAACATCCTCCAAGGAATCAAATGCATCTCCACCAATATCCCACATCTTTGTATAAAAGCTCCCAATATTCTTCGAAATTCCTTGATAAAAGGCGAAGATTATTGTGGATGAAAACCAAATCTTAGGCACGACTTGGATTTAGCTTGTTCCTACTAAGTGAGTGAATGAAGGAATATGTACTCCAATTTCGCTCACTATAAGATGATGAAGTAGGTTGCCCAAGCACTTTAAATGCCAAAGATTGGAGGAGAGGAGTTTGAGCTCCAAAGTTTGCCCACCAACTCTTAGGATCCATAGAATGCATCCTTGAAATACAAGTTAAATCCTCAAAAGGTCCACTCTTCATAGAGAATGGTGCATATTCATCCATCACTTTACCAACATCATCACTAAGTGCAAATAATCTACGAAAGCACTTCATTCTCTCTCGAGATACTTCACCATCTCTATGAGGTGCAACTCTAGATGGAGCTCCAAGTAGCCCATTCATCACTATAGAACCTTCAATATTTAAAAAAAAAGAGGTATAGATTTGTGTATAAATATAATAAGATAAAAAAAATGTCAAAGAATATATACCTCGGGTTCAAGGAGGGGGCTAGACAATGGAGAGGAGTGTTGCTTTTTGCCCAACGAGCTACCAAGATTTCATAAACCACATGAAAAAAGGGACTAAACTCCGGATGAGGACGACATTCTTTCTTGTAAATCTCAAGCTTCACTTGTTCAATCATAGAATCCCACATCTCATACACTAAGTGAAGGCATGGTTTATTGGTGTCACAATGCCTAATCATGTCATAGATAGGCCTTGTGAAATCAACAATGTAAGCTAGTTTATCCCACCAATCATCATTCACAATCTTCTCCTTCACAAAGTTTGCCTTCCCCATGTCTTCTTCTCTATAAGAAGTCCACTCAACACTTATAACCATGGCTTGAAGACCTCGTTTGATGAGCTTAAATCTCTTAAGCATCACAATAATGGAGGCAAAGCGAGTATTGACCACGGAAAGCAACTTAAGAGGAGAAAAACCTTTGGAACATGGCCAATCTCGTGTTGTGGTTCATGATGAAAATTTTAATTTGAATGGCATCGCCATGGATTTCAGTGATCCAATTACATTCTTCATAAGTTTCATGATTGCTATTCACATTCCTTGCCGCACAGATATTATTCAAAGCAAGATTAAGGGTATGAACAACACATGGTCTCCAATAAATGTGAGGAAACTCACTCTCAATTAGCTCCCCAACCCCCTTACAATTTGCTGCATTATCAGTTATGATTTACACAATATTGTGATGACCTACTTCTTGAATGACTTCTTTCATGAGATTAGCAATGAAATACTTATCTTTCACTTCACCAAAATAATTCACAGCTTTAAGAAATATTGGACCATTACCAGAAGTAGCCATGAAATTAATGAGAGGTTTTCTTGTTGGATCACTCCATCCATCAGTCACAATTGTTACCCCTTTTTCTCTCCAAGTTGATTTTAGTGGTGTCATTAGCATCTCTACATTAGCTTTTTCTTGCACAAGTAATGTAGTTCTAAGCTTGTTGTAACCAGGAGGTTTATAACCTGCTATATTATGGGTGGCAGCAAAAGTAAAGGCCCTCATATTGTGTAGATTCCTAGCAAGATTTAATCGCAAACTTCCTGTGTAAAACATCCTTGGCAATTTCTTGATCCAATTGATTCCTAGTTTCAATACCAAAACATTTAGTAATATGTGATTTATCATACTTCATTTTCTTGAATGTAGCATCGGAGTCCAAATGAGAAAGAGATTTACTAGGCAAAGGAACTTCTCTAGGGCCCGAATCAAGTTTCTTATTCTCAAATTCGTCATCAAGTTTTTTGTTTCAAGTTTATCAACACGAGACACTTTCTTACAACATGCAATTCCTTGACCCTTAATCTGAAGCAAATGGGCCCTAACTCTTGAATAACTAGATGTTCAGATTTCATTACAAAAATTACATTGATATTTCCATGTTCCACCAACCGCCCCAACTTTTTCAATTCTTGTTACAAACATCCACAATGGAAGAGAACCCTCACTTTGCAATGATTCTGCACCAATTGACCCACTACTTGTGCTACTACCAATAATAGTACTTTGTTGTTGAGATTGGGATGATATATTTCTCCTAATAAAATGAAAAGATAAACACATTCAACACAACAATTCAACACTCAACACTCAAGTTAACTAACTAAATAACTTACTGCCTCAATAAAAAAGACCAAAGAAAACAGAAAAAACGAAAAAACAACCCAACACTCAATTAAATACTTGTGAGAACTGAAGAAGTGAGGAGAGGGAGAGAAAAAATAAAATAGAAAATAACGATAAAAAATCAGAGAACAAAACCCTAGAATTCGAAAGAGAGTATAGAGTTAGTTACTCACCTAGGCTAGTTCAGCCGGTGTTCCGGTGAGAGAAGACAACCGGTGAGAGTCGAAGAAAACGACTGGCGAGAATCGAGAAGAAGTCAGGCGACTTGCTGAGTTGCTTCGAAGGAGAAGAAAACGAGTCGGGCGACTTGCTGAGTTGCTTCGAAGGAGAAGAAAATGACCGGCAATACGATCGGTAACCGCCGAGACGACCGGTGACCGGCGGACGGCGAGGCGGCGAGACTTCGAAGGACTTTGCACTTTCGCAGTTCAGGTGAGTTGAGAGAGAAATTTGGGAATTTTGAAAAGTAAAACCCTCGAATGCGAATTTGGGCCTTTCAGATTTCATTAAACATGTTGGGTACGTGGCTTCCTTCTAAAAAACGTACCCAGCCCGTCCCCGACTTCGCCTTAGCCGTCCCCCAAAGTAGCCCACGTACCCGGCCCTTTGAATTCGTTTTGGGTACGAATCCCAGGCGTACCTGTCCCGTACCCATCCCGTACCCGTACCTGGTACGGGAAACGACGCCTGGGAGGCGTACCCGTGCTTCATAGTCTGTAAGTCTTGGGTGAGTGTTGCTTGTGTGACTTATGATCTTCCCTTGTTTTAGCAGTCTATACACAATGGATGAGGGGACTTTAAGATAACCAACAAATGCCCTAATACTTGTCCTCAAATGAAGTGGGACTGACTGAAGCCATGCCTCATCATACACTTTTAGTTTTCTGCCACATCTGCCTATTTTTTTGCTTCTAACATCTATGGGTTTCCCACTTTCTCTCTGTTTTTTTGCATCATTCCATATTCTATCTAATGTCACCCTATGTATGCCATACTTTCTTGATAATTTTATTTTTAAACCCCTTGTAAGTTTACCTTTTGTTTCTAAGGTAAGAAGTTCATCAACCAACATTTTCCTTTTTTCTAAGCATAACATTGGTTTTTTCCTAGTACTTTTTACACTGATCTGTGTTTCTGACTGTGGCTGGTGGTGGTGAACTTGTTGTTGTTGTTGCTGTTGCTGTGATTGATGCACTGTTTCTGTGGCTGCTTCTTCACTGTCCGTGTAAATGTCATTGTCACTTTGATAATGCTCTCCCATTTCATGCAGCAGCAAGTCATCCTCCATGCCTTCAATTTCCAACAACTCTTGAAGGCCAAAGAAACTTAGATCGTCCACATCATCTGACTCCATTGTGCTAGATAATCTGTGAAGAAGAAGACTGAAGTTTGATGTTTTTTTTTTGGAAATTGCAGTCTGTAATTTTTTTGGATGATTAATGGCTACTTAATGTGCTGTGTGTGCAGTGAACTAGTTGCTAGACTTAACTTGTAATGTAACTAAACCATACTAGGTGATGAACATTTTCTCTCTCTTCATTTTGTGTAAATAATCCTCATTAAATGTTGGGGGTATTTATAGAAGAGAGAGTATTTAGGGATGTGATTGTTTACTGCTTTTGAATGCCCAAAAATTTAAATTTTCTGAAAATTTAGAGAAGCTTACATGTTGGAGGGATTTGAATTTGGTGGTTAAATTCTCCTTTCCTGATTCCTTCCACTTGGACATGGGAAATCAGGAGGGAAATGGGACAGTGGTCCCCTCTTTTCTCTCTCCTACCCTCCCTTCAATCCCATGTGCAATAGCCCCCACTCCCTTTAATCCCCCACCCTTACTTTTACTAATCTTCAATTAAAATTTTGCCTAGCTAGGGAACCGAGTTTTTCAAAAGTGTAACATGTAAAAAAAAACGGAGAAAGTATAATAGTTATATTTCATCTTCAAATGTTTCCAGTTTCGATGAGGTTAATTGTATTCAACCAGATCATATAGCAGAAGGCCAAAACAATGACTACATGCGGCATTCGAAAGACGCAAACGTGCAAATCGTATGATGGAGCCCTTCATTTTAGCTAATCCAGCTGAAGTATATGCAATGATAACGCAAGTTCCTAGGGCACCTAGGCAACAAGTTGATTGAGATCGTGTAGACACACACTCTCTTATGGAACGACTACTTTACCGACAATGCCCTTTACCCCCACGATTATTTAGCTGGCGATTTCGCATGCAGAAACATGTTCCTTCGTATAGTAGAAGCGACGACTAATAGCAAAACATTCTTCCAACAATGGCCAGATGCCACAGGGAGACTTGGTGCATTAACATTGCTAAAGTGCACCGCAACTATGAGGTTGTTAGCATGTGGACGAGTATCTTAAAATAAGTGGCTCTCTTGCTAGATATTCGTTACAACATTTTGTTAAGGGTGTGGTAGCGGAGTTCAGTGACGAATACTTAAGATGACCTAATGAAAAGATTTAATGAGATTGTTATATGCAGGTGAAGAAAGAGAATTTTCCGGGAATGATGGGTTCTATTAATTGCATGCATTGGTGATGGAAAAATTGCCCACTTCAATTTAAAGAACTCTATTCGGGAATAGCTGGTAAGCCGACATTGATTTTGGAAGCAATTGCATCATACGATTTGTGGATTTGGCAGCTTTCTTTGGAACACCAAGTAGGTGCAATGATATCAATGTTATTGATAGATCTCCAATATTTGACGATGTATTTGAAGGTCGCACACCTCCAGTGATCTATGTTATCCACGGCCACCAGTACGACATGGGATATTACCTAACAGATGGTATATATCCTTAATGGATGGCGTTTATTCCCACAATATCTTTTCCATTGAATGAGAAGGAAAGCCTTATTGCCCAAAAGCAGGAGAGCAAACGAAAAGGATGTGGAAAGTGCATTTGGAGTATTACAAGCTCGTTTTGCTATAATTTATCAATGACACTAGCTCGTGAAAAAGACATGTTAGGAAAAATAATGATCGCTTGCGTGATCATACATAACATGATAATTGAAGATGAACGAGATTCATACTCCCTTGGTTTTGATCCTCATGATTATGACCAAGATTTTAGCCCGTCCTCAAGCCAGCAAAAAATACTGATGAATCTTTTATATATCAC
This sequence comes from Beta corolliflora, assembly GCA_947648045.1. NCBI lineage: Eukaryota > Viridiplantae > Streptophyta > Magnoliopsida > Caryophyllales > Amaranthaceae > Beta > Beta corolliflora. Next base: position 128,186 of record CANSZD010000103.1, on the reverse strand, counting down.
AACTAGTTGTTCTCCCGGGCAATGCCCTAGATCAATTACCTATGTGAATTTGAAGTCTTAAACCAAACACTTGAGAGATGTAGGAAAAAAGTGTTATAGGTATTGAATTTTAGAAAATGATCTTCTAGTTCCTTTTAAATATTCTACATAGTAAATTATAATATGAATTATTCATCAACATAACCCTCGGTTTCAAGAAATTACATATATATAATTACTTACAAAGAATATGATACAATCTTGTTTTAGAAATTTAGATTAATGTTTAAGAATATAACCGATATAATTAAATGGTGTAGTAGTGTAGACACATAATCGTGTCTCCCCATTTAAGGATCCGATGATGAAACATATCGTGGTCTTAAGTGGCCCGACCCAAGGGCAGAACAATCTAAAAGCCATTCAAAACCATTCCGAAAAGTGTTAAAGTCCTATTTTAAAGCCCAATTAATTATTCATGATAATTAATTGTATTTTGAGCCCAATTCTTTGAAAAGCCCAATTAATTTTTTAATAATAATTAATTATTTTATTTATAATAAATAAATATTTTCAAAAGATATTTTTTATAGTTAAAATCAGATTTTATTCCGTAAAATCAGATTTTCGAAATTAAAGGATAAAAGAAAATCTTATAAAACGCATTTTAGAAAAGCTGGCAATGACACGTCAAGAGCCAGGCTGGTGCGCACCAGCTTGCGCCTGGCGAAGGGCCGTGTTCTTTCTTATCTTTTTCAAAACGCGTACCAAGTGTACGCTTCCTACTGGGCATGCCGCGTCATGCGCTTGACACGTCAGCCTGCGCCAGGCGCAGCTAGCGTGTGAGGCGCAGTGCCGTTTTCCCTATAAATAGGATCGATTTCCGTACAGAGTTTAAAAAACAGATTTTTAACATTAACACACTTCGAACTCGACGATACTTTACGAACCTCTATACGAACTACAAAACTTCCCTACAAAATTCATACTTTCGAATATAAACACATTCAACCTACATACTTTCATACATTTAGATTTTCAAGCTTCACGATTGCTCGTCCCGAAGGTTGTCAATCTCGTAGACCCAAGCCATGGTATAATCCTGAGGGTCCTTAAATAAATTCTTTATTTTTATATTGAAGTTATTAACCATTTATTTCATGATGTAGATCTTTAATATAAAATCGTCCTACAGTATATTCTAGACCTTTTTCCTTCTTTTTTTATTTCATTTTTATATATTATTATATGCTTGCCTGATCATTATATGCATATTATATGATTGTCCTGCTTTATTGCTTTTATCACCCCCACGTGTTATTTTTGTTAATCAAAGACCTAAAGAATTGTTCTAACATTAATCAGATTAATTTGGACAACCTGTTAGGTTTCCTGCAAATTGATTGCCTAATAACATATCACTAAAAAATAGTCTTTTTATGTGTTTCCTGAACTAACCTAGACTAATTATTTTTAGGATGCTTAAAACATTATTTGGTTATTCTATTGCATAAAACTTGACATGAATCGGTGTTTAGTAGAGGCCAGCAATGGGCAACATGGTTCCTGACTGTGTTGTACCCTCACCCTTGAACTCAATCTTTGGTTCATTTTGACCATCTATGGAGTTTAGACGGGGAAATCTACATTGGATAAGTCCCTAATTTGTCCCTACGGTTCCCCAATATCCAATTAGGTTTATGATTCTTCCTTTAAAGAATTGTTGGCGACTTCTTTCGAAATAATTTTCAATAAAACCTTAACAATGGGGTAGTCAAATCTAATACGCGTTCACACCGCGTAGGCGAAATAAAAACACGCCTATAAGTAGTGTTAATTACGGAGGTTATACAAATTTGAAAAGTTTTTTTTTGTAAAAAAGAGTACTGAAAGATAGGACATGCTATTATTAACATTAGCTTGATGAATATTAATATATACATTTGTATTTAATTGATTTAAAAATAGAAATATTATCTTGTCTAATTTTTTTCCCCAAAAAGACCAATTTGAGATTGTAAAGTAGTTGGGTTAGTGCATTTGTATCTCAAATGAGAGTTCATGGGTTCGAACCTTAAAACACACATTTTTATTGTTTAATATACGGGCAAAACAGACATCAAGCTAGTTAAGGTGTTATATTAATTTTAATTTTTAAATATGATGTATCAATCTTTATTTAAGAAAAGTCTGTAATGTCAAGTGAAATATCCATGTATTAATGTTTGATTAAATAAAATAATTTTCCTGTACTTATATTTCGGTGTTCATATATTTTGAAGAAGGTTTTAAACTAAATTTGATTAACAAAATTAATTAGTTATAGTACAATTTTTTTTAAATTATAACTATTCATCATAATATATTTTTAATTAATCGAAAATGAGAAATATGGTGAAAAGTGGGATGAATCAAAGGAGAGAGAAAATATGGTGGAGTATATTAAATAGTAGAAGATAGAATTTGATGAATCCAAAAATTAGTCAAACTAATTTTTTTTTTAAGGTTGGTAAGATGAAGGACCCTAGGTCAGACTCTTTGGAGGGAGGGGGGATGGTAAGGGAAACCTCACCCCCAAAAAGCTCCTAGTGGGGTTTGATCTCATGACCTTGAAGTCATAATGCCAAATCCTTACCACTAGACCAAGCTTTGCTTGGTAAAATTGGTCTAACTATTGGAAAGTAAGAAAATAGAGGTATTTGAATAAGTTTTTTTTTTTTTGAAAGGAAGATTTGAATAAATTGGATATACCGTATAGGTAATATGAAAGAGAAACATAAAATAATTGATGAACCCCTAAATAGCCAAAGAGTTCAACTATCAGCTTCACTCATCCACAAAAAATAAGGGCGATATGTCTAGTTGTGTAGAGTGAGTCAGTAGTCAGTACGTAATTACGTATCTAGTATCAACGCAAAGTTGTGAAGTGAGAGCGAGAAGCGTGTCAGATTATGTTTACTGTTAACTAATATTCTTCATATAAAACTCCTAAAAACCGGTTCATCCATAATCTACAGAAAACATGGCCCTCTCAACTTCCACGATTGCATTCTCAATTCTACCAAACAAAAACACCACTTCCCCTTCACCAATCTTTCTTCGAAATCAAGCTCAATTCACCATTAATGGCTGCTTCTTCCCTCTCTTCAAGCAGCACACCAAACTCAAACTACCCCATTTCTCTGCCCCCGCCATTTCTAGCTCCCAAGGCAAGTGCCCTCTTTAATTTTTTTTTTTTTTGCATGTATGATTTTGAACATTAAATATAAATGGGTGTTCGATTTTGTCTGAATTGTTAATTTTTTGTTGGGCAGAATTTGGGTCACTCGTTGCTAGTGAAACCAACTTTTCTATGTTGGATAAAGCTCTAGTTTTTGATTTGAAAGGAAATGGAATTCCGATTACTGATTTATGGAAAGATAGGAAAGCTGTTGTTGCTTTTGCTCGCCATTTTGGGTAATTTTTCTTTTCAATTTAGTGAAATATAGTTCTCTTAATTCAAGGTTTTCGAGTGTTATGCAATCTTGTTGATATATATGCGCTCTCTCTGCTGATTAGTTGAATTTCTATTACCATTTGCAATTTTCAAGAAACTTCTATGACAGATTAATGCGAAATGCCATAGTTTAAGTACAAAAGATATCCAAGGAACTTTGAATTATGACCTTTAAATTTAGACTTTTAACCATGGTATCTTTGGATGGATGTAGTATGATCATTGATCAAGATAGAAGTATAGGTTTGGATGGCATGACATTGCCTTTTGCGAAATTGCGCTACGTGTAGCCTCCATCTTGACAATGATATGTTTCTATATGGCTTCACATCATGACTTGTCATCTCTTTGGCATGTTGATTTAACATTAAGAAAAACCAATGGATCTTCAATTCTTAAACACTAAACCTCTAGATTCTAATTAATTGTTTTAATCACTAACCAATTGGTGAAGTGACGTATTCCCTCCGTGCTAGGCTAATTGGTACATATTTCTTTTTGGATATCCCAAATTATTTGCTGCATACTTTTTTTCTGGGAAGTGTTTCTCTCTACTTTTTCTCTGAAGTTGGACCCCAAACCCACTTACTCACTTTATTCTCTATACTATTCTACGCCAACTTGTGCCAGAAGCTAATTTAGCAAAATATTCTGATAGAGGGAGTATAACTTAATTTCACTAAATACACTACAAAGCAAAAAGAAGCATGACATTGTTGCCACTATAACTAACGCTCCACATGATTTCAGGACCCCTTGTTTTTCTGAGAAAATACGAACCAATAATAAATATTGACAGTATTATGCAAAATGACAAATAAGATCCTTTCTAATAATATTTGCGAATTAGTGGTAGGCTACTTTTTCTATTGTAGTGCCACTATTGACAGAAAATAGCTAAATCTTGAACAATATTAGATATTGAACAATGTTTTATCATGCCCCCGCTTGTCCATTACCACTATAGTTGCGTCTATAATACTGTCCAATGTGATTGCATGAGCTCAACACACCTAAATTACTGATTTATGAGAGGCGCAAGAGGAAGGGCAATTCAGAAAAGATGCTGCAAAACAGTTAGAAAAGAATATTTTGTAATGAGTCTGTTAGAGTTGGTTATATAGGTCAGTAGAATATCAAATGAAAAGGGGGAAGACAAGAGCATATGAGAGTATTCAGAAATTAAAAGGAAACTTGTTTTGGGAGAGTTGGGAGCCTCTTCAATGCTCACCATTTATGTACTTCCTCTTTCTTCTCTAATTCTCTTTTCTCTATTTTCTTCTCTCACATTTTTCTCATACTTGTTTGAATACTGTTGGAACTTGCTGAACTTGTCTGAAATGTTAGAAACTGATCTGAATTTATCACATCCAACCTCTATTGTTTCATGTAACGTAAGCTTTGATATTGTAATCAAAGGCTATTATTATCATCCTCTTCTCACTCCTTGACATGACTAACATGAGATAAACAAAACTAGTGAATTTTTGACAAGAAGAATGCAGTGCCCTGTATGTTGCATGTAAGTTCATTATGAGGGATCATAAGCTTTGTTTTTGTGGCAGGTGTGTGCTTTGTCGCAAGCGGGCGGATTATCTTGCCTCCAAGAAGGTAACTTGATATAGTTTTTCCTTTTGTTCCCAATATTATACTACCTCCATTTTCTTTTAATGGTTACAGTTTGACATTTTGCACTGTTCACAAGTTTCACTTTGACCATCGTTTGTGATTTATACGTGAATTAAAACATAGTCATGTGGGATCTTGTTAGATTCGTCTTAACACGTATTTTATTAATATGTACTTTTTATAATTTTTACAAATACAAATCTAAAGATATATGTCCTCAAAGTTTTGCATTGACATGCATGAAAAGTGTATGTGTAACAAGTAAAAGAAAACGGAGGGAGTACGTTGTATCTCTTCTATTGCAAATTAAAGATTTAATAGAAGAAAACAATCTGAAGGGGGTTAAGACTGAAACTAAAATTAATGTAAGGATCAACTGCAATTGGATTACAACATGCTGATGCACGTAATCTTTGTGCTTTAGGTACAAGCTTGTCTATTAGCTGTAACTAGCTACCAAAAAATTGGTTGACGTGGTAGCTCATCCAAGAAACTATACTAACAATATCAGATTGAATAGCTATATTGTATAGTAGCAAGATTGCTCTCCAACACTCCCCCTCTTAACGTGGGGAGTGTATGGCATGTGAATACCCGTCAACTCTTTGTGTTACGGCTTGCTAATAATCGGAAAAAGTCTCATGTCAGTGCCCATGGTAGTGCAAGTTCATCCCCAAATATGTGCTTTCCTCATTAAATTTTCATTAGCACTTCTAAAGTGGTAAGGGATGATAATGGAAAATTGTGAAGATAAAGAGATATTTGGGTTGTACAAGGATTACCACAACGGCACAAGGTTACCAATAAATTCATTGCTTTTATCATTATTCATTGCCACCGACCTTTAGGGCTTTCTGGTGACTGATGAGGCCGGTAATTGAATTATATGTTACTATTATTCCATTACTTTTATGATTGTTTTTTTTACTACATGTTATTTGTTGGTTGCTTTCTGGTGACTGCATTGAGGTGTGATTGTCACAATTAAGAGAAACAGGAGCCAGACACGCAATAGGGTTACTGTAGGTTTCTTGAGCAAACTGTCTAAACTAGTAATTTTAGCCGTAGCTTCCCTCCTTGTATTATGATAGACAATATAAATAGATAATGTAACAACTATACTGTATATAAATTTGCACTCTGCATCTGTGGAGGATAAAGAGCCTGTACGTTGCTCTTTGCTTTCCATGTTATGGATTGCGACCAAGAAAATTTAGAATCCGCTTACAGAGTTTCCTGTATGCAGACGAGCTGCACAAATTAATCACAATAAGTAAGGCAAGCAATCTAGATTTTGTCATCTAATGGTTCTTGCCTGATCACATGGACTGTGGTTATGTTGTCTAGAGTATGATCAATGATGTCTGACAGATACAAGGCTCTCCAAAAGGCTCCACGAATTGGTGACCAAGTATGTATGCCAACAAAATGTGTTGTTGTGGCAGTAAAGCTAACTGACTATAGTAGAGAATTAAACTTGCTGCATGCTGTATTTACAGTCTCAAATATACACACCAACCCGGACTAGTGAAGGCCATGGCCTCTCTGTTCTTGTGCGATCATTTTAAAATTTATAATGCTGGTAGTTTGCATGATAACTATCATATATTTAAGTCAATTTTCATTCCTCTCCACCATTTCTCTCCTTCCAGAAAAAGGCCCAAATATAAGAAAAATCTGAAAAGAAATTTCAGTTCCTCCAAGTCAAACTGTTATCCTTCTTAGGCCTACCCCTGATGCAATCCTGTTTGAAGAAAAATTCCTCATGATTTAAGAAAACAAACCCTTTGGATTCACTTTTTACCAATTACTGAACATATTACAGAGATCCAGCAATTGCGATACCATTGGTGTTGCAAAACTCAAAACTACCAGGAGTGAATTTACTGGAAGATTTTCAATTTCATCAGCTCAAAACCGAACCAACAATTGGAGTACTATTTATTGTTCATGTAGATGCTGTATGCCCGGCACTGAGCTACAGCCGGAATTAACACCATCACTTCCCGTGAAAATTGTGAGCATTTTTGAAGATGGCAGCACTAGTCCTCTTAAATCTGCCCCTTGGCAAGATGTTTTGATCCACACTGTAAGTGATTTAAAATTACTCTTTTGACGACTTTTCTTCCGATTAAACTTGGATTCTAGTTGTGGTCAAGGCCTGCTTGCTTTGGAGGATGTTAAGATGAGATTTATTTTTGCTATTTATCGATGAGCAGGCAGAAAGACTGAAGTGGATTGATGAAGGAATTGAAATGCTTGTCTTTAATGATAGTCTCTGTCGATCTGGTGAAAATATGGCTCAAAACCTTAAGAAGGAGCTTATGCATGCCGACATACTGTTGGTTGTTGCTGTTACCAAACAAGAATCAGTCAAGTGGATTCAGAATCATGCTCACAGCATTCCGAATATTATATGCTTTGAGTCCGCTGCTGCATTAGTGAATAAACTAGGAGGATCCCCTATCAGCAGTGAAACCAAAGGGAGCATGTTTGACAGTTTAGCAGGCTTATCAAAATCTCAGAAAGCGAATGAAAAAACTGAAGTAGTGCAAACTGTTACTGAAGCTTGGGAACGACATAATTCAGATGACATTAGATTTTCCTTATTAGTAATAATCAATGCTTATATGAGGCCAGTTTCTGTTTTGCAAAATTTGAGATCAAAGGGGTTTTCTACACTCAGCTGCATGGTCAAAAACTGTGGATCCCAGATTCTGAATTGCTTGTTGGATCCTGCCTGTAGGAATGCCCTGCAATGCTTAAATAAGTGCAGTCCTGTGGATCAGGTATGCAACTATCGCTGCATTGCTTCATATGAAAGTCCACAGCTTGAAGCATTCTCCCTCTGTGTATTACAAAAACATAATTGTTTGCAACTGGACGCCAAAATTCCTGAAAAACCATATGTAGCTCCTATGGCTAAGTTTCGCGGATCTGATTTATGTCACGAAACGGCTGAAGATCTCTTTGTTGGTTGGCTAGGGAGTATGGATTGGAGTTGGTGTGTTGTGGCAGGACAAAATCCTGCCTATGATCAATTTCCTTGCCAATACCAACTCTTCTATAGGGGGAAGGCGAGGGGTTCATTTTGGTATGAGCCAGTTTTTCAAGTCAAAACTTTGGATGGAAGAATTGTTTGGAGAAGAAGAAGATACCGGGTCAAGAGGGGCCCAATTCCAGGCAAATTTTTCTTCAGTGTTTTGGACAACGGTGTTGTCTCAAATGAGTCCTGGACAATTGTGGATGTTGTTGATGATCTTAGTTGGGGATTGTTTCATTATCATGGAGCTGCTCGAGTTGCAGGACAATCGTACACAGGGGCAGTTCTTGTTAGTCCGGATGGAAGATATCCTAGTGAGGAGGATGGATCTAGGTTAAGTAGTGCTCTAGAAAAGTGTGGTATCAAAAAGTGGGAGCTATTCACTGTTGATAACTGTTCTTGTCGTGATGCACCGCTGGGGGTTCCTGAGAGTTCAAGATTGCACCACAATTTAAAAGTTGAAAGACAGAAATAGGCATGGAATTACAAACTTGAGTTCTTTGGGGTTTGGACATTGTGCAGGCAATTAAAGTTGCTTCAATTATTTTCAGAAGGTAAACGTGATGTACCATTAACAATCTATTATACTGTGAGGGGTGCATGCTATGTTCATACAGCATTAAAAGTTGCCCCTGCCCTCTTGATGATCCAGATTGAGGTTTGGAGTAACAAGCTGCTGCGTGCAATTACAAAGCAGTCACTGAGAGACATTCTAGCTCCCAGCTTGTAACTGACAAATATTTTGGTCTGGGACTGAAGAGAGGTTTTCTTTGTAAGATATTTTTTTCTAGGGTCCCCCTTTTTTCCATCGCATTTCTTATATTTTTATGAGGACTGGTTGTCTTCTTATTGTATTGCTGTCTCTTACTTTCTAATTTTTTTTTTTAATTCACAAGATATGAGAAGATACTTTCATGATAGCAAGTCTTAGCAAATGGGTCACTGAGAGTCTGTTCTAGGTTGTAAATTGATTATTCCATTCTTACATACAAAGAAAATGTCCGTCAAACTCCGATTTTGGAGCTTATGTTGCTATTGAACTTGACCTTTGATCGCGTGTATCATTTTTTTTTCATCATCAACTTCACATATTAATCCTTGTGATATTTGCTTGGTTTTGGTGATGGATTATCCGTGATTAATATTTTATCTTTCTCTGTCAAGCTGTTTTCTGAATGACATACATTTTAACAATTTATTGTATGTATGTTGGGGGACAGAGTATCCATCTTAATTAGATATAGATTATGTGTTTTTATCCATCTTAATCTTATTTTTTTCTGCTATTCATGGGTGCATATCATGGGAATGTACTCGTGTTCTTTTGTTGCTAATGCTGTTATAAAATTTTACAGGAACAAATGGATGCGGCTGGTGTAGCACTTGTTTTGATTGGACCAGGAAATGTTGATCAGGTATGTTGCAACTTGCAACATTGAACTAGTTTCACCTTTCTCGATTGATTCTTAATTGGATGATACATTCTAGTTTGATTTTCATGTTCATGGCTATACTCTAACTATACATATCATGCAGGCCAACGCTTTTTTTGAGCAGACGAAATATGAAGGAGGTGCTCTTTCTCTCTCTCTAGTCTCCATCTCGCTCTCTCCTTTTCTTTTATTCTCTTAGGGTGGGGGGAGGTTCGTAATTTTAATCATTCGGAGAGTTTATTTGGCATGGTTTGTCCGATAAACTAAAAAGCTGTACTTGTAAAATCTAGGACTCCAGGATTGGGATTGGGATTGGGGCAATCTTTACTACTGTAGTTCTGGAGGAGATATTGCCGCCTTTTGGAGTCAGATTTTATCTATTGGCTGGGAAAAAGGCTTCAAAGTTTTTTGTAGGGTGGTTTTAATATTCATCACTCTATTGCATTTTAGCTACTAATTATGGGCTGGTTGATGATTTTGGTTTCTAGGACAGGTCTTGTATTCATGTTAATTTGAGGGAAATGAACAAGAACTAGTGGAACAAGGGAGGTAAAAGGGATTTCAAGAAAAACATAGAATACTATAAGCAGGATATTATCAATGAGCATTGTTCTATGACTAAGGGTGCTTATCGCACGAGCCGAGCCCGAATAGCACTGGGCTCGGCTCGAGCTCGTTTAAATTTTCATGGGCTCGGCTCGGCTCGTGAGCTCGACGAGCCTGTGAGCTCGGCTCGTGAGCTCGACGAGCCTGTGAGCTCGGCTCGAGCTCGTGAAGGATTTTGATGCTCGAGCTCGGCTAGGCTCGAGCTCGTTTTCAGGCTCGAGCTCGATTATGGGCTCGAGCTCGGCTCGATTATTGGCTCAATTATGGGCGCGAGCTCGGCTCGATTATTGGCTCGAAATGTATTTGCGCAAAATATGTAGAGAGTGAATTCAATGATTCCATGATTCCATCTTGATCGATGATTCCAATAAAACATTACAAAAGTTTTGCAAGTTGCAACAATACAAAAGTTTCACAACAATACAAAAGTTCAACAATACTATATCGACAATAACCGACCAACACAAATACAACATATTACTTAAAATAAAGGGTCCATTCTTTTCTCAAGGCAAACTTGTCATATTCTCCAAAGCCTCCAATGCCCGCTCCATGCTACTTCCATTACACCATACAATCATAGGTTAAATATAAAGATTAGTCATGTTGTAAAAAAAAGTGATTGAAATTTTTAAAAAAAAAACATAACATCATATGATTACCTATTCGATAGGAATAATAATTTCCTTAGGTTGTTCCGCCTTGTCCTGAAATATATATAATAAAGTTAGCTAACATATACTATAAATGAAAATTAATACGCCATAGCAAATATACCAAGTTAGTGAAAGCTTTACCTTATTTTTTCTCTTCACCCCATGAAGTGATCTACACCGATCTCCAGTGCAAATTAACATTTGCACGGTCTCAGGACTCAAGGAAGACCTATAAGGGTCAATCACTCGACTACCGGCACTAAATGTAGCCTCAGATGCTACAGTAGTAATGGGAACGGCTAAAATATCAGCTGCCAATCTAGATAAAATAGGGAATTCGCTAGCTCTATCTTTCCACCATCCCAAGATGTCAAACGAAGCACCATGTTCCTCAGACTCCGCGACAAAGCACCGTTGCTCAAGATATGACTCAATTTCTGATTTCCGAACCCCGGGTATGTCTTGAGACCTTGCAGCTTGTATTAGTTCAAACATTCCTGTTTTTCTCTTCCCACCACCAATACTAACACCAACACCATCACTAGTACTAGTTGTACTTCCACATTGACGAGTAGTTGAAGAAGAATACAAAACAACATATTCATCATAAAGCTCATACAAAGTTGCTTTAACTTTATGAATGTTCTCCCTAGCAACATCGGCCGAAAACATTGTTGGGAAAACTATTTCAAGACTTTGCAATTTAATTTGAGGGTCCAACACAACAGCTATAGACATCAACAAATTACATTCATCCCAATACTTATCAAACCCCAATACAAAACATAACAATCAAAAAAACAAAAACAGTGGGGACAAATGAAGATTTCACTTCGAAGTTCTTAGACTACTGTTCTAAGATATAACAATAGCAAATTTGTCAAGAAAGGGGTAAAAAAAAGAACTTAAAATCAATCAGATTGTCTAAAGAAAACCCTAAAATTTACAAACTAAAATTTCGAAAAAGAAAAGAAATATTAGTAATTACCTGCTCCGCTCATAGTAGTGGTGGACTAGTCGTCGCCGGTTGTCGGCCGTCGTAGCCTTGGCTGCTGCAGCGGGTTGTCTTGCTTCGAGTCTTCGAGCGATTAACAATGGCGCCGCACGTGGGTTTTGAGTTTTGAGAGTTTTGAGGGTTTGAGTTTTGAGGGTTTGAGTTTTGAGACTTTTGACGTTCTTTCTAATTTTTACTCTATTCAATTTTTTTTTAATTGCTTTTACCTTTTCTTTTTCTCTTTCTTCTAATGTATACCTTAGTTAATATTTTTAAAAGAAATACTTAATATAATTTTTAATATATATAAAATAATTTTTTAATATTAAATATTTTTTTAGTATAAAATATTAATCGAGCTGTTCACGAGCTTTTCGAGCCGAGCTTTGCTTAGCTCGGCTCGGCTCGTTTAAGTCTCGAGCCGAGCCCGAACTCGAGCCGAGCCACAACGAGCCGAGCTTTGACCGAGCCGAGCCCGAACTGGTCGCGAGCTTGCCAGGCTCATTATCACCCCTAGTTCTATCTATATATATTATGTTAAACCAGAAGGCATTAGGTGCACCAATGAGACGAGGTGGCTTCTAGACAATATTTTCTTTCCAAAACGGCTTCCAAAGTGTGTACTATTAATAATTTTTGTAATTTTTTGTGGTAATATCTGATCAGAATCTTTCCTTTTTTAAGATATGAAATATTTCTTTAGATAATCAAATGAACATCGTTATCTATGACAGTAAGTTCATCTATTCTAGTTTCATGCTCTTGCATACATGAGTCAATGTGTTAACTTTTCATTTCAGCTTTCTCTACTTTATAATAAAAGGATATTAAAGAGAAATCAATTGTAACTATCAACAAGAAGCCTTTATCCCTCCTTTATATATTACTTAATTGCTGATATGTGGGTATTGGCTATTGAATAGCGCGATGGCTGAAAACATTGATTACAAGGGTATTGGCTATTGACTAGTGAGTAGTGCCATGGCTGAAAACATTGAGTACATGGTTATTGGGAACGTTAGCAAAGATAATGACATAGGAAACTTTTGTGGTTTAAATTAATAGATTTTTTTTTGTTCAGTGATTTAAAACAAATACCAAAGTTAAATTGCTATTTTTAAGGTGTTTTAAACTTCTACAATCACGCGCATAGAAAATATCGAAGAAGAAAATCCTTCGATGGTTAACCAAAAACAACATAAAGGTGGACATTTAGCCACAAACTCCGAATGGTGAGCCAAAATGATCATATTCACACACTCACATGTATACTAAATTTCATGAACTCAACATTACAAAGTTTAGGTACTACCCTTTTACCCAAACATACTCTAGTTGGGATTTTATCTAGGTATTAAAGGGTAAAAATCGTCTGATTAAGCATGGTTTGAAGTAATCTTTAGATAAGAGTGTCAAGTAGTCAGCCACATATTTTGATGTTTGAGTACATTAGCATTTAGTACCAAGGGAGTGCAAATCGAACCTTTTGCCTTATATAGCTTTGAAATTATCAAATGAATTCAAGGAAGACTGTTTTTTATTTCAAAGCCAATTTAGAGAAGGATGTTTTTGGATCACCAACCCATTGCTCTTATTCATGAGTTTTTTGTAGGAAGAGATTCTATTTCATTTAATTTTTCGCTTTCATGCTAGATCAATTACTAAGAGATTTCGGAACTTACCTCCATTGGAACCTTCCGACGTTCTCTATGCTAGCTGTAGAAGGATTTAGGGTTTAGATTGCTGCCCTTTTTGGTATTTGAACTTTTAGGCCCTGTTCTTTTGGGGACAGTTTCAGTTCAGTTCAGCTCAATTAGTTTCCTCTCATAGTTTCACCTCACTTTAGTTCAGTACAGTTTAGTTCAACCCAAAAGAAAAGAACGAGGCCTTGGTCCTTTTATGTGCAAACTGCAAAAGCTTTTGTAGGCACCTCCATTTGCTCCTTGTCCTATAATGAAAGCTGCTATGCTATTTGCCTCCCGCATCCTACTTAAAGCGCTCGTATTTTTTTTTTGTTCTATATTCTATTTCTTCTTTCTACCTCCTCCTCTTCTTCTAACCTACCATCGCCACCACTACTGCCGCCACCGGTGCCACCACTACGGCTGCCACCACCGCAACAACCTCCCGCCTCTCCGTTCTCCTCCCTTCTTCTTCTTCCTCTTCCTCCCTCTTCTCCTTCCTCCTTCTTCCTTCCTCCTTCCTTGCCCAACCCCCCCTACTCGTCTCTTTCTCCTCTGGCACCACCAGCTAGTGAATGTAATTGGGATGTGCTTTTACCGATACAACCGGCATCCATTGGTAGAGTAAAACCACCGTGATTCCCATGAACATTCAAGGCCGATTCCCATGAACCACATCCCGTGACAATTCATTGCGACGTCCCCTTTTTCCTCCCTTTTCTTCCTTCTTCCTATTCACTGCTTGTTGCAATTTCAATTTTTTTTTTCACTGTTCCACCTTGGAACCGACTGATTTTTTTTGGTTCCACCATGGTACAACCGAAAAAGATGGACGGTTCCATTTTTTTTCGTTTCTAACATGGTGGAACCGAGAAAATCATATGGTTATATGCCAAAAAGTTTGAAAATTTTTATTTTTTTGAGATATAATAAGTAGAAAAAAAATACAAAATAAGTATGGTTTTAGTAAAATACGGACGGTAAATAACAAGACCCTATGAAAGCTAAGTGCCTATGATTTGTTTCTTTACCTCTTCACCGTTTTTAAGTGCACACCATCTTCCCTTGTAGCATATGTTGCCATGATGCCATCCTTTGAGAGTTATAAATTCTTTTGCTTTCCATTATCCTAATTTTTCCTTCACTCTTCCTAGCTTCACTATCTCATGCGGTCGATTGTCTATGATATTACGTTTAAAGCATTCAAGGTAGCTCCCAATTTTTCTGGTTGGACCACTTCTACATAGGGTTGGCAATGGTCGGAGGTGAGGCGAGTGGACCTCAACTTGCCCCGTCACCGGTGACCCAAACCCCCCATCGACACCATCCATCACCTGCCAAAAACAACAACACTAAACACACTTGGTTAAGCATGGTTCCTTTAGTTAACCGATCCGGAGCTACTAATCCGAAAAAGCGTGAGTATTCCACTCATATCCGCCACCCATCAAAACGACTAAATATCAATTGTCAATTCATTATACATGCCGAAAATTAATACTAAAATAATATATATACTAATATATTATATATTATTATATATATTTATATTAACTCCGCCTGTGAGTGTCTGTGTGACATTCACTGCCGGTCTCAAGCCCGGATAAAGGAGGAGAGTTGCGGTAGGTTTGGGGCGGCCGCATAAAACATAGTCCCATATCATGACATGAATCGACAAATGAAAAACGTGGGGGCGTCCCTACTCGGCGACGCGCCGCACTTCATAGACCGGGTGTAGTGATAAGTATGCGAGGGTTGCTAGGTCGTCGCCGGAAGCGGCGCGCCATCCGCGCCGGGGGTGGTGTCAAATATGCAAGGGTTCCCGCATCGGGGACGGAGTGCGGGTAAAGAAGTTAGTCCGGGGTAGTGGTAGTGGTAGGGGTAGTAGGTTGCGCTTTGGAACATGGAACATTGGCTCTTTGACGGGGAAGATCGGCGGAGGTGGTGGAGGTTATGAGGAGGCGAAAGATTCACATAATGTGCCTTGAGAGACTAAGTGGGTTGGTGGAAAAGCAAGAGAACTAGCCCCGTGGGGTTATAAGCTTTGGTACTCCGGAAAGGATAAGTGTAGGAATGGAGTAGGCATCATTATTGATAAGGAATATATTGATGATGTGGTGGAAGTTTCGAGGAAGAGTGACCGCATTATGAGTATCGAGGCTAGTATTAGGGAGTAATGCGGTGACTATCATAAGCGCATATGCGCGCATAGTAGGATTGGAAGCATTTATTAAACAACAATTTTGGGAGGATTTGGAGGAGGTTGTGCAACGAGTGCCTATTAATGAAAAATTGATCATTGGTGGGGATCTTAACGGACATGTGGGCACTAGTCGAGTTGGCTTTGAGAGCATTCATGGAGGTTTTGGGTATGGGGAGAGAAATGAAGGCTGGAAGTGATATCTTGGATTTCGCATTAGCCTTATGGTCTTAGTATTATGAACACTTGGTTTGAGAAAAGAGAATCTCACCTTGTGACGTATAGGAGTGGAAGTAACGCGAGTCGATTGACCTCTTTTTAGTAAGGAATGGTTGGCGGAAGAGTTATACAAACTGCAAGGTGATACGGGTGAGAGCGCGACCACCCAACATAGACTAGTCGTGCTTGATTTCCGGGGTAGGGAGTCTTTAAGAAAGCAAAAACCCAATGTGGAGCCGCGAATCAAGTGGTGGAAGCTCCAAGGGGAGCCTGAGAGAACTTCTTAGCTAAGATGGCTAATAAAGATATTTGGGCTTGTAACACGGAAATGGATGTAGATTCGATTTGGACAAAGATAGAACTTGGTATAAAGGAAGTGGCGAAAGAGGCCCTTGGAGAATCTAAAGGAACTGTACCATCAAGTAAGGACACATCTTGGTGGAACGAGGAGGTGAGACAAGCGATAAAAAACAAACGAGAAAGTTATAAACTTTTGGGAAAAGATAGCGACGATGTGAACTATGAGAAGTACAAAGAGGCGAGAAAAGAAGCCAAGAAGGCGATACGGGAAGCTAAAGCACGGGTAAACAAAGAGCTTTATGCAAGATTGGATACGACGAGAAGGTGAAAAAGACATTTATAGAATTGCGCGTATGAGGGACAAGAAGACAAGAGACATAAGAAAGGTAAAATGTGTCGAGGTGTGGACGAAAGAGTGCTTGTGGAGGATGAAGAGATAAAGGATAGGTGGAGGTCGTACTTTGATACCTTGTTCAACGGTGATAAAGCACAAGACATCGGGGATGTACACATTCCGCCAAGTATGTTAAATCGAGAGTTTATGAGGAGGATTCAAAAGGGAGAAGTCGTTGCGGCATTAAAAAAGATGGGATTGAAGAAAGCTACGGGGCCGGATGGCATACCTATCGAAGTTTGGAGGTGTTTAGGGGGAGAGGAATCGAATGGGCGACAACATTCTTGACATGATTTGGAGACACAAAATGCCATTAGAATGGAGGAAGAGTACTTTGATTCCTTTGTATAAGAACAAAGGCGATGTACAAGATTGTACCAACTACCGAGGAATCGAAACTAATGAGTCATACGATGAAACTACGGGAAAGGGTGATTGAGCAAAGACTTAGGAAACATGTGAAGATATCGGAGAACCAATTTGGATTTATGCCTGGAAGATCGACTATAGAGGCCATCCACCTCTTAAGACAAACAATGGAACATTACCGTGATAGGAAGAAGGATCTACATAGGGTTTTCATTGATTTGGAGAAGGCATATGATAGAGTACCAAGAGAAATACTTTGGTGGGCGTTGGCGAGGAAAGGTGTTCCACAAAAATATATAGATATCATCGAGGATATGTATGAGGGGGCAACTACGAGTGTGCGGACTACGGTGGGGAGGACGAAAGAGTTTCCTATTACGATCGGAGTGCATCAAGGTTACGCACTTAGTCCCTTTCTCTTTGCCCTAGTCATGGACGAACTAACGAGGTCAATTCAAGATGATATACCATGGTGTATGATGTTTGCGGATGATATTGTGTTGATTGATGAAACGAAAGGAAGGTATTGAGAGAAAGTTGGAATTGTGGAGACATACATTAGAAGCCGGGGTTTTAGATTGAGCGAAGTAAGACGGAGTATATGGAGTGCAAGTTCGGTGGGGTTACAAGCGGCGAGGCGGGGCGGTCACTTTGGATAGCAAAGTGGTTGAAGGATCGAACGTCTTCCGTTACCTAGGATCCATTCTCCAAAAGGATGGAGAAGCTGGATGGAGACGTGGCTCATAGAATTAACGCGGGTTGGTTAAAGTGGAAAAGCGCCACTTGGATTCCTTTGTGATTCCGGTATTCCCCCAAAGCTTGAAGGGAAAGTTCTACCGTACGGCAATTAGGCTGCTTTGTTATATGGCACCGAATGTTGGGCGGTGAAACAATGCCACGTCCATAAGATGAACGTGGCGGAGATGCGTATGTTGCGGTGGATGTGTGGCCACACAAGGAAAGACCGATTAAGAAATGAAGTGATCCGGGAAAAAGTTGGAGTTGCATCCATTGAAGAAAAGATGAGGGAGAATCGGTTAAGATGGTTTGGTCATGTGAAAAGGAGATCAGGTGATGCACCGGTGAGAAGAATTGAAGAGTGGAGGAGTAACCAAGTTGTAAGGGGTAGGGGAAGACCTAAGATGACTTGGATGAAGGTAATTGAAAGTGATATGAGGTTACTTGGGATTGAGGAGAGCATGACGTTGGATAGAAGTGAGTGGAGGGGCAGTATCCATGTGGAGGAAGGGGTGTGATTTCTGCATTTATTTGTTTTTCTCAATTGTGTTGGTATTAAAACCTTTTGTTGAAAACCTCTTTTAAAACTTGTTGGTGTAAACCTTGCTTTAAAAAAAAAAAAAAAAAAAAAAACCTTTTTATCACTCTTGGCGATGCCATCTCCTTTGGTGACGGTTTCAGTTGACGATTCATGTTAGCCGACCCCAAATCACTTTGGGAATAAGGCTTAGTTGTTGTTTGTTGTTTATATATATTTATATTTTTTAGTAAGTGGATGGATGGAGCGGTGATGCGGCAGGTGATGGGTCAAAAAAAGTTCACCCATCTCCGAACTGCCTCGCTAGTCACCCGCCTCATTGCGAGTTTTCACCCATTTATCTAAGGCGGGTGGGTGGATAATTCATTCATCCATGGATAATTGCCAGCTCTACTTCTACACTCAACTTCTGGAATCCTCAAATAATTTATTAGGTACAATTTAGGTATTCACTCCATGGTAAGCCGTAACATTGGTTTTGTCCCTCACAATATTGAATTTTAAGGTGTTATTCTTCGATGAACTCTAACCACCTTTTTGTCTTATGCTAAGCTCCCTATATGGCTATACCTCCCCCTTAAGTATTGGATTCGAATCCATATTTTGAGTGAACCCAACAACTAAAAAGAGTAGTGTATGTCTAATCTATAGCCATGAGTTTCTTTTTCTCATACCATTCTGTTCCAATCATTCTAACCTTACGTCTCCTGAGTCATGATTCAGGTAGTTTGCTTCATAGGGTTTAAGTTGTCACGGGCATTTGCTATCACTTATCTAGTGTACATAAGCTGTTAAGCACACACCTTAAATTGTTGTATATTTGTATCTTCCAAGTCTATACGGTCTTCTTTCATATTCTATTGATATTGAGAAGTTGATATCAGTAAAATTATTAAAATTGATATTAGTATATTTGCTAGAAGTTAATATTAGTTAAACTATTAAAACTTTGGCCATTATTATCTTTAATTACTATTGGTAAATTATTAAAAGTTGATATTTTGAAAATATACATTGAAAATATACATTGAGGCAAATTAGATCACATACTCCTCTATTTTTTTAGTTTGCTTACTTGCTCACTTGGAATCTTGATACTACTCACAATGAGAGAGAATCTTCTAAATTCTTCTCAATATATAAGAAAAAATATAGTCATGTGGGGTCTTGTTTGATTCGTCTCAATGAGAACTTTATTATTATTCAATTATTATAAATTTTACTAATATGTAATGAAAGATATTTAAGGTCAAAGAAGTACATTGGCGAACGCGCACACTCACAACAGGCAAACTAAAAAAAATACAGGGGGAGTATTATGTAGTAACATATGTTCTGAAATATTAGCAAAAATTATGATCAAAATAGGATATGTGGGTAGAGTAAAAAGTCAAAGTAAAACAATAAATGACAAATAGAGGGATGTTAAGAGTAAAAGGAAGAGTAGTTTATCAAAAAAAAAAAAAAAAGAGTAAAAGGAAGAGTATAGAAAAAAAGAAAGAAAATATGTATGTATTCTGGTGTATATTTTATTATGATAAAAACCCTTTTTGTCAAAGAGGCAGCGTATACATAATTCTACTGCTTACAGGGTTTGCAAAAGAAGAGTAATTACATCTTAATATAGTTATGTGGTTTATCATTCACCTTATCACTAAAATATTCTCAACATTGGCTATTTTTGTTTGGTACTATCTACTATTTTACTAAGTATTGCAAAAAAGAATGATCTATTCCAGGAAATTAAATCTGTGTTAAAATTATTATTTCAGAAGTTTATGCAGATCCAGACCATTCATCGTATCATGCACTAAAATTTGTTTCTGGGGTCTCAACCACATTTACTCCCAAGGTACTAAACAGATGGGCATGTAGGCTTTATGCCTTAGATACATTGTCTAGAGCAAGCAAAAATGCAACTTATATGAGCTAATGTTCATTGTGCAGGCTGCATTGAAAATAATTGAGTTATACACGGAGGGTTACAGGCAAGATTGGGGACTTTCATTTCAGAAAGACACTGTGTCTAGAGGTGGATGGTATGTGCACATTACGTTCCTCATGAATATGCATAATTGGCTAAATGTTTCCATGCCTTAGTTGTATATAAGTTGTATATTTTTAGTAAGTTAACATTGACAAATCTGGTTAATCAACTCCCCCTACTAGTCCAAGATAGCCGCCTTAAAGATAGAGAGTCCTGCTGCCCACCGAAAAGAAAAGATAAGACCAGGAAACAATGAGCTTCAGCATGCCATTTCCTTTATGGATTAGCATAGCTAACAAATTTGTGAACTTCCCTCCTTTTCTATATTAAGCCAGATTGGAACTTTCTTATCTAAGAAAAGGAAGGCTAGTCACATGCCCCTTTTTGATATTTTGTGTGAATATCTCTGACAAGTGCCATTGGCTGTGGAACTTCTTTCTAGACAGACTTTTTACCAAAAGGAACAAATTAAGAGGACTTGGAGTCCTAAAAAACGACCGAAAATTGTTGCTTGCCTAGGCAGTGAAACACTCCATAAACACCATATTGAAGCAATAAAGACTTTCCCAAAGACTCTTAACTAGAAGTCTCACCCTAGAAAACATTTTTCTACCCTTATTGCCTCCCAAAATCAAATTAATGCTCTTGCAATTACTTCATAAGAGAGCACGAACGACTGAACGCACCCGCCTAAGCCCATGATGGCGAACAACCTGTTCCATAGAAAATACATACCCCTTACCCCTTAGGCCTCACTATAAACACATTGAATCTGAAATTAGAATATCTGCGAAAAAATGAAGGATAATGTTATTGACATAGATAAGGTGCTCAAATTCCACTATTGGCTTCTTAAGCTAGTTAAAACGGTTGCCAAAAGGCCCTTGTTGCCTGTTGCTTAATCGCGGGGCTCCTTGACTTAGGAATCGGGTTGAAGGTGATATGAATGGAATCTTGGACTTTGCGCATAATTTGTGACGATGAAGAGGACTTGAGCATGTACTCCACTGGGAACTTGATGAAAGTAGACCCTATGGGGTTATCCTCATACATGTTTCGGGTGAATCCAGGTTGCTTCAAAGTAACTACTTGGAAGGTGGGAGGTGAAATCTGATGGGTCAATAATAGTATGTCATGAGCTTTAGGGTCCTCTAGAAAAAGCTTCACTCCTCTTTTGCTCGTGGTTGGCTTGATGTACTCCTTAGACTATTTGGTACTTCTAAACTGCTCTTAAATTCAATGGCTTTGATCATCACATGCCAAGATCAACCAATAAGGTGTGATAATCTACACAAAAAACAAGAGGAAGCAATATCTAGTCTAGGATAGCAATAATGCATAGAAAGTTCTCCTCTACAAAACCATCAAAAGCAACAAATATGTCGTGAAATGGTCGTAAGGACTAAGTAGAGGGTTAGGATATGGTAGAATGGATGCATATCATTATCAAAATCATACTATATGTTGTTAGGTAAGCATCCAAATCTCTTAATAAATAATTGCATTGAGAAGTACAGTTTCATTAATTGATGTTCAAATTTCATTTTGTTTTATTTTCATATACTTCCGGGGTTCTTTTATTACATATGGGTATGCACAAATATTAAGGGAATGGATAAAGTCGATATAAGTGGGAGACAAGTGGTTATCAATACCATAGGAAAAATAGATATGAGAGGGAAAAGTTACTAAAAAAAGTGATTAATACCATAATTCCTTGAGAAATGTAGTTATTATAGAATAATAAAGGAAGTACTAATTCCAAAAGCCGAACATGGCTTCGAGATCGGATTAAAAAAAATTGTCTTTCACATAAAGAATTAGAAGTTATAAATCGAAAGATTTTTTTTATTTGTCACTCTTTTTTTTTTTTTTTTTTCTGTGGTGGCGGGGTCATACTATATGTAAATAAAAAACAATTCACGATAACACGTAATAAAAAAAAGTAAGGCCCATTCCACTTCTACAAAAGACCCACACCCAAGTTCCATAGCTTTGGGTCAGCTATCCCAATCATGACGGTTCAAATAATCAATATCCCTTTTTCTACCAAGTTTTGAAGCGTAAGATCTTTCTGACCCAATAGTATATTTGGGTGTTACTACGTAAAGGAAGAATTTAATGGGTGGGAGAAAATTGGATAAAGTAAGCTGAATTTTCTTTTATTCCTTATATGTGCCTTGTATCTGCCTACTCCTTATGTCTTCCATGTCAGTCCATATATAATTGTCTTGTTACTTAAAATGGAAAATTCACTTCAATTAACCCATGTGATGTGGGTTCCTCTACTAATTCTATCTCTCTCGGTGTCTTTTTTCCTATGTAAAAATAATGTGGCGCCCTCCACTAATTCTCTATCTTACTAAATCAATTTTTTATTCTTACTTTTCCTCTATTCTAGCCAAAAACCTATACTACTACTCTATTATTTACTCTTAATATGTGTGCCCAAACTTTAGAGGATAATTAATTGAGGAGGGAGCATGGAATTAAAACTCGGCCGTTTCATTACGTAAGGACCGTTTTGTAACGGATTTGAAAGTTGGCGTTCCGAGGAATCCCGTTATAGAACGTTGCGACAAAAATCACGTCTTTCTTGGCGCTTTGTTCGTTACGTAACGGTGACTCGCGGCGTTAGAGCGCTCTTTTCCGTTACGTCTTTTTTTTTTACAGATTTGACGGAAAAAAAGCATAAATAGTAAGAAAACAACATGCACACACTCAAGAAGGGAGAATAAATTAGTGGGGGGCATTTAAGTTTGGATGTATATGAGTTGTTTCATATATTATGATGAAGAAATACTTCTTAAACAATAAATTTACAAATATGACGTTAAATCCCTTATATGTGAACTTTTTGAAAAAATTTACGCCACTTTAGCCTCGATCCATTCCATACATCCAATACAAGCCGCTTCATGATAAAGCGACCATCACCGGCTACCGCAATCGCGACTACATCCGTGATTTT
Source organism: Beta corolliflora (assembly GCA_947648045.1). Taxonomy (NCBI): domain Eukaryota; kingdom Viridiplantae; phylum Streptophyta; class Magnoliopsida; order Caryophyllales; family Amaranthaceae; genus Beta; species Beta corolliflora. The sequence goes on along the minus strand of CANSZD010000103.1, from coordinate 104,952 downwards.
TTTCTATGGGAGGGAGTACTTTTTTAAATGCCACATTGTGGAGTAATTGATTGAAATAGATGGATCATCAAAAGCATTTGAAACTTTAGCTCTTGATGATTGTGTTGATGATTACACCATAAACTCCATGCGTTGATGATTCCACCATAAGCTCCATGCAACAGCCGCTTTCCAGCTTTCCGCTCTCTTAGCCTGCTTCCAAGCAGGCCACTTTCACTATAGCTGGCATTGACCCAGTGTGCCTATATATCTAGCATAGCGATGCAATGAGATAGTTTTGTGGGGTGGCAGAAATGTAGTGCCTGCCGCCTTTGAACAGTAGGCTCCCCATCTGCTATTTTCCTCGATTAGTTTCATTATGTACAAAGGATCTGGGTTAGCATCTCTGAAAACAATATCATTCCTAGGCTCCAGGTACTCCATATGATAGCAATGAAAGTCTCCGCTGGCTTCATAGTTTGGTTACGCAATGTACCTGCACGACATAAAAATAAGTGAAGAAAGTTCCTTACCCACTGGTGGAGGGGGACATTGGTGGCTTGGGTAACAATAGTGCAAAAACTCTAAGTTCGCCAAACCCTACTGGTGATGTAACAGTCCCGGAAAAAATGCTCCAAAGTCTCCGTGTGACGGTGACACAGTCTACACTGGAGGTGAACCTGCACACCACGTCGGCCAAGGTCTGCTGCCATCGGAATTGCCTATTCATTACCTTCCAGCAAAATATTTTCCATTTAGGAAGCGTTTGGAGCTTCCAGTACGCCCTCCAAAATTTTTCATGTGAGGCACACGCCTCCTTGCAACCACCAGTAACCGAACGTGATTGTGTAGTCGCCACCAGTTACCATGTTATAGTTGTCTTTATATTTATCTGGGCATCTTGCTCATCTACTGAATTTAGTCCAAGTCAAGTCAATACCCAACTACGTAGAATAAAGTAAGGTTGAGTGGAAAGACAGAAGGTCCTTTTACCTTCTCTCTTGCACCCAGTTGAAGATTAAGCTGCACAGACCAGAGTATTGACATGAATGGTTTATATAATTTGAAAGGGGGAAAGGTGTTAGAGTGTCCCCATGGATGGAAAGTTGGATGGTTATACTGTATGTTTTAGTAGTGGCATCCCAAAAATAAAGAACAACTGATAGTAAGTAGTTTAATTCATAACAAAAATAAATTATCTGGCAGTTATTTTTAAAAAGTTGCATATATTAGATGGTTCCCAGAAAATTTATTATTATCCATGCTTACACCTCACAAATTCACCCTGCCATTGTTATTTCAGGCAGCAGGGAGGAATCATTGTAGCCGGTCCTGGTAAAACTAACTTCTCATATATTCACAAGGTTAGAACCTCATTTTTAGAAAAGATTTGTTTAACTGCATGGTAATAGCTGCTTGGAGGGTCATATTCTTGGATCTGTTGTGATCTTTTTTACTCTATTCTTAACTTGATCTCGGCAAACTTGACCCTTTTCTCCATTTAAGGAACACCGGTGTTCCTGGATATGTTGTCAACTTGTCATCCTTTCGTGAAAGTTGCTATTATCATATCTTCATTATGGCTTACATACATTTTACTACGTGTTATGTTACTCACACTCAGGTACTCATGTCAATCATGCATGTGAGTCCAATTACCAAAGCTTGCCTACTATATGAAAATAGTTATTTTTTTTTATTTAACACGAAGTATTAAGCGTAAATGCCCATGTTGGAGTGTCAAAGATCCAACACGAGTACTTGAAACGAAAGGAAGAGTCCGAATAACATACAGTACGTGTGTTTCTAGGCACAGTATGCAGTAGCACACTAAGACAAATATTAATGACCACAGACTAAGAAAGGAGTAAATTCATTGACTTAAATTGTGTGAAACAGGATAAAGAAGCCGGGGATGATCCTCCTATTGAAGATATCCTGAAAGCATGCTGCTCGTAAGAGATCAAATCAGTTCCCTATTCCTTTTTTCCTTATCGGATGTAACATCTCATGTATGGCAATACTTTGTGGCCTGACTTATGGAAATGTTTGATAATTCATCATAAATTTTGATGTATATATATATATAGCTGTGTATAAAGTGTACAGTTACCTAAAAAAAAAAAGCGTACAGTTGATTCTTCGAGGTGACAGTGACATAACTATATTAATTTTTTAGAAGTTCACTTTGTGAAAATTCTATTGTGCTCCCAGGAGCACGGTGCACACCATGCACCCAGTGAATTTGTTCCATTTCCGATGAGTAAATGTTCTATTTCAACAAATGTTCATTTTAGCATATTTTTCAGCAAAAAAATATGTTCTATCTTCCTTAAAAAATGTTCTATTTTCAATAAGCAAATGTTCTATTTCAACAAATGTTCGCTTTAAGCTTATTTTTCAGCAAAAAAATATGTTCTAATTTCCGTAAAAAAATGTTCAATTTTCAATAAGCAAATGTTCTATTTCAACAAATGTTCGTTTTAAGCTTATTTTTCAGCAGAAAATTATGTTCTATATTTCGTGAAAATTGTTCTATTTTCGACAAATGTTCTATTTTAAAAAATGTTTTTTTAAAGTTTATTTTCCAGCAAAAAATTTTGTTCTATTTTTCCTGAAAATATGTTCTATATTTGATAAGCAAATGTTCTATTAAATAATTGAATTCTAGTAATGTTTCACTTCAACAATAAAATGTTCATTTTTGTAATTGGATTCTAGTAATGTTCTACTTCAACGATAAAATGTTCGTTTTCGTAAGTGAATTTTTGTAATGTTCCATTTCAACAGTAAAATGTTCGTTTTCGTAAATAAATTTTTGCAATGTTCCATTTCAACAGTAAGATGTTCGTTTTTGTATTCGTAAATGTTCGTTTTTGTATTCGTAAATGTTCTATTTTATATTGTGGGAGCACAGTTCTCATTGTGCTCCTGGGAGCACAATGCACGCATTATTCACTTTGATTCCCTTGAGTGTAACATAATTCCACTATTGTGCTCTATGGTTTCACTAATGTTCAATTTTTTTTATATCACTTTGGTACTATTTTCCTTTTGGTAATTAAATTTTCATTAAGAACCAAAACGAAATTAGTACAGCTTAAGCTACCGAACCACATCACAAGTAGCTAGTTATAAGAGTTTTGAAGCATGGACCCTTCCTTAAACACACCTTCTAGGAAAGGTTGAATAAGGAAGCTCTTGGAACTGGTTGATGCAGGAACAAGTTCCCTGCTAAGCTCAAACAGAAGATTAGACACGAGATAAGAAAGAGAGAGAAAGGATCAGATAGATTGTAGAAAGAAAAGAGAAAGGGAATTCAGAGAGAGAATTGTTGTTATCATCATTAATGATTTCTGCTCAGTTACTACAAGTATTTATAGACACAATTTACATTTTTCCCGTCACTAACTATAACAACTAACAAACTGATTTCAGTTCTCTAACTGAAATCCAACTGTCATTTATTAATCCCTTAACATTCCTCCCCCTTATTAAGACTTGTCCTCAAGTCTATTAAGGAATAACAAAATTAGGAAACTTAGACTCAAAATCAACAACAATTTCCCAAGAAGTATCACTGGCATTAGCATTTCCCCACTGAACAAGGTATTGAACCCGAGCTTGGTTCTGAAATTTGACCACCCTCTTATCCAGTATAGCAGTAGGGGTAGGAACAAACCCAACATCATGTCCTTGGAACCATAATGGAATATGAGTAGCCATAGGTAAGGTACCATGAAAGGATTTCAATTGAGACACATGAATCTTTGCTAACTTGAGCTCGTAAGCTACTTTACCAATCAATGCTTGTACTTGATGTGGATCATAGTACTTAGGAAAAATTTTGTGGCTACTCCTATGCTGAACCGAATGCTGCCGGTATGGTTGTAACTTGTAACTTAAGCCACACCCAATCTCCCACCATAAATGTTCTTTGACCTATATTGATCAACTTGGTGTTTCATTTTGACATGAGCTTGGTGTAAATGGAACTTAAGATCAGCTATCCTGGTTTCCCTCCTTTGTAAACTCCTATCCACTTCCATCACATTGGAATCCCCTGGTAAATATTGCAAATACCTAGGTGGAGGTTGCCCATACAAAGCTTCATAAGGAGTGATTTAGATGGCACACTAAAAATGAGTGTTGTACCACCATTCTGCCAAAGGAAGCCAAGCACTCCAATTCTGAGGATGATAACTGCACATGCACCATAATAAGTCTCTAAGCACCTATTCAACACCTCAGTATGTCCATCTGTTCCAAATAATATGCTGAAGACAATAAGAACTCAGTTCCATGAAGACTAAACAACCCTTACCAGAATTGACTCAAAAAGACGGCATCTCTATCACTAACTATGCTTCTAGGCCAACCATGAAGCTTGAAAACATTGTCCAAGTAAGTCTGAGGTACTTGTAATGCAATACAGGGATGAGCCAAGGACATAAAATGTGCATATTTGCTAAGCCTGTCCACCACCACTAATATTACTTCATAACCGCCAGACTTAGGCAATCCAGTAATGAAATCCATAGAGACATCAACCCAAATGGCTTCTGGAATGGGTAAGGGTTGAAGTAATCTAGGTTTAGCAGCAGGATCATACTTAGAGGCTTGACAAACAATACACCTCCTCACAAATTGTCTAACCTTTTTGCTCAACCCCTTCCAATAGAACAAGTTCTTCACCTTTTAATGGTCAATTCTCTCCATGAGTGCCCACTCTCAGGAGAAGAATGTAACCAATTAATAATTTTGGATCTAAGATTAGAATCAGGACCTACTACTAGCTTGCATGATATTCTCAACAATTGATCTTGTAAGCCATACTTCTGCACGGGTTTAGAAGTTTGTAGTTTGTGAAGGATATTAAGTAAGCCATTATCCAGTGCATAGCTGCCTTTGATTAACTCTGTTAAGTCAGAAGTGACCACTGAAAGAGCCATACAAAGTACCTCAGATCCTTGGACTCTTGATAAAGCATTCGTTGCATGATTATCTTACCCACACTTATATTTGATCTCATAATTAAAACCCATTAATTTAATTTGATAGCCAAAAATGCTAGAAAGATGTAGATATCTTTTGCTGCAAAAGCCATTTCAAGCTTTTTTGGTCTGTATGGATTATAAAGTGAGTACTAACAAGTATTGTTCCCACTTTTGGACAACAAACACTTTGGCAAGTGAAGAGAATTGACGGCAAAGGTTTAAGTTTTGAGAGAATTGGTTGACCTTCTCATTGATATTGTAGTTGATATATATACAACTAAGCTAAGTAACTTTCCTATGACAATACAACATTTAATTAGGAAAATATACACAAATCACAAAGTTTCCTAGAATACCAAGATATACTCCAATACTCCCCCTCAAGTGGGAGCGTGAACTCGAACGCCCAACTTGGATAATAGAAAAGAAAATGTGGGACTGCAAAGAGCTTTCGTGAATAAGTCCGCTAACTGAAACTTAGTACTAACGTGAGCAGTAACAATAACCCCACTGAGCAGCAACTCTCGAACGAAATGGCAGTCTATTTCAATATGCTTGGAGCGTTCATGAAATACCGGATTAGCAGCTATATGTAAGGCTGCCTGATTATCACAAAATAAGCGCACAGACTGACGATGACGAATGCCTAGAGAAGCCAAAAAATACTTCAACCACTTGATTTCGGCACAAACATAAGCCATTGCCCGATACTCAGCCTCAGCAGAGGAACGGGACACAGTAGTCTGCTTCTTTGTTTTCCAAGAAATCGGAGAATTGCCCAACAACACAAAATAGCCACTGACAGAACGGCGGGACAAGGGGCAACTAGCCCAATCAGAGTCACAATAAGCGATGGGCGGAGATCACCGTCGGCGCGAAGAAGTAGACCTTGGCCCGGATGACCCTTTAAGTAGCGCAGGACACGGATAACGGCATCAAAGTGTTCTGTCGAGGAGACCGCATGAATTGGGACAACACATGAACCGAATACGTCAAATCGGGCGAGTCAACGTCAAATAAATAAGGCGACCAACAATACGCCTATACTGGGCTGGATCCTTATACATAGGACCATCTGCAAGAGCAAGCCTATGATTTGATTGTAGGGGAGTATCAACCGGACGAGAGCCAAGAAGACCTGTTTCTTGCAAAATATCTAAAGTATATTTCCGTTGACACAAATACAGGCCTTCCGGAGAACGAGCACATTCAATCCCAAGGAAATACTTAATGGGACCGAGATCCTTTAACTGAAAGCAGGTATCCAAATACTTTTTAAAAGTACGACACAAAGTGAGATTGTTGCCTGCAACTAAAATATCGTCCACATAAACCAAAACAGATAGAATATCACCTCCTTTACGAAATGTAAACAAAGTATGATCAGCGTGAGATTGCTGAAATCCATACTTGTGAAGGGCACAAGTAAGTTTAGCGAACCAATTACGGAGGGACTGACGTAAACCATATAACGACTTACGTAATTTGCACACCTTCCCTGGAGGAGCAGACACACCTGGAGGTGGGCGCATAAAAACTTCCTCATGTAAATCACCGTGAAGGAAGGCATTATTGACGTCTAATTGGTGCACTTCCCAATTCTTAGCAACAGCAACAGCAAGAAAAGTCCGGACACTAACCATCTTGGCAACTGGAGCAAACGTGTCGGTATAATCCTCCCCAGCGGTCTGATGGTTGCCTAATACAACAAGACGAGCTTTATCACGCTCAATAGTACCATCAGAGCGATATTTGGTCTTGTATACCCACTGACATCCAATCGACTTACGACCCGGGGGAAGATCAATAAATTCCCATGTTCGATTTTTCTCCAATGCCTGAATCTCTTGAGTCATAGCAATCCGCCACCGCTCATGCTGAACTGCTTGTTTAAAGGACCTGGGCTCAATGTTAGTAGTTACAGATGCAACATATTTTCTATGGCTAGAAGAAAACCCATCATATGTGACGAAATTAGCAATAGGATAAGGAATACCTGAGGAGTCAGTGGACGAGGGTGACGAGGAGATAGGGGGTGTAGTACGGACCGTGTGACAAATATAATCAGACAAATATGACGGAGGACGGCGGTCCCTACGTGAGAAGCCAAAAGAAGCCTCATTATCCGAAGACTCACGGAAGGGAGATGTAGGAGCAGTGGTGTTGTCCAGCAAAGCAGAAGTAGACGAGGGTATGACAACCTCGTCAGGAGAAGAACGGGGAGTAGCAGTACTGGGAACATCACGCACCTGTTCAACAGAGGGCACATGTTGTTGTATGGCTGGGGAAGAACCTGGCTGGGTAGCCCCAATGAGCGGTTGGGATCCCGCATCAGCGATATTATGATGTGTGGGCTGCGGTGTAGTGGCAGTAGGTGCATTGTCAACACTCCCCCTGTCGTCTGAAGCACTGAGCAACTCGAAATCTGAACATGAAACAAGAGGAGAAAGGACAGGCGAGTCGAAAGTTGGTGTAGCAAAGGGAAAAATATGTTCAACAAAGCGAACATCGCGAGAGACAAAAGTTTCATGAGTCTCAAGATCATACAACTTCCAACCTTTTTGAGCAAATGGGTAGCCTAAGAATACACACCGTCGACTACGAGGCCCAAACTTGTCCTTGTGCCGTGGGTTATTGTGAGCATAGCACAAACAACCAACAACCTTCAGCATACTATAGTCGGGTACATAACCGAATAAAACTTCATACGGAGACTTTCCGGCAAGTAATGTAGTAGGTGTTCGATTTATTAAGTGCACTGCAGATAAGACACATTCGCCCCAAAACTCAAGCGGGAGAGAGACCTGAAAGCGTAAAGCACGAGCAACTTCCAAAATATTTCGGTGCTTACGCTCCACACGCCCATTTTGTTGTGGGGTAGCTACACAAGATGTCTGATACAGAATGCCATGCTCCGCATAAAAACTCTTTAAAGGATCAAAAGTGAACTCACGACCATTATCTGACTGAACATGCTTAATAATCTTGCCAAATTGAGTCTGAACCATAGCACAAAATTTCCGCAGACAATCGTGAACAACACTTTTAGATTTCAACAAGTAAACCCACACAGCTCGAGAATGATCATCGACAATAGTAAAAAAATAATGCGATCCACACAATGTAGTAGCAGGATATGGACCCCAAAGGTCACAATGAATCAAGTCAAATAAAGAAACAGCTTTATTAGGGTTCAAAGTAAATTGAGTACGAGTTTGTTTAGCACGCAGGCAAATATCACAAAACGCTAAGAGTTTCTTTATGTCATGACTACTGCTAGTATTAGGAATATAAGACAAATGTTGACTTGCCGGATGACCCAAGCGGCGATGCAAAAGAAGAGTAGTATCTGCAGAAGTAGAACATGATAATATCTTCGAAGTCACGGCCGAACACGTACACCCCATCTTTAAGATCACCCGGTCAATCGGACACCTCGTAGCTTGGTCTCGGATAACACACGAACGACCATTAAATGTCACAATACAATGAGAATCAGAGATTAATTTGCCAATAGAAATTAGATTGCATTTAAGATTCGGAACATAAAGAACGTTCCGGATAACCAATCCGGAACTCAATGACACACTCCCTTGTAAAATGGCCGTTGTTTGAACACCATCAGGAAGGTTGACGGGAGACGGTGGCAAATCATGACAATCATACAATATAGAACGAGTGCCTGTCATATGGTGAGAAGCTCCACTGTCAAGCAACCATGAAACATTAGTGTTATTAAGCTTACCCATCACGGAGTTCGGTCGTAGAAGAGGAGTCAAGAAGTTGCAGGAGCTTTGTCATTTGATCAGCATTCAAACCAGGAATAGATGTAGGTTGAGACATATCTGAAGAAGACTCACATGATCGTGGTGCTTGGGCAGCATTGGCAGCTGCTTGTAGCTGTACAGAACCCCCTACAGGCTGTTGGGAGTTTCGGCCAGCACTAGGGGCTGCTCCCCCTCGACCAGAATTACCACGACCCCGACCCCGACCTCGAGTGCTTGGTGGTAACCCATTGCGTTGATAGCAACGCTCATACGTGTGGCCTAAACGACCACAAAAGGTGCACTTAGGTCGTGTACCACCCGAATCATGTAAACTAAGAGAAGGAGAAGATGCTTGAACGGCAAAGCTCATGGCTTCAGTCTTAGTGTCACGGGCTCGGACAATGGATTGATGACGCTCTTCTTGAGTGGCTAGAGAGAATGCTTTGTTAAGGTTCGGGAAGGGAACCATACTCAAAATTTGGGTCCGTAACGCAGCGTAATCATCATCATCAAGACCCATAACAAAATCATGAGTTTTATCATTTTCTACCCGAGCACGCAATTTAGCAGCGACCGCACAAACACATCCACACGTGAGGTCTTCCGACCCATACAACTCATCCCACAAACTTTTAAATTTGTTATAGTAGGCAACCATGGACATCCCCTTTTGACGAAGAAGATGGTATTCAGATTTTAACTGGTTAATGCGAGGGCCGTTAACAATGGAATAACGTTCTTTTAAATCGGTCCACATTTCACTAGCAATTTTATGAGAAACAATACTAGGTTGAATAGTGGAATCCACTGAGTTAAAAATCCAAGCACATATTGTGGAATTATTTGATTTCCAAGCAGAAAGTTCAGCAGCATTTGTATCAGCAGGTTTAGTGAAATCACCATTGACAAATCCCAATTTATTACGACCCTCTAGAGCATTAATAATGGCCTTATACCATACATCATAATTATCACCCAACAATAGATACTTAGACAAAGCAATAGTTGGACCTTCAGAGGGATGCAAATAGTATATGGAAGAAGAATCATGAATTAGTTGGGGTACCTTCTTAGTGTTATCACCACCAGTCATAGTGGAGAAGATGATGAGAGAATAATAAATAAATAAAATAGGGCAGAAGTGTACCAAATACCAGATGCAGCGGAAGAGAAAAAAAAAATACCACAACGGTGCCGGACCACCATGTCAACCACCAAGCCGCCAATGAACTGCACTTGATTTGGGCAGATTACCAGGCGAAGCAACCGGAAAAAAAAAACAAAATTTGGATCAATAACCTTTGGCTCTTGATACCATGAAGAGAATTGACGGCAAAGGTTTAAGTTTTGAGAGAATTGGTTGACCTTCTCATTGATATTGTAGTTGATATATATACAACTAAGCTAAGTAACTTTCCTATGACAATACAACATTTAATTAGGAAAATATACACAAATCACAAAGTTTCCTAGAATACCAAGATATACTCCAATAGCAAGCAACTCCTTTTCATATACTGAAAGTTATTGCCACTTTGGTCCCAATATCTCGCTAATGAAAGTGATGCTTCTCTTGCATCATTACAGCTCCAATTCCATTTTGGGAAGCATATGTCTCTATAATGAACTAGTTAGAAAAGTCTGGTACAGCCAGAACATGAGCAGAAACTAGAGCTTGCTTGAGCAACAAAAGCTTGCTGAGCTTGATCAGACCATAGGAAAGCCCTTTTTCTTCAACAAATCTGTAAGTGGCTTAATGATAGAATAATACTTCACAAACTTCCTGTAATAGCCAGCTAACCCCAAAAAACTCCTCAATTCTTTAACTGTTTGAGGAACTGGCCAACTCTCTACTGCAGACACCTTATGAGAATCAGTTTCCACCATCTTAGCTGAGATAAAGTGACCTAAGTACTCCACTTTATCGATAGCAAAGCTGCACTTGCTTTCTTTGATAAACATGGCAATAGCCCTCATCAATTCAACACACAGCAGCCAAGTCTTCCTAATTTGACTCCACAGTCTTGCAGTACACCAGTATATCATCAAAAAAGACTACGGTTTTTTCACAATATACCCCTGATAAATTTTTTTATTCACCAAATACCCCAACTTTTTTCAAAATTCACCATATACCCCTGACTTTCTTGAAAATACATCAGAATGCCCTTAATGACTAACGGCGGTTAACTCCGTTAGTCATTAACTCTAATTAATCTTAAAAAACCCTAAAACTCCCTAATTACCCTTAATTAACCCTAATTAACCCTAAGTCTCTCACCCTAACTACCAACACCCACCCACCAGCAACCCACCACCCCCAGTCAGCCCACCCACCCATGCAAACCCCTACCCCCAGCTCCCCTCCCACCACCCCCGGCCACGGCCCCTCCCCCATCCCTTCGAATCCCGCATCCCCCCTCCCCCCACCCCTTCAAATCTCGCAGCCCCCCACCCCTCCCCCCCACGCACCCCCTTCGAAAAACTTAAAAAACTACAAAATTAACCGTTAGATATGGGCTTGATTCAAACATTCCAATTCGTGGTTCCATGGTTGGTGGTTGGTCTTGGTTGAAACAAACCCAACAGATGAAGACAAAGCGACGATGGTTCATGGTTGGTGGGTGGGTGGGTGGTTGGTTGGCGAACCTAGCGTGATGAAGACGCAGCGATAATAGTTCGTAGTTGGTCGTGGTTGGTTGGCGAAGCGAAGATAGTGGGGCAAGAAGCAACGGTGTTGGTTGGCGGGATTCGAAGGGGGTGGGGGGGGGGCTACAGGATTCGAAGGGGAGGGGGGGGGGGGTGGTGGGGAGGGCTGCCGACCCGGGGGTGGTGGGGAGGGTCGGGGGAAAAGGAGGGAGGGCTACGGGGTGGGGGTGAGGGTCGGGTGGTGGTGGTTTAATGTTCGTGGGTTAGGGAGAGAGAAGTAGGGTTAATTAGAGAGTTAGGGTTAATTGGGGTTACTTAGGGTTTTTTAGGATTAATTAGGGTTAATGACTAACCGTGTAAACTGTCGTTAGTCATTAAGGGCATTCTGATGTATTTTCAAGAAAGTCAGGGGTACATGGTGAATTGTGAAAAAAGTTGGGGTATCTGGTGAATAAAAAAATTTATCAGGGGTATATGGTGAAAAACCAAAAAGACTAACACACATCTCCTCAAAAGAGGCTTAAACACATTATTCATCCAACTTTAGAATGAAGCAGGGGGATAAGTAAGGCCAAAAGGCATTACTAAAAATTCAAAATGCCCTACTTGAGTTTTGAAAGGAGTCTTATAGACATCATCTGGGTGGACTCTCAACTAGTGGTACTAGAGATGGCAACGGGTCGAATCTGGACCAGGTCCGTATGCAAATCCGTTTGCAGATGTTGGATCCATAAAAGCAGGACTCGGATCCAGCTACTTTCGATCCGGGTCCAAAAACGGATCTGTCCTAGTTACCCTTCCTAATTACCTAACTCACAAACCCACTAATGCATAAAATCAAACCAGTGAACCACATTCCATAAACAACAAAATTAGTAAACTAAACAATTTCATAATGCACAAAATTCCTCAACTAATAACCCTAATTAATCATAGAAATTCAGCATGATACTTGATTCCAAAACTAAATCCCAGAACTAATAACGCTCTCTAAAAGTAGAACATCGAAGCCAAAATAATGGAATTTGGAGTTCAGGATCTTCACAGTTTCACCTGAAACTGGGGAGGCGTGAAAGGTATGGTGGAGGCCAAGCTGGTGCGGGACTCGGTGTCGTGCCTTACTGCGGTGGAGGGAGCTGCTGCAAGAAAGAGAAGGATATAGAAATCCTTTAATTTTTTTTAGGCAAAATTGACAATAAGGGTTTGAACTTTGGGTGATAATTTTTAAAAGGTCTCAACTATTTATTAACCTGTGTAGGTCCCTACTTTCGGGGTATTAACTTTTAACGGGCCTTAGTGACTTGAAATTGGCTTAATAGGTCATAACTTATATAACATGGGTCACAACAAAACGGTTAATTGAGGGAGAGAAGTAGGAAGCAGGTGAGATTTTATAAAAGATCGTCAATTTTAAGTCACCGAGGCCTGCTAAAAGTCCTTAAAAGGATGAATTTTAAGTCCTTAAGGTTGATTTTTCAACCCAAATCATATGATTTCAGAACTTTTGGGAAACTTTATTGATAAAAGTAATAATCTTCGGGTTGTTTATTTTGGTTTGATTGGAGCAACTTTTGAGTTAAAAGGTTGAGTTAACTGTTAATATACAAGTATTGAGTAATGTAGAAAAAGATGGCAACAATTGAGGATATGGTGAACATTAGTTTCGCAAAATTTGATGAACAATGAAGATGTTTTGAGAGCCCAAGTGAACTGCAACTTTTCGACCTCGCCAGGTGGCTGGCCGGAGAGTGGAGAGAATGGGAGAAGGGGAAAGAGGGAGTTACGTGAATGAGGGTAGGAATCCTCAATTCTGTTTTATGGTTTTAATGAAATTGATATAGGCCCAAAGCCCATTGCCCGGCAAACCAAGTGCCTAGTTAATTGTTTAAAAAACGGATCTATGGATTCGAGTCTTAGGGTCAAATGCGGACCCAAATCCGCATTCTAACCTCAGTTACCAGATCCGACCCGGATCCAGGGAGTCCAACTTTTTTGGATCCAGATCCTAAAAACGGAGGGTCCATGGATTTGGGCCGGGTCCTGGATCCATTTCCATCTCTAGGTGATACCCAGCTTTAAGATCCAATTTACTAAAGACAACAGCTCCATCCAACTCATTAATCAATTCATCAATTACTGGAATTGGGAATATATTCTTGACAGTTTTAGAGTTTAGATCCATGTAGTCCAAGCATACTCTCCAAGTGCTATCTATTTTTACCACTAACACCACTGGAGAAGCAAAAGGGCAAGCACTACATTGTATTATACCTTTGTCTTACATTTCCTGGACAAGTTGCTCAATTATGTCCCTTTGCTTAAGTGGATATCTGTAGGGCCTAATGTTGACAAGCCTAGAACCCACTTCTAAGGAATAGTGTGGTCAAATATCCCCCTATGAGGAGGAAGGGCCACTGAATCTTTAAAGAAGTCCATATACTTCATTCTCAATTCAGCTAACTCCTTAGGAAGGCTTGTGACCACACCCTCTTTGCTTTGACCTTGCTTCTCTATGAAAGCCAAGTTCCTAACTTGCAACAAACATAACTGAACAGCATTATCAATCAGTTTTGATGAAGGAGTACCATCCACCACTACTACCTTTTGGGGATGTATATATACCTTTTGAGAACAAGTGCTTTTCTGTTGCCAAGGAAATTCCACCAACAGTTTCTTGAAAACTCAACAGATAGAACCCAAGGTAGCTAACCATTAAATACCTAAAACCATGTCACATTCTCCTAAGGGAATCAACATAACATCAGTTTGGAACAGATGGCCTTGTATACTCCACTGAAAACCTTTACTCACATGCTGACACTGCAACTGGTTGCCATCTGCAAAAGCTACATACAACCTAAACTGGGATAGATTCAATTGAGCAACCTAACTTCTTAGCTAGCTCTACGTCCGAAAAGTTGTGAGTAGACCCTGAATCTATCAAAATATGGACTCATTTATCTCTAACCACTCCCTGCACTCTCATAGTATGGAAATTCTAATCTCCATATAGTGCATTAACGGATATGAAAGGTTTAGTTTCTTCCAAAACAATCTCAACATCACTGTCCAACCCTTCCTCATCATAGCCCAAAAAATCCACAGTGAAAAGCTGAGGCTATTTGAAAAGTGGCACTTATGATTTCTATCATAAGGTTGATCACATTAATAACAAAGGCCTTTTGCAATTTTCTCTGCTCTTACACAAGGCCGGGGCTAGGATGTTGGGGGCCCTGTGCATATTCTTGAAGAAAGGTCCTTAACTATCCACTTTTTCTTATAAATAAAAGATGATTTTAGAGAGAATGTCAAATTACATGATACCTACTAATAAAACATATATTCACTTTTTCTTGAGAGGATAAAACATATTCACTTAAAAAGTGAAGGATTAATGGACTAATTAATTAAGATATGGATTTTGGAAAAAAAAGTATCAAAATTGCAAAGCTGAAGTATTAATGGCTATGGTCGAAATTAAGAGTATAGGAAAAGTTGTCACAAATCAAGGTGAAAGAAAGATAAATTTTGAAAAGTTGTAACCCTTTCCAAAAAACACATTACAAAGATTCAACCCCTTGATCTTTCACATTTTGAGCCATTTCACTTGCCAACTAATCCAAACCAATCTTTCTACTTCTATATTATAACAACAAGAATATATGCAATATCTTCGGGGCCCTTTTTTTTAGGGGGCTCTGCGCGGTCGAGCACCTTGTGCAGGTTAAGCCCCGCCCCTGCTCTTACATCTGCATGAATGTGTTTAAAGGTTCTAGGGTTCTTAGGTGGGAATTTAGGAATAAGTAAGGTAGAAGGTGAAGGTTTGGTTGTAGGAGTAGGTAAAAGAGGAGGTAAATTGGTTGTCACATTAGATGGTGAAGGTGTTTTAAAGTAGGAAGATCGGAATTTTTGTGGTTTAGCTTGAAGACAACCTATAGTTTCTTCTTGGAGTCTGGCAAATTCAACTGCATCAGCTATTGACTTAGGTTTAAATGCCTTTACAAATGGCTTAACTCCTGCTTTCAATCCTCCAACAAAGCTATCTAGCATATAATCATGAGGTAAAGCATGATGATGCTGTAATACTACATAACTCAAATCTTCAAAGTCATCAATATAAGATTCTAATGAATCAGTTTGTTGCAACTGTTCAACAACATTATTAATTGCTCTATAATCTTTGAACCTAGCTGATAAATCCACCACAAACTCACTCCAACTCACCCGCAAGGGCACTACAAAACTCCAACATTGCACCTGTAATCCCCCGTAAATTTATGAACTTTATAAATATATTTTAATGTATATTTATATATATTTTAGTATTTAAACGATTTATTCTTGAAGGGTTGACTATTTGAAAGTCAAAGAAATTATCTAATGATTTGAAGAAGTCAAACATTTTATTTAGTCATACTTTGAAATATATTTGAAAAGTTTAAAACACTTTTTGGATTGTGAAAAGGATTTTAAATTGGGCATGAGGAACCCAACCACCCAACTCATTAACCATTAAATAATACCTTTTAGCCCAATCACCTTTTTCTAAGCCCAAAAAGGGGAACCTATATAAACCCCCAAGAAACCCCAAATTCCCACACACTTATTTTCTCTCTCCTTCTTCTCCCTCATCTTTTTCGGCCCTCCTCTCCTTTTCTCTCTCTTTTCTTTTTCTCTCTTCATTCTCTTTTTCTCTCTTTCTTATCTTTTCTCCTCTTCCCTTCGTGGACCACGACCGACTGCCGGCAGCAGGACGCTGCCCAGCCGCCGCCGCCGCCTGTTCCCACCACCGCCCTTCAGCCGACGTCCCTCTTCTCCTTTCTTTTATTGGTTATTTCTTCCTCCTCAAGTTTTATTTTAATGCAAAGTTTGTCTTTATAAGGGTTTGTTTTAATATGTTTATGTTTAAAAGTTATAATTTGATGATTTGATTATGAATCTAAGATTATGTAAATTGTTTTATGAAGTTAGAAAATTTCAGATTTACTTATTATTATGTTAAAATAGGGTTTGAAAATATCAAAGCATGGATTTTTAGGGTTTTGGAAGTTGAAAAATCATAGTAGTATGTTGTAGTTTGTGAAATCGAGTATTCTTATGATTTTAAGTATGTTTAAGTATGTTTAAAAAGTGTTTTAGTATATAATATGTTGATGGAATTTAAAATGGATGTTGATGTTGGAGTTTTTATGATTTAAACATGAGTTTTTAAGGGTTTTTAACAACTAGTGTATTAGTACTATACTAGGAGGTTTTACTAATTAAGTTTTAATGAAGGGAAAGATTTTTAAACACTTTTAAGAAGGGTTTAAAGTATTTTATTATTGCTGGAAATTATAAGATATTGATTGTGGATTTATATTGGTTGTTTTAGACGGAGAATTCTCTTTAGGCGACTTTTAAGGTTGTGAAAGTGGCCTCTCGATTTGTCTACAGAAGGTACGTACATACCTATGTGTTGATTGGATTAGTATCATGTCCTAAGGATGAGATCGAATTATGTAGTATCATGTATAGGGAACTATTTTTAGTTCATATGTGACTTCTATTAAGTTGGATTTGTATGTTTTATGCCGTTGTGTGAAGCATGTTGGTTATGATATTTATATTATGTTTGTATGGAAGATTGATGCAAGCATATGAGATTTGGAAACTTTATTTTATTAATTCACATGAGGGATTAATATCTATGTTGGTTTGGATCATGATTGAATCATGTTGTTCCCTTTGGATTATTTGATTACTTTATGAGGACCGAGGACCTTATTTGGTAAGTGGATTATTGTAACTATAAAAGTTGGTTGGTTGTTGACTTGGTTCAACGAATAAAGGAAGGTTATGGATTAAAATTGGAATTGATCTTGGATTGTTAAGTTATTATTGATCACCTTATCTAATCCTAAGATAAAAATAAAAGTTTAAGATTACTTGATTACTATGTTGTTTGTTATACTTGTGAGTCATAACAAGTAATAAATTATTAATCATGTAAAGTGAAAGGTGGATAGCAATAACTTTAATTAGACTGGTGCACGTCTGAAGTGTTGGACCAGTATAAGTTGGAGTACGTGGTGGTAGCCCATGGCTTTTCTTGGGACCAGATTGATCACCGTGTCATATTTTTATTTTAAAGGTTCCTCGATATCGTAGGTTAGGGGAATATGGAGTCTCGCCCGTATTTCGTCTTCTAAATTGAAGACTGGTTTTGGTTAGATAACTCGTTCCATTGACTATTCCATCTAAATTAATTAAATTACTAGTTGTGGAGTTTAGTTCAGTAAAAGTAGTCTGCTATGTTGTTGTATAATTATTTATTCCTGCTTAATATTTATTTGTATCATGTTAGGTTTTATTTATTTGTTTATTATGTAGTACTCAGCTTTGCTGATTACATGCTTTGTGTGCATGTGTTGATCATGGCTATGCCTTATTGATCATGTGATGACCCATTTGGTGAGCAGTCTCTAGGGATCAGTTGTGCATCGTCATTTACAGGTTTGAAGATGATGTATCATGGGTTCGAGATTAAAGAGCTTGTGTTGACTTTACATTTGACTTTGACTTTATGCTTTCCTAGTTGACTTTGACTATTGTAGTTGACTTTTACTTAGGAGGTTGACTTTTGACTTTATTTTGGTTTGACTTTTAGAGTTGACTCTTTGGGTTGACTAAGTTTTATTTCTAAAGTTTATTTATTATGTTTTCCGCTGTAAAATTCTGAATAAGCCGATACGTTATCACACGGGCGATAATACTTTGATAATTCTCTAAGTTTGATATTGAAAAGGTATTTTGGAAAATAGAGAATTGTCGGGGTGTTACAAAGTGATATCTTGGAGCTTTAGGTTTTTATTGGCCTTTCGTGCCAACTTTAAATTTTTAGGCGCCAAACTAGCTAGTTACTTAAAATGAATTCCTTAGAAATCGAGCTCCTACTTATTCTCTTTGTTCAAATCAGTTTTCGAAACAATATTTTTAGACTCAAGATTTTGAATATTTATTTTTTTCGAATTGTTTTATAGTCATAATTTTTTTTTATTTGGTTCGAAAATTTCGAACTTCTTCATTTTTTTAGTATTTTATTTATTCATTTCTTTTCGTTTTATATATAAATTCGAAAAAATATATATTAATTACTTATTTATTTATTTTAATACTTCTAATTTATTTTGATTACTTTATTATTTTATGAGAGATGGGTAGTATAGGAAGGGCATATAGGATAGAAATATTATATGTCTGCGTTAAATAGTTAGTTCAGTATGATTATATTTTCTTCCCTGCTAACTGTTTATGTATTCCTATGCTTTATGTTGTTGTTATTCTTGCTTATTGGTTATTGTTGGGAACATACGCTAAGTGAGAGTATTATTTACTTATAAATGTCGTATTTATCTGTTATAGGATCTCTATACATGTCTGCTAGAGAAGCACTTAGAGTAGGGAGCTACTACAACCTGATTGTGTTGAGTGATGATGAAAGTGATGGAGGATATGAGTCTGACAGTGATGACTACACTAGTGTAGAGCGGGAGATGCGTATGGTGTTGAAGGTCAGTAGTCCAGATAGTGATGATGAGGTCATTCGAGAGTTTGACCGTGCTGGGAGTCAGACTTGGAAGGATATTTATTATGCTCTGATGAGGAGTGTCTTTGGTGAGCCGAGATATGTTGTAGCAGATGAGGATAATGAGGATGATGAAGATGAGACTGATGATGTTTCACGTACCCTACTTTATGTATTTATGCTTTGAGAATAAATGTTGGATAATTAGTCAAGCAATGGTTTAAATTTATTTCATTAGTACCTTTATTTTGTTTAGGGAAAAGTATAGCTATTATGGATTGGAAAAGTGTTACTATCATCTTTTGAGGAATAAAAAGTGAAAATTTAGTTATTCAAGTGAGCAAGAATTTATTTTGGGCACGTGAATGGGAATATTTTATTCATTTGTTATGATTGAATTTTATTTTATTTTATTGATCCTTACATGTGTTTATTCTTGATGAGAATATTATTCATGAATGATTATATGATTCATATGAGTTACTCTGTGGCAGTATTATAACTTCATGAGAAATTGTATGTTGATGCGATCTTTATGGTCAAATCAAATGTTGCTTTCGTAGAGAATGGCATGTAAGATGTGTACCGAGACCTAAAGTAGGGTTACGTTAATTTCAGGTCGCGCAGTAGAATGGCCAACAACGGTAACAATTTAGCTTCTGCTATTCGCCTATTGGCGGAGAATTTGACTCGCGAAAGAGCTGAAAGACTAGCCAAGGTTAAGCCACCATACTTTAAGGGGCAAGTTGATCCTACCTTCTTAGAGAGTTGGATTAGAGAAGTTGAAAAGATTTTCGGGGCTCTGAATTGTCCTGAGAGTATGAAATTAAAGTAGGTCAAGCTATACTGTAGTTGAAAGATGAGGCTGACTTGTGGTGGAGAGAGAATGGGGCTAGATTGAGTGCTGTTGAGGGATTTAATTGGGATTCCTTTGTTACTATTTTAAGAGGAAAGTTTTACCCTGCATTTATGAAGAAACAGAAGGCCCAGGAGTTTATAAACCTTAGGATGGGGACCATGACCATCTCTGAGTACTATAATAAGTTCATAGTACTGTCGAGGTTTGCACCTGAGGTAGTAGCCACTGAGGAGTTAAAGGCTCTAAGATTTGAGCAAGGTTTGACTGAGAAAATCCAACTGAGGTTAGGTGGTGAGACTTTTGCATCTTTAGATGTGGTGTATGGAAGAGCCGCCCATATTTATGGTCTTCAGTCGAGGCGTGATAAAAAGAATGTTGTAGTGGGTGAGAAGAGAAAGGATTTCAATGCTGGAGGAAATCAAGGGAACTTTAAGAAGAACAGAAATGGGAATGGGAATTTCCAAGGGAGAAATGGTCAAGGCTATAGCAATAAGGGCCAGTCTGAAAGAGTTTACCATTGTAAGAAGTGCAGCAAGAACCACCCTGGTAGAGACTGTAAGGGAGACCTAGTAACCTATAACTACTGCCAGAAGAAGGGCCATAGGGAGTATGAGTGCTTCACCAAGCAGAAGAAAGAGTAAAATGGTAATGGGAGTGGTAATCAGGGGAGGTCTGGGTTCAATCAGTCAGGAAACCATGGTTCGAAGCCTGTAGGGGCACAGAACAACCAAGGAAGCTTCAATAAGCCTGCTAGTGAGAGCAACAACAACCAGAATAAGACTTCGGGTAAATTGTTCGTGATGAGTCGCAATGAAGCTGACCGATCCGTCGACGTAGTTTCTGGTACTTTTTCTATTAACTCCGTTCTCGTTAATGCGTTGTTTGATTCTGAGGTGACTTATTCGTTTGTTTCGTCGTCTGTCGTTAAGAGTCTGGAGTTGGTAGATTTTGAGGTGATTGATTTGCCTATTAGCATACCTACTGGAGAAGTCATAAGGTGTACTAAGTTGTTTAAAGATTTGCCTCTGAAGATAGGAGACTGTGTATTTCCTTCTGATTTGATAGAGTTCGATCTGGGAGACCTACATGTTATTCTCGGGATGAATTGGTTAGGTCTCTATAAGGCCAAAATAGATTGTGAAGCTCAGAAAGCAGTGTTGAGAAGCCCTTTGGGGAAGTTACTTTGTATCGACGTTTTGGGAAGCCTAAGGACTTTAGGGTTATTTCTGCAATGCAAGTGAAGAATTTGATGAAGAAGGGGTGTGAACTATTTTTCTGTAGAGCAAAGAGGTTGGATTGAAGATCGAGGATGTTCCAATCGTGAATGAGTTTATGGATGTGTTTCAAAGTGAGATTTCAGGTATGCCGCCTACAAGAGCTATTGAGTTCACTGACAGGCTAAAGTCGTATCACCTAATCAAAAATAACCTAAGGTCCACTAACTAGTAGTCAGGGAAGTCAGGATCGAATCCACAGGGAGATAGCTATAATATTGTTTCTGAACTCTAATATTATACTAACTAAATCAGATGAAAATGGTTGTTTTACTGAACTAAGCAAATAACAGAATTAAATACGAGGGAATGAATCAATTAATAAAGAACTAGGATTATGGATCACTATGCATACAATTCGGGAAATCAGGGACGAATAACAACTACCTAATAAGTCAATTTATCTAGGGCACATGTAATTTCTCTCGCACATTACCTCCCTCAAAGATCACCTAGCCGCTCTCGCATGGTCAAGGATCACTCAACCTAATGATTGAAAGCTTATACAATATCTCTTCTCTCGGAACAGATTCAGTATTGCGATAGTAGAAATACAAATCAGGCCTAATTTATAACTCTAGCATGAACGATTCAACCACAGGAAATAATTGAAATAAAAGGCAATTAGACTAATCTATCAATCCCTCATTTCATACATAGATCCCCACAATCCTAGAAATAAAACTACTCACTCATGTTTATGAAAACAATAATAAAATCAATATATAAATTCATACTAAGAATAATTGCAATTAACTAAGAAATGAATCTAATCAATAATAGAGAAAGCAATAAAGAAGATTACCAAACTGAAGAACTATATTGAACTTGCGAATAATCCAAAGGTTTGATCATGAATCCAAAGCGAAAAACAATAAACTAGGGTTCTTGAATTACTCTCTAGAGAAAACTATGAAAAACAAGGGCTAAAACCAAAGATGAATAAAAGATGTCTTAGTAATGTTCTAATTTTCGTATTTATACTAAACCTAAAACATAAAGGAAAAGTAATACGAAAATAGCACGGAGTTAAAATACGCGTGCCGGGTCAACCGCCTGATCGGGCCTAATCCGCCCGATCAGATCGGACCAAATCACGTTTCAGCGCAGCATCGAGCATCCGCCCGATTGGGTCGGGCTATTCCACCCGATGGAATCGGGCCTCTAAAGTCCAGCGTTAATTTCTTCTCGTGGCAGAAAAGGCATGCCGCTCGATATTATTGGGCTGACACGCCCGATGGCATCGGGCCACAACACATAACGAGCAAATTTATCGCAAGCTTGCAGCACATCAGAATTCTTCGCAGCACTTAGTACAACACTCGCCTGATGAAGTCGGGCTAGTCCGCCAGATCAGGCCAGGTGACCGAATCACAACAGGGCCAAAGGCGCCCGATCAGGCCCGCAACAAAATTCTTTTTGGCAAGGATGGACGCCCGATCGGGCTTGAGGCGCCCGATGGGATTGGGCGAGGCTTCATTTCTTCATTCCTTGGCTTCAGACGCCAAGTCTTCACTTCTCCTTTTGTCCAAGGCCTCGGTGAGTATTACCGGGACCCCGGAACTCATCATGTATGCCTCCAAACCTCTCCATTCGATTGTGGTAGACGTAAAGCAGTAAAAAATAGGGAAAAAGTTTCCTAATACCTATAAATCATCACAAAACAGAAAACCACAACTAGATGGAGAAAGTTAGCATAAAATGGCTCCTAATTAAGAGCGCCATTGACACACATTTTAGCTTATACGTAGGGGGAAAAAGTCTATATAAAACCATAACATCAAACTCTCCTAAGCTAAACCTTTGCTTGTCCCTAAGCAAAGCATAACATGAATATGAATATAATTGCTTCACCCCTCAGATAACAAAATTAAGGCTCAAACATTTTTCAAATTCAAAATCCTTCAAGCAAGCAAAATTCAAGTTCAGTTGCTCAGATCACCCTGCCCACCAATCACCTAAGCAAACCATCAAATGCAAACCTCTACATAACATGCAAATCTTGAAAAGGTGCTCACCGAGGTGTCACTCCTCTCAATTTTGTGGCATAATATGTGCTCGAACACTCACCAACCCAACCATAATAGCCCTTCCCACTCACACTCTCATGTGTTTAGAAAGGTATAATATCGCTCATCCTAGTCAGGTCGACTCAAATAATAAACTTACTCCTTAACTTTGGCAAATGGACTCAGTATCAATCCAGAAAACAATCAAACACGTGCTCAAGAGGTCTTTCTCAGGGTTGTAATGGCGCTCAGGTAAAGGTAAGGAAATTATTTAGGGAATGTGGTGGAAAAGTCAAGAAAGGGGAGCAAAAAAAAAACTAGTAACAAGACTAGATGTGGCCGATACAACTCCCATGACCTCAACAACATGACCAAAACAATAACCAACTTTGAAATCTCACGAACCAACCAATACTTGTCCTTTCATCATAATTTCCAACACTTTTGAAATTTAATGAGTGAAGATCATAGAAATTTTTCAGATTCTTCACTATCATTTTTCACTTTATTTTTCTTTTCCTTTCTTTTCTTTGTACCAAGGTAGACATTATTTCCAACCAACTCACAAAATCAACCACACATCATAGTATCAACCTAACGAATTGCTCCCCTAAGCTAGGCTCGGGACAATAATTATTATAAAGGCTCAAGGTGTGTGATGTGGCTTAATATCAAAATAAAACGTTAGGAGGGAAATTAATTCATTTATCAACTCTGAGGCTTATAATTAAACAAAAGAACGCCTCTATCACAGTACATGTCTAAAGTCACCAGAAATCAACGAGTACATTGCCAAAATCAAGATCAGAATGCTATGAGGAACTAACACACAAGAATAGATTGGATATGGATGTAAATCCATAGGCAACAATGAATCCTCACAGTATAAACAGGTCAAGCATGCAGTCAAAGTAAGCGCTTTATCATCAAACTCGAGATTAAGGTAGTCAGAGATCACATCACAACATCACAATCACGAATGCTCAACTATCCAGTGTAGTGAGTTAAATAATTTTTTCAAAGCACAGTATGGGGCACAGGGAAGCAATCAATTCACTCCATATTCAACTCGTATTTTTGGTATTTTTTCAGCAATTTTTCATTTTTTTTTATTTTTCCAATTTTTTTTGAAAGCAATTAAGCTAACTAAGCTAATCTAAAAAGTAGTAAAAAGTAAAAGAAAAACAATACTTACAGAAATCCTCCCCCAAGCTGAACTTGGCAATGGCCTCACTGCAACAAGGGAAAGGAAAGGGACATGGACATCAGTTGTCCATCAACCTGCTTCCAGCAGTTTCGTAGCTTCGTGTTGTACCACCCCTTGCAACCCGAGTTGGACTGTAATGCTAGGGTGGTGGCCCTCATCTAGATGAATTCGGTGCTCATTAAAGTCTGGGCTTATTCCTGCCAAGTCATCAGTGTTATACCCAATTGCCTTTTTGTGAGTCTTCAAGACCGTTAGAAAATGTTCTTCACATGCAATAGACTCTAAGACAAGCACATCATCTGAAGTATCACGGGAGGGGGAATGAGGCATACAATCATGGATTGGTTCATCTATAACATCAACACTATAGCATGATTCCTCTAGCATTGGGCTTTTAGGGGCATTGGGCTTTTAGGGGCATTGGTCAGGCTAAGCATAACCTTATCATCCCCCACAGTCAATGTCAGTTTCCCACTTTTAACATCTATAACTGCTCCAACAGTGTGGAGGAAAGGTCGCCCGGGGATAATAGGTGTTTGGGTATCTTCTGCCATGTCTAATATAACAAAGTCCACAGGGATAAAGAATTTACCTACTCTAACAGGAACGTCCTCTAATATACCTAGGGGGTATTTCACAGAACGGTCAGCCATTTGCAGAGTAATGGTAGTACATTTTAAGTTACCCATGTTCAGTTGCTTACAGATAGAAAGAGGCATGACACTCACACTGGCACCCAAATCACATAAAGCTTTGTCAATAAATATGGTGGCAATGTGACAGGGGATGGAAAAACTCCCTGGATCTTTCGATTTAGGTGGAGACTGGTTTTGTAAAAGAGCGATGCATTCAGCAGTAAAAGCCACAGTTTCCACCTCATTGAGAGTCCTCTTCCGCATCAAAAGTTCTTTTAAAAATTTAGAATAAGCAGGCACTTGATTAAATAATTCAGTAAAAGGAACTATTACCTGCAGATTCTTTACCACCACTAAAAACTTACCATACTGGTGGTCAAGCTTCTTCTTGAGCATCCGATTTGGGAATGGTAGCTTGATCACTGGAGTTACAGTTTTCTCCTTAGTCACCTCCGTAGTCTTGTCTACAGCTCCTTGCTTTTCCTGAGGTTCAGCATCCTCGGGCACTTCCAGTGGTTTCTGAGCAACTGATGATTCCACCTCTAGCATTGCCGGGGCATCGTACTGCACTCCACTTCGAAGGGTAATAGCATTGGCAGTGTCCCTTAGTTGCATTGGTTGCGAAGGCAATGACCCAGATGGCCTACTAGCAGAAGAACTAGCCAGCTAAGCTATTTGTGACTCCAACATCTTATTATATGTCCCTTGTAGCTTGTTCTGAGCATGCAGGTTTTCAAATTGAGACCTAGTATCTACTTGAAAGGAAAGGATACCTTTCTGCATCTGCAACATGAGATTTTTGAGTTCAACACTAGCTGTGTCTGAAGGAGGTGTGCTATGATGCTGTTGAAACTGGTTTCTCTGAAATCCAGGAGGAGCTTGTCGTTGTGACTGATATTGCGGAAACTGGGGTTGTGGTATGGACTGTTGTTGTTACTGAGGTTGTAGATAATGTTGTTGTTGCGGATTCAACACATTATTGCTCCTATATGAGAGATTTGGATGATCTTGCATCCCAGGATTGTATGTATTGGAGTAGGGATCGAACTGGGGCTTATGTTGTGACTGTAATGCGTGCACTGTCTCACTAGAATGTGAGAGAGCAGGGCACTCTTGAGAGTTGTGTCCAGCTATCCCATAAGCGTCACATATCAAAGCATTGTAACCAGAAACACTAGCCATCGCGTTAACACTCATGTGGGAGGAGTCATTACCTAGCTTCAAAGAATCGATCTTCTGGGTTAGAGCAGCTAGTTGCCCGGACAGTAAAGAAATGGCCTCAACATCATGTTTGCCTCCCTTCTTCATAGAAAACGAATAGTGGACACTTGATTAGAAGCAAGTTTCTCTAGAAGTTCATACCCTTCATCTATGGCCTTATCCATCAAGAACCCACCAGAAGCTCCATCAATTACCCATCTCGTATCTGCATCAACTCTAGTGTAGAAAATCTGACACAAATACCACTTGTCAAAACCATGATGAGGACAAAGGCGCTGCAGTTCCTTGAATCTTTCCCAAGCATCATACAATGACTCTCCAAGATCTTGGGTGAAAGTCATTATCTCATGACGCATATCTGCAGTCTTTTGATATGGGTACCATTTGATGAGGAAAATTTTTGATAACTCTGCCCAAGTGGTGATGGAGGCAGGCAACTTATTATACCAAAACAGGGCTTTATCTCGCAGAGAAAAGCCAAATAGAATCATTTTCATCTCCTCGGCAGAAACACCAGTTTGTTTCTGAGTAGCACAACATTGTGAAAATTACTGCAGGTGCTGGTTTGGGTCTTCAGAAGGTAACCCAGTAAATTAATTATTTTGAACCATGTTCAGAACATGAGATTTGATTTTAAAATTTGCAGCAGCGATAATTGGCAACCGTACCCAGTGGGCACAATATCAGGAGATGGTTGTGCATAATCTCTGAAGGTTGGTTTAACATTCTCCATTTTAAGAGAAATAGGTGTGACAGGGGATTCTTGTTGTGGTGAGGGTGGTGGAGAAGGTGTCTTTAATGGAAGGTGTCCATGCAGACAACTTTACTTGCTTAGTTTTCTTCCTGAGTCTACGAGCGGTCTTTTCAATCTCCGGATCAAATGGAATGAGATTTGGGGATTTTAATTTCCCGCTCACACACCAAAAACACTAAAGCAAACGTGATATGCTCCAAATAACGGATGTTCTTCAGAGTAGGTTAGTGTAATACTATAATTCAGACAAAAAAAAATAAACCGTCTCCCCGGCAACGGCGCCAAAATTTGACAGGCTAAAGTCGTATCACCTAATAAAAAATAACCTAAGGTCCACTAACTAGTAGTCAGGGAAGTCAGGATTGAATCCACAGGGAGATAGCTATAATATTGTATCTGAACTCTAATATTATACTAACTAAATCAGATGAAAATCGTTGTTTTACTGAACTAAGCAAATAACATAGTTAAATACGAGGGGATGAATCAATTAATAAAGAACTAGGATTATGGATCACTATGCATACAATTCGGGAAATCAGGGACGAATAACAACTACCTAATAAGTCAATTTATCTAGGGCACATGTAATTTCCCTCGAACATTACCTCCCTCAAAGATCACCTAGCCGCTCTCGCATGGTCAAGGATCACTCAGCCTAATGATTGAAAGCCTATACGGTATCTCTGCTCTCGAAGCAGATTCAAAATTGCGATAGTAGGAATACAAATTAAATCAGGCCTAATTTATAAATCTAGCATGAATGATTCAACCACATGAAACAATTAAAATAAAAGGCAATTAGACTAATCTATTAATTCCTCATTGCATACATAGATCCCCACAATCCTAGAAATTAAAATACTCACTCATGTTTATGAAAACAATAATAAAATCAATATAAAAATTCATTCTAGGAATAATTGCAATTAACTAAGAAATGAATCTAATCAATAATAGAGAAAGCAATAAAGAAGATTACTAAACTGAAGAACTATATTGAACTTGTGAATAATCCAAAGGTTTGATCTTGAATCCAAAGCGAAAAGCAATAAACTAGGGTTCCTGAATTACTCTCTAGAGAAAACTATGAAAAACAAGGGCTAAAACCAAAGATGAATAAAAGATGTCTTAGTAATATTCTAATTTTCGTATTTATACTAAACCTAAAACATAAAGGAAAAGTAATACGAAAACAGGTCGGAGTTAAAATACGCGTGTCGGGTCAACCGCCCGATCAGGCCTAATCCACCCGATCAGATCGGGCCAAATCACGTTTCAGTGCAGTTTCGAGAATCTGCCCGATTTGGTCTGGCCAATACGCCCGATGGAATCGGGCCTCTGAAGTCCAACGTTAATTTATTCTCGCGGCAGGAAAGGCATACCGTCCGATGTTATATGGCTGACACGCCTGATGGCATCGGGCCACAACACATAACGAGCAAATTTATCGCAAGCTTGCAGCACATCAGAATTCTTCGCAGCACTTAGCACAGCACTCGCTCGATGACGTCGGGCTAGTCCGCCCGATCGGGCCAGGTGACCAAATTACGACAAGGCCAAAGGCGCCCGATCGGGCCCGCAACAAAATTCTTTTTGGCAAGGATGAACGCTGTAGGCGTTGGATTTTTGAATTCCTTTAATGCCTACACGCGGTGTGAGCGCGTTTATTTGACTACCCCATTGTTAAGGTTTTATTAAAAATATGTTTTTGAAGTCGCTAACAATTCTTTAAAGGAAGAATCATAAACCTAATTAGATATGGGAAATCGTAGGGACAAATTAGGGACTTATCCACTGTAGATTTCCCCCGTCATGACTCCATAGATGGTCAAGAACCAAAAAGTGAGTTCGGGGGTGAGGGTACAATATAGTCAGGAACTATATTGCCCATTGCTGGCCTCTACTAAATAACGATTCACAGCAGATTTTATGCAATAGAATAATCAAACAATATTTTAAAGCACCCTAAAAAATATTAGTCTAAGTTGGTTCAGGAAACACATAAAAAGACTATATTTTTAGTGACAAGTTATTAGACAATCAATATTAATGGGTTCCTAGCAGGTTGTCCATGTTATCTGAATGAGTTAGAGCATTTATTTAGGTCTTGATTAACAATAAATACAAAGTGATAAATATTGCAATCAGGCATAAAAAATAACATGTTCATGGAAATAAATAAAAATATGAAAATAAAATACTGCAGGGAGTTAGTATAATATATACAATACTTACAGTCGCAGAGACCAGTTAACAATCTACATCATGAATAGAATGTTAGTAACTTCAATAAAATAATAAAAATAAATTAAGAAATAAAATAAAAAAATAAAGAAATAAAGGTGGTTAATTTAGTTGACCCTCAGACATTATACCACCGTCTGGGGTCGTTAATTTGTACGGATCTTGGAAAATTGAAAGTTGAACGAGTCTTTAAAAAGATTTGTGTTACGTTATTTGATTGTGCGTAATATGAGTGTGATGTGATGCTGATGATGATCACAAGATAGAATTGCTGTTGTTGTATGTTGTGCGTGAGTGTAGGTGTATAGATGCTAGGCTTATGAATTGCTAGGGGTGTAAGAATGTATTAGTTTATATTAGTGGAGTATTGTAAGATGTAGTAAGATGATGATCAGGTAGGCGGGGTTTAGGCGAGAGAATTAGGTGCGAGAATCGAGTGATGGTGATGAGATGATGAATCGGTGATGATCTTGGTATTTGTTAGATGATGTAGTGTATTGGAGTAATAAGGAAGCAGGCGAGAGGGAGAAATTGGTGCGACGTTTGTGTAGCAGGGATTTGTGGGGGTGAGTATATGGTCGTGTGAATTATCTGAGTTCCTATATGGTGAGGAGATGTGAATTGTTAGGAGGATATATATAGGTTTAGGTAGTTGAGATGCAATAGGTTTTTAAAAGATAAAAGGTTTTTATGAAATAATTAGATAAAGATTTTAGAAAAGAGTTAGATAAGAGATATTTAAAAACACTTGGGAAAAAGATGATTTTTTGTAAAAGATATTTTATTAATAAAACTAATCAATGTAATTAATTAATTCTATTAATTAAATTGGGCTAGAAAAGGGGTTTTATAAAATTGGGCTTTCATAAAACTATTTTTAAAAGGTTTTCGAAGATGGGCTTTTATAAAACTATTTTAAAACGTTTTAGAAAGTGGGTTTACTAAAACTAGTTATAAAAAAGGGTTTTCGGAAATGAGTTAATAAAAAGGGTTAGAAAATGAATTTGGGCTTAAAACATTTTATTTTAGACTCGTTCTTTATTCTTTCCTCGATCCGTACCAATTAGAGCAGGGTATTGGTCATTATAGGGTACTAAATGGGGAGACACGATTATGTGTCTACAGAAGCCCCCACTTTGACTGAGGTTTGTAAAATCGAAAGTCAAAGTATAGGTTTCGGGACGGAGAATGATTCGAGATGCTCTGCAATCCAAAATCACTCTTTTGCGCCGGTACCTGCAAAACAAGCAAAAGCTTCAAGCACAGGCATGGGTGAAACATATTTGCAAAGTAAATTGTAAATTTGCAAAAATGAAATGATATATAGGAAAAAGAATCATGAGCTATTGCTCCGCTCTAAGGCTGTTGTAATGAGCTATTGTCCCGCTCCAAAGCTGTTGTAATGAGCTATTGTCCCGCTCCAAGACTGCAGTAATGAGCTATTGTCCCGCTCCAAGGCTGCTGTAATGAGCTATTGTCCCGCTCCAAGGCTGTTGTAATGAGCTATTGTCCCGCTCCAAGGCTGTTGTAATGAGCTATTGTCACGCTCCAAGGCTGTTGTAATGAGCTATTGTCCCGCTCCAAGGCTATTATAATGAGCTACTGTCCCGCTAAGGTTGTTGTAATGAGCTATTGTCCCGCTCCAAGGCTGTTGTAATGAGCTATTGTCCCGCTCCAAGGCCGATTGTAATGAGCTATTGTCCCGCTCCAAGGCCGTTGTAATGAGCTATTGTCCCGCTCCAAGGCTGTTGTAATGAGCTATTGTCACGCTCCAAGGCTGTTGTAATGAGCTATTGTCCCGCTCCAAGGCCATTATAATGAGCTATTGTCCCGCTCCAAGGCTGTTGTAATGAGCTATTGTCCCGCTTCAAGGCTGTTGTAATGAGCTATTGTCCCGCTCCAAGGCTATTATAATGAGCTATTGTCCCGCTCCAAGGTTGTTGTAATGAGCTATTGTCCCGCTCCAAGGCTGTTGTAATGAGCTATTGTCCCGCTCCAAGTCTGATTGTAATGAGCTATTGTCCCGCTCCAAGGCTGTTGTAATGAGCTATTGTCACGCTCCAAGGCCGTTGTAATGAGCTATTGTCCCGCTCCAAGGCCGTTGTAATGAGCTATTGTCCCGCTCCAAGGCCGATTGTAATGAGCTATTGTCCCGCTCCAAGGCCGTTGTAATGAGCTATTGTCCCGCTCCAAGGCCGTTGTAATGAGCTATTGTCCCGCTCCAAGGCCGTTGTAATGAGCTATTGTCCCGCTCCAAGGCCGATTGTAATGAGCTATTGTCCCGCTCCAAGGCCGTTGTAATGAGCTATTGTCCCGCTCCAAGGTCGTTGTAATGAGCGATTGTCCCGCTCCAAGGCCGATTGTAATGAACTATTGTCCCGCTCCAAGGCTGTTGTAATGAGCGATTGTCCCGCTCCAAGGCCGATTGTAATGAGCTATTGTCCCGCTCCAAGGCCGTTGTAATGAGCGATTGTCCCACTCCAAGGCCGATTGTTATGAGCTATTGTCCCGCTCCAAGGCTGTGGTAATGAGCGATTGTCCCGCTCCAAGGCTAATTGTAATGAGCTATTGTCCCGCTCCAAGGCCGGATTGTAATGAGCTATCAAGGTCTTGTAATGAGCTATTGTCCCGCTCTAAGACTCGTTGTAATGAGCTATTGTCCCGCTCCAAGGCCGTTGTAATGAGCTATTGTCCCGCTCCAAGGCTATTGTAATGAGCAATTGTCCCGCTCCAAGGCTGATTGTAATGAGCAATTGTCCCGATCCAAGGCTGTTGTAATGAGCTATTGTCTCGCTCCAAGGCTGTTGTAATGAGCTATTGTCCCGCTCCAAGGCTATTATAATGAGCTATTGTCCCGCTCCAAGGCTGTTGTAATGAGCTATTGTCCCGCTCCAAGGCTGATTGTAATGAGCTATTGTCCCGCTCCAAGGTCAGTTTGTAATGAGCTATTGTCCCGCTCCAAGGCCATTGTAATGAGCTATTGTCCCGCTCCAAGGCCGATTGTAATGAGCTATTGTCCCGCTCCAAGGCTGTGGTAATGAGCGATTGTCCCGCTCCAAGGTTGATTGTAATGAGCTATTGTCCCGCTCCAAGGCTGATTGTAATGAGCTATTGTCCCGCTCCAAGGCTGTTGTAATGAGCTATTGTCCCGCTCCAAGGCCAGTTGTAATGAGCTATTGTCCCGCTCCAAGGCTGATTGTAATGAGCTATTGTCCCGCTCCAAGGCTGTTGTAATGAGCTATTGTCCCGCTCCAAGGCTGTTGTAATGAGCTATTGTCCCGCTCCAAGGCTGTTGTTGTAGTTGATTTACAGAGTAGCAAGGTTGCGTTCTTGCCAACTTTTGAAAGTTCGTTTAATTGTCGCGCGAAATGTCATAACGAACATTTGAATGCATTTGGGAATTAGGTGTGTGGGCTCCACATGGCTAAGAAGCCCCCAAGCGTGATGTACAGGACTGTGCGCCAGACGCACAGGCCTGCGCTTGGCGTGGTATGCTGCGCTGGACGCAGATTGTTGTACGTGACCCAACGTTGTCGGTGCGCTGGACGCAGATTGTTGTACGTGACCCAACGTTGTCGGTGCGCTGGACGCACCATGTATATAGCACTTGTCTTCTGTTGTTAATTTGTAGGGGTCCGCAGACCTTGGCGTAATATAGCTTATATAGAGCCGTTTAATGTTGGGTACCTGCGAATACCAATAACACACAGATATACAGACAACAACTAAGGGACATGCATGTGTCCCGTAATGTGGGTGTTAGTGTATGGATAGGAAAAGACATGACCTATAAAGAGTGACCTCTAGTACTCTAGACTTAAAGGTGCTATCGTGTGTGCATACGTGTGTGTGTATGTGTGACTCGATGATTAATGCTAGAATCCTATGGCTAAGGACGAAGGATGCAATGTTTTGACAGAATGTTTGGACGATGCAAATATGTAATGCAAATGTAGAGATATGACACTAATGCAGAGGTATGACACTAATGCAGATGATTTGATCGTTCCATTAGAAGCTTCAAATTTTCGTTTTAGAAAACTGTTTTTGAAATAGGAGAAATGGAAAGACCCAAGGATGATCCATGTAAGTTATGTTTGATTCGAAATGCGTTGTAGTTGTTACGGGTCTAAGTGAGCCCATAAAACAGTTAGGATCTCGTATGGGTCTGGAGCCCACAATATTTTGTATGGACTCGAAATGAAGTCCTTATCAAGGTACACATGGAGCCTATGAAGGATGATTTGTTGGATTTGAATACGTTGTAGTTCTCGTAATGCTTGAATTGTATGCGCTTCGAGTTTCGTATGTCAAGGCCTAAGTGAGCCCATAAAATCAGTTCAATCTTGTATCAGTGTGGGTTTTAAAACCCAAGATGTCATGTATGGACTCGTAATGAAGTCCTTATTCTGATATACTTAGACTTGGAGTTTATGCTTTTATGTGTGGAACAGTGATGAAGCCTCCAGTAAGATGGAGTTTATGAAGTACTCAGCTTGATTGCTTAATTTTGAAGATATCTCATCACGCTTAGCGGAAGTTTCGACCGAAGATTCCATATAGGGTTCCTAAGGTGAGAAAACAAGAAAGGCCAAAGAAAGGAACACTCAAGGATGAAGCTCGGTCATAGCACTGAGTGTTGAAAGGTTATGCTAAGGTTGGCTTAGAAGCGATAATGCGGCTTAGAAAAAGGAAGTGATTAGAATAAGAAAAGGCAGAGTCATAATGAATCGACTCACGCAATGAGGTAGGCTAATCACACAGGCTCAAATCCCAGTCTTCTTCAAAGAGTAGGGATGAGCATTGGAAATTCAGGATTTGGGAGATCGCGCTTTTCTCATGGGCCTAGGCGAGCCTTAATAATGTGTTTTGAATTAAAATGGCCGGGCCTCAAAAGAGGTTGCCTACGTATCCATGATGGAATCAGGCCAGTCGTAGCTCTTATCATTTTAATTGGTGGCCTAGCATTTTGCTTTGGAGCCATTTGCAATGAATTAAGCATTGAATTAATCATTGATTTGGAAGAGGTCTTTGGCAAGGGTGGATAATGATGTTGGTTTGGTTTGGTGCGGTCAGACCTCAGAGTGAGGTTTCCTACGTATCTTTAGCAGAATCAGACCAATCGTAGTTCAGGCTAAAGAATGAGAAGGTGCCCTGACTTTTGCCTAAGTCGCCCTTATGGGTTTTCGACCTAGCGGGCTTTGGTTTGTCTTTTATGGCTTATTGGAATGCGACATGGAAGGTTATGGATTGTTTGAGGGAAGGTTTATCAGATATATGATTTGGCTTGTAAAGATTTCTGGTTAAGGTTTTAAAAGATATACCTTTGACAAAGCTATTGATGGGCTTGTTTGCAACACTTTTTTTTTTATATATATATTTTGCACTTTTTACATGATTTTTTTTTTTTGCTTTTGCTTTGATTTTCATTTTGTTGCTCCTTTTTTTTTTACTTGCCCTTTACATTAAATTGTTGTCAAATGTACTTCCCATGAGGTAGGTTAAAGGGAGATGGGTGTTATGTATTTAGGTTGAAATGGAGGAATAGTTGTAGGGAAAGGGAGAAATGCCTCTTTTATATATGCCAGTTGTTCATTGCCTTTATTAGAATAGTCATGAGAGAATTAGAAATTCATTTCTTTTAAGGCGACAATCGTGATTTTCAGTGATGCTCATTAGTGCAGGGTTAGAAAAGAAATACTCATTTATTGATTGAAAATTATGAGTACATGCAATAAGAGGGGAAATCCTACATTAGACTGGGAAAAATAAGAGAAATGAAACAGAAAATGAAATCCTAAGTCTAGACTCCTACATCGCCTGACAAGACAGCTTCGTTGCTTCAATCTTCATGAGGTCTCTTTCTAAACGAAAAGAGAAGAAGTGTATTTTTCGCGTTGATTGGACCTAAGCGAGTCCAAGTGTCTTAATGAGTGATTGGGCTCGGAGATATGTCTACTTCTATGACATTGAGGTCATTATCTTCAGTATTTTTCAGCAAATCATTCTCAATCTGGATGCCCACATCATATACTCTTGCGAAGCTATCAAGACCCAAGTATTTGAGGTGGTTTTTGTATTTAGGGAGCAGGTTAGAAACGAATATTCGTACCAAGTCTTTTTCTGCAGGCCTTGATACCATATGGGCTGATTTCTCTCTCCACCTACTCAGATAAGTGGTAAAACCTTCATTTTCACCTTGTTTAAGAACCTCGAGTTCTCTAAGGGAGGTTTGCATTTGTGCGTTCGACTCATATTGTTTCATGAAAGCAATAGTGATGTTTTTCCAAGTTTTAGTTTGCTTGGGGTCCAGGGAATAAAACCAATTTTGGCAGATTAGGTCCAACGACATCGGGAATACCATTGGGTATAGTTCAGGGTCAACTGATTTGATGATCATGGTTGCACGGAAGTTCCTTAAATGATACTTTGGATTATCAGTTGGTTTAAATTTAGGGATGTCAGTTGTAGAGAACTTTTCAGGAAGTTTCCCTTTCAGTTTGGTGTTATCAATGGGCTCAAAATAGGAATTTGCATTGGTTACCCTATGAACAACACTCTCCATTGTCTTGTTGAATCCAGGAGACTTACCAGACTCGATCTTCTCAAGCCTGATAGCTATTTCTTCCATCATGCTGGACAGCTTGGCTAAAGCTCTAGCCATTTCAGCAAGTTGTTGCTCGTTATTCGATGGACTGCCCATTTTAATGTCGCTTGATTTCTACATAGATCATCAAAGGAGATTTAGAGATAGAATGATGATGGAGAGACAGAGATGGAATGAAAGAATGGATGTTTGTTTAAAAGTTGAGCTTCTAGGAACAAATCTGAATATGCATGATATATATATATATATATATGTATATATATATATATATATGTATATATATATATATATATGTATATATATATATATATATATGTATATATATATATATATATTTTATGTGGATGCACCTAGACTTAATGCATGTATGCATGACCCAATCTATGCGTTCGAACCTGTAAAGGCTGCCTACATATCTCAAAAGAGGGAATCAGATCGCTTGTAGTTCAGGACTACTAGATGCGGAATGCATGAGATGAAATGGAGAGTATGAATGCAATGAGACTCCTAAATGCTTATGAACTCTAATTATGCATGAGGTGTATGAATGATGGACTATACAATGCAGAGGGACTCTAGTATGAATGCTATCTTAATTGACATGAAACTCTAATGACTTCAGAATCCTAGACTTGATAGATTTCTAATGACGTCATAATCTTAGATTTGGTAAACTTTCGAGGATCCTAGACTCCTAATATGCATGAAACTCTAGTGGACCTAGACTCCTAAAGTGGACGGAGTTCTAATGGATTTAGAATCCTAAGATGGACAGAATTCTAACGATTTTAGACTCCTAAGATGAACAGAATTCTAATGTATTATAGATTTCTAAGATGGGAAGAATTCTAACGACCCTAGACTTCTTAGATGGGTGAACCTAGACAGGATTAAGACTCCTAACATGGATAGAGTTAGACGAGGTTAAGAACTCTAAATGGAGTGAAATTGGATGAATCTAGACATTTGGATCAGACTGACTTCTAGTGCAGTTAGAATTCCTAAGCGGGTAAGAATTTTACAACAAGATGGACACTAAAAGGAATTCTAAATGATGTACACATGAAAAGATGGATAATATACATGAAAAGATAGGACAGAGATCAAGGATGAATTTTCGAAAAAAGATATGTGATAGGAAAAAAGATGGATATTTTTTTTTGAAAAAAGGTGGAGATAGAATTTTTGAAGTAGATAGGAGATCGAAGATAGGATGAAATTTTGAAAAAGATAGGAGAGTGATTTTTGAAAAAAATGATGGGGATGAATTTTCAAAAAAAAAGATGGGAGATAGAATTTGGTAAAAGATGGGATAGATTTTCGAAATAGATAAGAGATTAGAGATTATTGAAAATATTTTTGAGGTGGAATTTGTTTTTTTAAAAAAAGATGGAGATGTTTTGAAGATGGAAATTGGCAACACAATAGACTAATGCGCCATGCGTGGAAATCAGATAGAAAACGTAGGACAGGAAATTTGCGCTGAGCGCATGACATGGCGCGCGACGATGGCAAGCTTGCAGATGAGCTGCGTGCAACGTGATGAATAGCGCTTCACGCAACTTAACTGCGTGCGACGCAAATGCGAAGCGTGGTGCGCAGCATGTAATCGGGGAGCGCAGCATGACGCGCGGCGTGCGACGCACAACTTTTGAAGAACACGCTTTCATTTGATTTGTTCGACCATTTTGGCTCAAAACTCACGTAGTACCAAAACAATTAGAGGCAAGCACACGCAAATATGCACAACTAGAATAATAATATGCATCGTTCCAACTTAAAAGTCAAGTTCTATGTTCAACTATGGTCGGGCTTAGGTTAAGGCTAAAAAGGGTCCATGACTAAGAGATTGATCCCACGCTTCGTACCCCTGCTTAAAGAGGTAGCCACGTGTAAGACGCACTCCAGTATCAAGTTAGGAACAAGAGAACAATGTCAAGGTTGGGTAGGTTTGCTTATGACAACACTATCGCTCAGGAAGCTTTTTGGAAGGACAAAGCGCAAACCCCCCGGGGGTGACCTCACACATAGAACATGTGCTAATGAGGTAAGGTAGATTGTCCTTATGGTGGCTGAACAGTAGTCATGCATATGCAAAACTGTATATTATTCTAAGGCATAAAAATAAGAATGAATCGTATTTTTCAAGTTTCACCCACTCATTTATAAAATTAATTTTTTAAAATCCTCCCCAGTGAAGTCGCCAAATTGTAGGCGTAGGATTTTTGAATTCCTTTAACGCCTACACGCGGTGTGAGCGCGTTTATTTGACTACCTCATTGTTAAGGTTTTATTAAAAATAGGAAACATTATTATAAATAAGTCAACCTTTCAGCGGTCTTCCCATTTTAAGTCTACCTTTTGATTATCCCTAATTGAGTTAGGCTTGTAGGGCTATTTTCTTCTATTGAGTTTTAACCTATTTGTGACCTATTTAGTAGGTTACATATGTCACGTGTCGCCATATGATTGGTTTGCTATTTTTTTTGTTAATTTTCTCTCTACTCCCCTCCTCCTCCTGTCATCTTTCTCTTCCCTCTCCCTTAAGACCACCCCACCCCCACCCCCTCCTACCCATACCCCCCCGCAGCCCCCACCCCCCCCCCTCCTACCCATACCCCGCGCAGCCCCACCCCCACCCCCTCCCCCCCCGCATCCCCACCAACAAGATCCCCCACCACTCCACCCCACCCCTCCCTCCCCGCCCCTGCCGCATTTCCACCAAGCAGCACCCCCCACCCCCCCCTCCCCTCCCCGCTAGCTGCGTTCCCGCCCCACGACGCACGGCCCCGCAGGCTGTCACCCCCCCTCCCACTCCCACCCCCACACCTCGCCTCCCTCGCCCATTCCCTATCATCTCCCTTCGTCCCCCCAAAGCCCCCGTCGCCCAACACTAACCTCGCTCGGTGAAGGTGGCGGAGAGAGAGAGAGGGGGCGGGGAGGTGTTTGCGAGGGGGGGGGAGGTCAGAGAAGAGGGGGGGTGCGGGAGGGGCGTTTGTAGGGGTGGGGCGGGGGAGGGGGTGTTCGCAGAGGCGGGGAGAGGGTGGGGGGAAGGTGTTCGCAGGGGGTGGACGAGGTCGCAGGAAGAGGGGAGGTGCGGAGAGGCGTTTGCGGGGTGGGGCACGGGAGGGGGTGTTCCCGAGGGGCGAGGAGAGGGTGGGGAAGGGGTGTTTGCGGGGGTGGGGGCGGGG
Organism: Beta corolliflora; assembly: GCA_947648045.1. NCBI lineage: Eukaryota > Viridiplantae > Streptophyta > Magnoliopsida > Caryophyllales > Amaranthaceae > Beta > Beta corolliflora. The sequence goes on along the minus strand of CANSZD010000103.1, from coordinate 65,989 downwards.
AGGGGGTGTTCGCGGGGGTGGGGAAGGGGTGTTTGTAGGGGTGGGTCAATGGGTTTGTTTTTTTGGGTGGGTTAATGGGTGGGTCAATGGGTTTGTTTAAAGTCAAACTTTTTTATTTACCAGTTTATCAGGTTACCGGTCATTTAGCCTAATTAAAGTGAATGGTGCTACAAAGTTGACTTGACTAGGAATAATCAAAAGTTAGACTTGAAATTGGAAGACCACGCAAATGTTGACTTATTTAAAGGAAGAATCATAAACCTAATTGGATATGGGAAATCGTAGGGACAAATTAGGGACTTATCCAATGTAGATTTCCCCGTCATGACTCCATAGATGGTCAAGAACCAAAAAGTGAGTTCGGGGGTGAGGGTACAATATAGTCAGGAACTATATTGCCCATTGCTGGCCTCTACTAAATAACGATTCACAGCAGATTTTATGCAATAGAATAATCAAACAATATTTTAAAGCACCCTAACAAAAATTAGTCTAAGTTGGTTAAGGAAACACATAAAAAGACTATATTTTTAGTGACAAGTTATTAGACAATCAATATTAATGGGTTCCTAGCAGGTTGTCCATGTTATCTGAATTAGTTAGAACATTTATTTAGGTCTTGATTAACAATAAATACAAAGTGATAAATATTGTAATCAGGCATAAAAAATAACATGTTCATGGAAATAAATAAAAATATGAAAATAAAATGCTGCAGGGAGTTAGTATAATATATACAATACTTACAGTCGCAGGGACGAGTTAACAATCTACATCATGAATAGAATGTTAGTAACTTCAATAAAATAATAAAAATAAATAAAGAAATAAAATAAAAAAATAAAGAAATAAAGGTGGTTAATTTAGTTGACCCTCAGAAATTATACCACCGTCCGGAGTCGTTAATTTGTACGGATCTTGGAAAATTGAAAGTTGAACGAGTCTTTAAAAAGATTTGTGTTACGTTATTTGATTGTGCGTAATATGAGTGTTATGTGATGCTGATGATGATCACAAGATAGAATTGCTGTTGTTGTATGTTGTGCGTGAGTGTAGGTGTATAGATGCTAGGCTTATGAATTGCTAGGGGTGTAGGAAGGTATTAGTTTATATTAGTGGAGTATTGTAAGATGTAGTAAGATGATGATCAGGTAGGCGGGGTTTAGGCGAGAGAATTAGGTGCGAGAATCAAGTGATGGTGATGAGATGATGAATTGGTGATGATCTTGGTATTTGTTAGATGATTTAGTGTATTGGAGTAATAAGGAAGCAGGCGAGAGGGAGAAATTGGTGCGACGTTTGTGTAGCAGGGATTTGTGGAGGTGAGTATATGGTCGTGTGAATTATCTGAGTTCCTATATGGTGAGGAGATGTGAATTGTTAGGAGGATATATATAGGTTTAGGTAGTTGAGATGCAATAGGTTTTTAAAAGATAAATGGTTTTTATGAAATAATTAGATAAAGATTTTAGAAAAGAGTTAGATAAGAGATATTTAAAAACACTTGGGAAAAAGATGATTTTTTGTAAAAGATATTTTTATTAATAAAACTAATCAATGTAATTAATTAATTCTATTAATTAGATTGGGTTAGAAAAGGAGTTTTATAAAATTTGGCTTTCATAAAACTATTTTTAAAAGGTTTTCGAAGATGGACTTTTATAAAACTATTTTAAAACGTTTTAGAAAGTGGGTTTAGTAAAACTAGTTATAAAAAAGGTTTTCGGAAATGAGTTAATAAAAAGGGTTATAAAATGAATTTGGGCTTAAAACATTTTATTTTAGACTCGTTCTTTATTCTTTCCTCGATCCGGACCAATTGGAGCAGAGTATTGGTCATCATAGGGTACTAAATGGGGAGACACGATTATGTGTCTACAAACGCCCGATCCGGCTTGAGGCACCCGATGGGATTGGGCGAGGCTTCGTTTCTTCATTCCTTGGCTTCAGACGCCAACTCTTCACTTCTCCTTTTGTCCAAGGCCTCAGAGAGTATTCCCGGGACCCCGGATATCATCATGTATGCGTGCAAACCTCTCCATTCGATTGTGGTACACGTAAAGCATTAGAAAATAGGGAAAAAGTTTCCTAATACCTACAAATCATCACAAAACAGAAAAGCACAACTAGATGGAGAAAGTTAGCATAAAATGGCTCTTAAGAGCACCATTGACACACATTTTAGCTTATACGTAGGGGCAAAAACTCTATATAAAACCATAACATCATTCACCATAGACTTAGTTCCTGGAACTGCACCCATATCTAAGGCACCTTATAGAATGGCACCTCCTAAGATGAGTGAGTTGGAGACGCAGTTGCAAGAATTGTTGGATAAGGGTTATGTTAGACCTAGTGCGTCACCTTGGGGAGCTCCTGTGTTGTTTGTGAAGAAGAAAGATGGGAATATGAGGTTGTGTATCGACTATAGGGAGTTGAACAATGTAACCATCAAGAACAAGTATCCTTTGCCTAGGATAGATGACATGTTTGGCTAGTTGAATGGAGCGAGCATGTTCTCGAAGATTGATTTGGGTTCGGGGTATCACCAGTTGAGGGTAGCTGATAAGGATATACCTAAGATTGCATTAAGGACGCGTTATGGTCACTATGAGTTTACTGTAATGCCATTTGGATTGACCAATGCTCCGGTCATATTTATGGATTTGAAGAATAGGATATTCCATAAGTTTTTAGATAAGTTCGTTGTGGTATTCATTGATGATATTCTGATTTATTCAAAGAATGAAGAAGAGCATGATGAGCACTTGAGGATTATATTGGAGACGCTTAGGAAGAATCAATTGTATGCCAAGTTCTCTAAGTGTGAGTTTCGTTTGGAGAAAGTAGCATTTTGGGTCATTCTGTGTCAAAAAATGGAGTCTTTGTAGATCCTGCTAAGATTCAAGCTGTTAGTGAGTGGCCTACTCCAAAGAATGTGTCAGATATTAGGAGTTCTCTGGGATTAGCTGGCTATTATAGGAGATTTGTGAGAGATTTCTCGAAGATAGCAAGGCCAATGATCAATTTGATGAAGAAAGAGTTAAAATTCGAGTGGAGTGGGAAGTGCGAAGAAGCTTTCCAGATTTTGAAAGAGTGTTTAACCTCTGCACCAATTTTGACCCTGCTTGATGGAAATGAGGGATTTGAGGTGCATAGTGATGCTTCAAAGAACGGATTGGGATGTGTTCTGCAGCAGAATGGGAAGGTGATCGCGTATGCATCGCGTCAGTTGAAACCGTATGAGGCTAATTACCCTACCCATGATTTAGAGTTAGCTGCTATCGTGTTTGCCTTGAAATTTTGGAGACATTACCTTTACGGGGCAACCTATAAGATCTTTACCAACCATAAGAGTTTGAAGTACATTTTCACCCAGAAAGATCTCAATATGAGGTAGATGAGATGGTTAGAGTTGATTAAGGATTATGACCTAGACATCCAGTATCATGAAGGGAAGGCGAATGTAGTTGCCGATGCTTTGAGTAGAAAATCGAGCCATAGCATGAATGCCTTGGTAGTTCCTGAGGAATTGTGTCGAGATATGCAAAGGCTTAGCCTAGAAATTTTAAATCCAGGGGAGATCGAGGCAAGATTGAGTGCTTTGTCATTGGGGTTGTCACACTAGAGGAAAAAAGACCAAGGGCTGCGGTTCAAGGGCTGCAGTTATCTGAAAAATGCAGCCCTTAATTACAAAGGGCTGCGGTTAGTATAAAAACCGCAGCCCTTCATTACAAAGGGCTGCGGTTTTAAAAAAACGCAGCCCTTAAGGTTATATTTTTCGTTTTCAATTTCCCCTCAAAAGTTCCCTCGCTTTGGCAATTCCCGCACTCACCCACCATACCCTAGCTGAATCCCCGCCTCTCTCTCTCTCTTACTCCCTTGCCTCATCTCTCACACTCGCGCCCCTGCCTCTCTCTCCGACGTCGACTGCGGTCTAGGTTTGCTCGCCGCCTCGTCGCTGCTGTTCTCCTCCTTCCCTCAGTCTTCTCTCTCCTCAGCGCCTCCTTCCCTCACTCTTCTCCTTCTTTCATTTTCGTCGCGCGACCACCGTGCTACAGTGATTGTAGGGCGTCAAAAGTGACATTCTCGAAGCTCATCCTCTTCAATCCGCCATTCATTCTGTACATTTCTCTCTCCTCCTCCTTTTCTCTTTCTTCTTTTACTCTGTTGCTCATAATTTTTGTTCGATTTTGTGGATTTAGGCCGATAAAACTCAGCAAGATATTAAACGCAAGATTCTTGCCAACACTTATGGCTCCGCTTTTCCTCTCAAGATGGACCTCGATCGCCAAATTCTTTCCAGGTTTTTTTTTTTGAAATTTCTTCCGTTTTGATTTGAGTAATTTTGTCTTTGTCGTTGTTTTTGGAGAATTTTTTTAGCTTTTAGTGATTGTTGTAAATTGAAATTAGTTGAGGCAAACCCCAGATGATGTATTTTTGTTGATCTGTTCTAAAAGTTCGTGTGTTATGATGCTGAATTTGTTTGTTTGATTGATACTAATTTGGTTAGATTATGCCCTTGTTTGTTTGATTGTTAATATTTGTAAATTGAAATGATTTAATGAAACTAGGGCTTGGTTTAATTGTTAAAACTAATAAAGTGTGTTTTATTGGTTATTGAAGAATCGAATTGGTGGATTTTTTGTGATGAATTGGTTATTAGTTGTGTATTGATTGTAATTAGTTTTTTTTTGTGAAAATTTGTTATTGGTGATTTGTTATTTTAATTACTTCATGGGGTGATTAACGATAAACTTAAATTAACAATATCCAAGGCAATGGAGTTTTTACTATAATTAATTTCGTAAATTATTGGTCCTCAAGGAATGGTTAAATTTTGTGGTAAAAAGCAAATTTATTAGCTGTGATCACGACACGTTTTACTGTGGCTTTGCAGCTATTTGAGTATACTCTACTGATTATTGATTGGCAATGAATTGATGTGGGATGGCTTTTTCTGTTGTATGTGTCAAATAGGTGGAAGTTGAGAAGTCATGGTGGGATTTAAAAATAGATACATGGTGCTGGAAATTTTTCTTGATCCGAACAAGGATCTCAAGGTGGATGATCTCGTTATTATTACCCGCGTCAATGTATCAAAAGCAATGAAAGACAAAGATTCTTGTCAACTTTGGGGAATGTGGTCTGGCTTCTTCACTTGGATCCTTTCAGGGTAAGTGCCTAAACATGTTGTCGATTTATATACTTCTAAATAATGTAGTCGTTAGTCGTTCTATCCCCTGACTCGAGCCAGGATATATGTGCAGTTAAGTATGTGAATCCAATTACAAAGCTGTATATCGTTCGAACATCAAGGGAGGACTACCAGAAAGTCTGGTGTGCAATTACTATGGTTTCGAGCATTGGAAATTGTCCTGCTTTATGCAATTTGCTTGATCAAAGTGGTGAGTTGCAGAGCTACTATTGTAAATTGGAATAGCTAAATCATGTTTTTTTTAGTATTGTATGCTATGTATTTATGTTCTCAATTGAACTCAGTAACCAGTTGTTCACAAACGTTCTCTAAGAATTGAGCTTCTAATCTGATCTTTTGGCTATTTATAGTTGCAATTTGTTAACTTTTGCATCAAAGCTTGAGGTATTATAGATCCTGCTAAGATTTCATTTTAGTTTTATGAACGAAGTGATGTTGATTGTGTTTTATTCTCTCATTCAGTCTTTTTATTGATACAATGTGAAGTGTGTGGTCGTTGTATAGGGTATTCAATTGAGAATACACTGGTAAATGTGTATTATGACGAAGTTATTAATCATTCTTCAACCCAAAAAGAAAGAAATGAAAATTCAGGCTCCAACTATCCAATCATAAGTCCAGGATGTCTGTTGAAACTCAATCTGTTATTGACTCTTGTCAATCAAGAATTTTTAGCGCTAATTTGGATGCCGGATTAGGGGCTTGATTAGTTGATGAAATTTGGATTGACAACTTAGGACAAGCACCTCTAGCCAAGATAGATTCATGATCCATACCTTGTGTTTTTGCTCTTTGATTTAACTGTACGAGCCCTAGTTTGTATATTGGTAAGCTTTTCTGTAAAGGGAGGTCAAGCATAATTTTGGATATGCCTTATAATTTCGGATTCGAAAACTAGTATATTGTTATAATGTTGAAATGGTCAAGCATTGTCATATTGTTAACTAGTATATGCCTTATAATTTAGGATTCGAAAACTAAAAATTGACAGTGATATTGAATATTTTCTTTCGGTTGAACAAAACATTATTGATTGAATATTGGGGTTGTTTTCGATGCAGGGGTTAACTTCATTAGAGTAAGGCATTTTATATTGATTTGTATTAATCTCTGGAGTATAAGAAAAGGTATGTGTTATTCTTTCTCTTTTTTTGTGCTGCTTTTGATCGAGTTATGTTTTAGAAATTAGAACCCTTTTATCCGAAGTTGATTGTTCGAGGATGAACCTTATTTTTCCCTCTTTCCCCCTTAGTTGAAGATGATTGTTCGAGGAATTAGTATGGGCATTGTTGCCCCCTTTGGGATCATGGTGCTGGTTTTGTTTAATTGTTTTTTGCCATCATTGCTTACTTCATGCTTAAAGTTGGTGAATTTAGTTAGTTATTGATATTTGTGGGATTTCTTGGCCTAATATCTGAACTTACTGAACTTATTTGAACTTATTGAAACTTATATAAGGTGTTATAAGTTAGAACTTATCTAATCTTAACTAAACTAATTACATAAACTTATTAAACGTGAAATTATTTTTCTAATGCGAAGAGAGAACTCACAGTTAATACAACTTAAAAGTAAAAAAAAAAAAAAAGAGCAAAAGCATATTTATTTTTCAAGGCTAGCTTTTCAAGAGTATTTTGCGAGAATCAAACTTACCAAATTGATGATTGAAGCTAAGGTTCCAGTTATTTTTCAAGGCTAGATTATCATGAATTTAACCTTCTAAAGTTTGATATTTGATCATTTCCATTTTGTGAATGCAAAGAATCAATGAAAGATGATTGAACATTCCACATATTAGCTAATTCATGTTAATATTAACCAATAGCTATAGTGATTGAATGGAATAAGGTTAAAAATCCCCCCCCCCGCACACCCCTAGCCGTCCCCCCTGCTGCACACCCCCATCCCTCCCCCTGCTGCACTCCCCCTGCTGCACTTTCCCCCTGCTGCAGATATGTCCTCGAGGACAGGGAGGGTATAAATATCCTAAGCAACAAATCTAAAGAATGATTGACATATACCTTAAATAATTTGAAGGAGCTTCAGATCATCTAAATTAAAATGCTACTTTGAGTAGCTTTTCCAAAAAAAAAAGGAGCTGAATTTGTTGTTTTTACTACCAGTAAGTTAAATCATGGAGATAGTTTTACATTCCATAAAACCAAGAAGCTAACTACTATGTTGTACTTATCTTATAGGGATGTCTACCACTTGAATTGATTTGTATAATCAACCTTTTCATTAATTCTGTCAGAACTCAAATCTAGTTATGAATTTTAATTTGTGAACAATGAGTATAGAAGTGTTCATTGAATGAAACAATTATGAACGACCAATTCTCATGTTCATGCATATACATATCAGGTCAAATCATGTTTTCCTACTTTGGTTTGATATAAATTTTTTCAGTGATCTGATAGGATAGTTAAGTTTGGTCTGATCTAGTCTTACCTCATATGAAATCAGCATAGTTTTGAAATAAGGTGAACTAATTAGCATGGAAACTATCAAATGGTCATTAGTTACCAAATTATTGATTTTAATTAGTAACCAGTCTGCACATTTTTAATTATTTGAATCCTAACAACTAACAAGATACGTTCATCCGAATTCTGAAAAATGTGTGAGAAGGTGCCTCCTAAATGTATTAGAACGACACTTTGTGTTGTTTACTTGTTTTCTTGTGCACCACTTCCTAGTCCCTACAACTAAATGCACCACTAGGCAGCCACAAATTTGGATCAATTATGGACATGGACATCTACAACCTTATGCCTTACTATCTTATGGTGTTATTGTTTTAGCATATATAGAAGCCACTTTATACAACATCGAATATCAACTTTAATTTGGTAGCGTGAGAATCGTTTTATCTTTAAGAGAGAAGAATAACAGTAGTATACTTGCCTTCCAATGATTAACCACAATCTCTTCGACCACACTAGCATTTTCATAAGCTAATTTGGAAGCCATTATGCAAAGATCCATAAGAGACCTATTGTTTTTTATCTCTATGCCGCAATCACTTGATCCTCTCCAAAATTATCAGTCTTAGACAAGTCGATACCCCCATCCAATCACTTGTTCCCCGTCGGCCCCCACCCCAAGACACCCCCGCTACACCCCCAACCCATCCCCACCGCACCCCCCTCCGAAAGTTGTTCTTGTGGAGTGGGTCCCGCTTCTTCATTGCGGTACTTGCATTGATATAGTTTCACCTTCAAATTAAAGCGATTTTGGTTTTATTTTCCAGGTTCTATCATCTTCAGACAAGTTGCTTTTGAGGGATCCGGATGCTGATCTTGGTGGCGTTGTTGTAATGTCTTCATGGCTGTTCTTTGGTTGCTTTATTTTCTGATGGTTGTGAACCTGACTCATATATTGCAATTCGAACAATCGAGGGCATCCTCGAACTAATGTAATTCAGTTATTATTTTCTCTATATTTGTGTAAAAAACATAATTTGTAATGAAAACCTTACTTTTATATATATATAACTGTTTGGGAACATTTAGGACAAAAAATGCAAAAAAAAAAAAATTATTTTTTTTGGGTCACAAGGGCTGCGGTTCGGGCAAAAACCGCAGCCCTTGGTGGATTAAGGGCTGCGGTTAAGGGCCAAAACCGCAACCCTTAACCCACCAAGGGCTGCGGTTTTGGCCCTTAACCGCAACCCTTAACCCACCAAGGGCTGCGGTTTTTGCCTGGACCACAGCCCTTAACGCGCTAAGGGCTGCGGTTTTCCTAAATGCCAAGGGCTGCTATTCTAATGGCTGCGGTTAAAAAACGCAGCCCTTGGGCCCTTTTTGACCGCAGCCCTTGGGCTTTTTTCCTCTAGTGTCAGTTCTCGACGAGATCAAATAGAGTCACGTTGGAGATGAGCACCTTGATAAGATTAAGGAGAAGATGAAGCAAGGTAGGGAAGTCGACTTTAAGATCCATGATGATGGAAGTTTGAGGTTCAAGGGAAGGTGGTGTGTACCACAAAAATGTGATGAGCTTAAGAGACGACTTATGGATGAGGGGCATAATACTCCATATTCTGTGCCCCCTAGGAGTGATAAGTTGTATAACACTAGTAGAATAAATGCTTATTGTTGCGGTCATTAAGTGGCCTACTGCGGCAGTTTTGGCCGCGCAACAATAGGTAAATTACCTATTGCTGCGGTCAACAAGCTATTGTTGCGGTTCCTGGCAAAAACCGCAACAATATGTCTTTTTTTAATATTAAAAAAGTGCACCTATTGCTGCGGTTTTGGCCCAAAACCGTAGCAATAGGTGCACTTTTTTTAAAAAAAAAATTACTATTTTCGATGTTAAAATGCAATAAAAACTTAAAAGTAACTAAAACCCACTGGTACAACACATTGAATCCATATATTGAGTATAAAATCATAAATAATGAAAACAAAACAAAATTTTTTTTTTTTTGCACTTTGCCATCAAACTTAAAACATAAAAATATTAACAAAAAATAACACACTATAATGTAACAACAGCTTAGATCTCCTATTACGGAACAAAAATTAAAATCAAAACCACATCCAACAAACAAATATGCGAACTGAGATCAAAATTGAATAATAAAAAATTCGATCTAAATTGAATAATACAAAAAAACAAACTGGCGAACTGATATCTAAATTGAATAATAAAAAAATTCGATGTAAATTGAATAATACAAAAAAAAGAACTGAAATCTTAAATTACCTCCTAAATAATGAAAGAAAAAGATTAACTGAAAAATCAACAAAAAAATCTCAAACCACCTCCGGTGAAGGGGCGAAGAGCAAACGCGGCGAAGAGCAAGAGAGAGATCCGCGGCTGAAGGCGGCGAAGCGGCTGAAGGGGCGAAGCGGCTGAAGGCGGTAAAGCGGCTGAAGGGGCGAAGCGGCTGAAGGCGGCTGAAGGGGGTGGTTGTCGACGGTGGAGGATGAGATTGATGAGATCTCCGACGAGGGAAGAGACTCCGACTATGGTTGAAAATTTCGCTGAGATCTGAAGGCTAGGCTAAAAATTTCGCTGAGAACGATTATGGTTGTCGGCGGTGGAGGATGAGAGAGGAAGAGGAGAGTGAGAGGTTAGGATGAGAGGAGAGTGTCGTGTGATGAGAGAGGAGTGAAAGGTTAGGATGAGAGAGGAAGAAGAGAGTGAGAGGTTAGGGAAAACGGCTGACAGAGACAAAGAGAACCCTAATTGGGTCGCGCGTCGTCTTTTATAAACGAAAAGAGTCTATTGCTGCGGTTTTTCTAAGGAACAGCAGCAATAGGTTCAAATATTATTTAAAAAATAATATTTTAATCTATTGTTGCGGTTCCGCCTGGAAACCGCAGCAATAGATCTGGTCAAAAAGTCAACTTAAGTTTGAAAATTTTCCCGTTGGAATCTATTGTTGTGGTTTTCGGAAACCGCAGCAATATGTATATTTTATATTTTTACCTTTTCTTTTCACTTGGTTTATTGCTGCGTATGGGTAAAATCGCAGCAATACTACCGCAGCAATAAGCAAAAATTCTACTAGTGTAAGGATCTTAAGGAAATCTATTGGTGGCCAAATATGAAGCGTGAGGTCGCTGAGTTCGTGTCTAAGTGTCTAACATGTCTGAAAGTGAAGATAGATCATAAGAGACTAATGGGGAAGGTTCAATCCTTAGAGGTTCTTGGATGGAAGTGGGATTCTATCTCAATGGATTTTGTGACTGCATTGCCAAAGACGAGAAACGACAATGATATGATTTGGGTTATTGTGGACCGTCTGACGAAGTCCACCGTGTTCGTTCCAATTAAAGAGACATGGAAAAAGAAGCAGCTTGCGAAGACGTATATCAAGCATGTAGTGAGACTGCATGGAGTTCCAACAGATATTATATCATATCGTGACTCGAGATTCCTCTCGAAATTTTGGCAGAAGGTCCAGTTTAATCTTGGAACAACATTGAAGATGAGCACTGCTTTTCACCCTGCGACCGATGGTCAGACTGAGAGGACTAACTAGACTATGGAAGATATGTTGAGAGCGTGCGCTATTGACTTCCAAGGTAGTTGGGAAGACCAATTAGACTTGATTGACTTTTCATATAACAATAGTTATCATGCGAGCATCAAGATGGCTCCTTTTGAGGTATTGTATGGAAGGAAGTGTAGAAGTCCCATTTGCGGGAATGATTTTAGTGAGAATATAGTATTGGGGACATAATTTATTAAAGAGACTGTTAAGAATGTGAAGTTGGTTCAGGCTAGAATTCAAGCTGCTCAAGATAGGCAGAAGAGTTATGCCGATTTAAAGTGAATAGAAGATGAATTCGCAGTGGGTGATAAAGTGTTTTTGAAAGTATCATCAACTAAGGGAGTGATGAGATTTGGGAAAAAGGGTAAATTAAGTGCTAAATATTTTGGCCCATATGAGTTTTGCAAAAAATTGGGAAGGTATCTTATAAGTTGGCGTTGCCAATGGAATTTGAGAAAATGCATGATGTGTTTCATATTTCCTAACTCAAGAGATATATTCCTGATGAGCGTATATTTTGGAGCCTGAGAGAATCCAAATCGATAGTAGCCTCACATATGAGGAAAGGCCTGTGAGAATTCTCGATAAAAAGGTGCGTAGTACACGCAATAAGGATGTGAATATCGTGAAAGTGCTTTGGTCTAACCATAAGTCTGAAGAGGCAATGTGGGAAGCTGAAGACGAAATGAAGAAAAAGCATCCTGAGTTATTCCTTGAGGTAAGTTACGAGGGCGTAACTCCTTTTCTTTAAGGGGACAAGAATGCGATAGAATTTCGCGCTTTTTACCTTGTTTTATGGTATGTTTATGCATTTTTATGCTTATTTTGGCGATTTGCACATGTTGATGTTGGAGTTTTTATGATTTAAACATGAGTTTTTAAGGGTTTTTAACAACTAGTGTAGTAGTACTATATATACTAGGAGGTTTTATTAATTAAGTTTTAATGAAGGGAAAGATTTTTAAATACTTTTAAGAAGGGTTTAAAGTATTTTATTATTGCTGGAAATTATAAGGTATTGATTGTGGATTTATATTGGTTGTTTTAGGCGGAAAATTCTCTTTAGGCGACTTTTAAGGTTATGAAAGTGGCCTCTCGATTTGTCTACAAAAGGTACGTACATACCTATGTGTTGATTGGATTAGTATCATGTCCTAAGGATGAGAATTATGTAGTATCATGTATAGGGAACTATTTTTAGTTCATATGTAATTTCTATTAAGTTGGATTTGCATGTTTTATGCCGTTGTGTGAAGCATGTTGGTTATGATATTTATATTATGTTTGTATGGATGATTGATGCAAGCATATGGGATTTGGGAACTTTATTTTATTAATTCACATGAGGGATTAATATTTATGTTGGTTTGGATCGTGATTGAATCATATTGTTCCCTTTGGATTATTTAATTGTTTTATGAGGACCGAGGGCCTTATTTGGTAAGTGGATTATTATACCTATAAAAGGTTGGTTGGTTGTTGACTTGGTTCAACGAATAAAGGAAGGTTATGGATTAAAATTGGAATTAATCTTGGGTTGTTAAGTTGTTGTTGATCCTAAGATAAAAATGAAAGTTTAAGATTACTTGATGACTATGTTGTTTGTTCTACTTGTGAGTCATAACAAGTAATAAATTATTAATCATGTAAAGTGAAACGTGGATAGCAATAGTTTTAGACTGGTGCACGTCTGAAGTGTTGGACTATTATGAGTTGGAGTACATGGTATGAGTTGGATTGATCACCGTGTCCTATTTTTATTTTAAAGGTTCCTCAATATCGTAGGTCAGGGGAATACGGAGTCGCGCCCGTATTTCGTCTTCTAAATAGAAGTCTGGTTTTGGTTAGACAACTCGTTCCATTGACTATTCTATCTAAATTAATTAACCTACGTTGTGGAGTTAAGTTTAGTAAAAGTAGTCTGCTATGTTGTTGTATGATTATTTATTCCTGCTTAATATTTATCGGTATTATGTTAGGTTTTATTTATTTGTTTATTATGTAAAACTCAGCTTTGCTGATTACGTGCTTTGTGTGTATGTGCTGATCATGGTTATGCCTTATTGATCCTGTGATGACCCATTTGGTGAGCAGTCTATAGGGATCAATAGTGCATCGTCATTTACAGGTTTGAAGATGATGCATCATGGGTTCGGGATTGGAGAGCTTGTGTTGACTTTACATTTGACTTTGACTTTATGCTTTCCTAGTTGACTTTGACTATTGTAGTTGACTTTTACTTAGGAGGTTGACTTTGACTATTGTAGTTGACTTTTACTTAGGAGGTTGACTTTTGACTTTATGTTGGTTTAACTTTTAGAGTTGACTCTTTGGGTTGACTAAGTTTTATTTCTAAAGTTTATTTATTATGTTTTCCGCTGCAAAATTCTGAATAAGCCGATACTTATCACACGGGTGATAATACTTTGATAATTCTCTAAGTTTTATATTGAAAAGGTATTCTGGAAAATAGAGAATTTATCGGGGTGTTACAAAGTGGTATCTTGGAGCTTTAGAGTTTTATTGGCTTTTCGTGCCAACTTTAAATTTTTAGGTGCCTAACTAGCTAGTTACTTAAAATGAATTTCTTAGAAATCGAGCTCCTACTTATTCGATTTCTTCAAATCACTTTTCGAAACATTTTTTTTAGACTCAAGATTTTGAATATTTATTTTTTTCGAATTATTTTAAAGTCCGAATTTTTTTTATTTGGTTTGAAAATTTCGAACTTCTTCATTTTTTTTTCATTTCTTTTCGTTTTTTATATATAAATTCAAAAAATATATATATTAATTACTTATTTATTTATTTTAATACTTCTAGTTTATTTTGATTACTTTATTATTTTGTGAGGGGGGGGGTGGTAGTTGCTGTGGAGGGGGGTGGTGAGGGGGAGGAAGAGAGAAAGGGAGGTAAGAGAGAGAAACAAAGGCAGGGAGATTAGAGAAGAAAAGAGAAAAATGAAAAAAAAAAAAATTAATTTTACAACTTCCACAGGTTACCGGTCTCACGGTTCAAAATGAGCGGATCGTGTTAAAAGGTCGGATTATCAAAAAATAATCAAAAGGTGGGATTAATTTGAACGAACGGCCTAGAGGTTAGATTATTAGAATCAATTTTTCCAAATTATAATGATTGAATATTAATAAAATACTAATTGAGACGAATTAAAAAACACCCCACATGACTATATATTTTAACTTTTTTTCTTATAAATGAACAATTGAGAAGATTTTCTCTAAGTATGACTAGTGTCAAGCTTTCAAGTGAGAAAGATAAAAAAAACAGAGGGGGTACATATTAATAATCACGGTTATTGAATACTTGATTGTGTTATTTTATATTATTGTTAATACTTTACTATTGTCTTCTAGATTTTAGTCTAAAATATCAAGTCAACTAACAAATAAATGAATTTATATATATATATATAATTGAGAGTAAAAGAATTAAGAAGTGCTAATTGACATTGAATTAAGACAGTTTTGAAGCAGCATTAATATGTATACATATCATATAGGAAAAAAATAAATATATAATAAAATTTCATACATCTCAAAAGTTCTCTATATATATAGTTTGCCAACATTATGCATATCTCATATTCTCATGCATTAGTAGGCTGCCAATCTAGTATTATCTCTATCTCTATTATATAAGGGGCAACACATGTGGGACACTAAAAAATAGAAGAAGCAAAAAAAGAAAGGTTAATTACATGCTCTAATTAAACAAAAATCACTATTATATATGGCAATAGGGGTGGGACACAAAAAAATAGAAAAAGAAAAAAATAAAATAAAAAAGGGATGTAACTATCTAATTAATTTTAAAAAATAAAAAGATAAAAATGGCACAATAAAAAGAAAACACGAAAAATTTACAACAAAGTCAGTTACTTTCTTCCTAACTGAATTTCTGAAAAAATTTAAAATCGTTGATTTAGTGGGATAAATTGACTAAAATTTTTAAAACCTCTGATTTACTAGTAATTAGCAATTAATTTGTTTTTCTAGATCTTTTCTCATGCATATAAGGCTAGTCTATTATATAAGGCAACACACATGGGATACCAAAAAAATAGAAAAAGCAAAAAAAAAGGAAGGTTAATTACCTGCTTTAATTGAACAAAAACAAGATAAATGTATCTCTATCTCTCTTATATATAAACAATTTTATATGCTTTTGCACGTATCGTGTGCATATAAGACTAGTTTATTAAAAGCCAACTTTTGAATAGTTGATTTAATCTAAAACACCTTATTTAAATACTTTTTATTTTATTTTTTTATTCCTTTAAAATTTAATCTCTATTATATAAGTGAAGGGGGGAGGAAGATGGTGTCCCCCTATAAAAAGTCTGATGTACCCTTAATGAATTTAAATGGACATATATATTAAATAATCTTTTCTTCTTCCTACTTGCCATATATATTGAACAAGCTAACAATGGAATTGAATTTGAAATTTGAACTAAACGTTAAATTAAGGAGAATGATTTCCTCCACTTACATATGTGTGAAAAACTCTGATCAAAAATTAAATTGCAATATAACTTAATTGACACAAACAGAAGAAAAAAATAAAAACTTGAATTTCATATTAATAATTATATTGATAATATTTTAAAATCTAAATGTTGTTTATTATTCGGTAATCTCTATTATATAAATCAAACTCTTACACTTTATTAATATTCAACGATTGAACCTGATATAAAAATTCTTCCACTTTATTTAAGCACGAGCTTTTTTCTGCTTTATATTTCCTTCTCTCAATACTATATTTGAATAATGATGAACAAATAACTAAAAAAAACCAAGGAAACATTGATTTAAGAAAAATATATTTAAAAAATCAAAAATAATTACAAATGTCTGTTCGAAAAAAAAAATTTGTAACACTGATGAATAACGAATTGAGAAAAAAAAAACGTTAATATGAAACGTACGCATAGCGTGCAAAAAATGCTAGTATTAACATAATATAACTATTGTACATGTTTTTGTAAGTTAAAATAAGTGTTGCATGCATTTGAATATCGTTATAATACAACAAAACCGCCACATATTCCTCTCTCAATTTATCACAAGATCTACGTCCAACTCGGTCCAACTTCCAACTATAAATATGCCTCATCTCCCACTCCCATGTCCCAACCAACATAGCTTAAAAGAAGTTTACTAGACTTCAACTCCTTTTCTTCTCCCAAAAGACTCAACTTCAACTTAAGCTTCCTAATTCCAATAAACAACAACAACATGAAACAACCAGATGAGAATAATGCAAGCAGCAGCTCCAGCTCCAGCTCTTCTAATAAACCTGAGAATAATGATATTGTTAGCGACTCTCAATACTTGAAGACTATTCTTCCATCAGGCTACAAATTCAACCCTCTTGATCAAGAACTAATTCTCGACTATCTTGTACCCAAATTAAAAGGCCACAAATTGCCTCGAAATCTCATGCATGAAGTTGATTTCTACAAATATGATCCTGACTACCTTTCTGGTACTATGCTGCATTTTTTGTAGAATCAAACATTTCTATTATTTTCGTTAGTTGTTCTTGTTCTGCTATTCTGGATTCTTTTTTTTTTAGTTTTTGAGAACCTATGATTAGTTACATTAATGGAACGAATATGGGTTTGTTGTATATTTTTAGTTTCAAGAATTTTTTTGACTGTTATGCTATTACTGTCATTTTCTTGCTCTGTTTTCTTAGTATTTATTTTTTCTTCATGAATAAAACATTTCTGTTATTATCGTTATTTATTTTGGAATTATTACTTGTTTCTTGCTCTGTTTTTTCTGGGTTTTTTTTTTTTTTGTCGAATATCCTATGATCAGTAACATATGGGTTTCTTATACTATATTTTTAGTATCAAGAAAATGTGATTGCTATGCTATCTATTATTGTTATCTTCTTGTTCTGTTTGTTCTAAGTTTTCAATAATAGTAATATAGTATGATGCATGAAATATAATATGGATTCTCTTCTTCTTCTATAGCAATCATTGCTCTGTTTATTTGTGTACATTTTCTTTTCATTTCAAGAAAACTCAAATTACATGAAATTACTGTTATTTTTCTTTCTAGGTTTATTCTAAGTTTTTGTTAATCAAACATTGCTCTACTTTATTTTGAATTATGTTTCTTACTTGGATATCCAGTTGAATATATGACATTAGCTGACAAATAAAATTTTGAGCATTCATTCTTTATATTCAGTTGAATATACGACAATAGTTGACAAATAAAATTTTGAGCATTCATTCTTTATATTCAGTTGAATATACGACAATAGTTGACAAATAAAATTCATGTACTATATAAACTATATATATACAGATATACTCACATAAACTTGAAGAACACTGATTAAGTGTAACTACTATTGAGTAAAAAAAATTTGATAATTTTTTTGATTGATTTTCTTAAGATATTTGAATTGCGCGTATAGCAAAATACGAAGCACAAGGCCCTAGAACGTGGTATTTCTTCACATCAATGGTCAAATTGGGCAGTCCGCAAAACAGAAACACAGAGAATGGGTATTGGAAAATCACTGGAAAAAAAGAAACCATTAATTATGATAATGATGAAGTCATTGGATTACGAAGGAATTTGGAATTTTACATACGAGAAAAACGTGGTGGTGTTAAGACTAAGTGGCTCATGCATGAATTTGTGGTGGAAGGTCAAGATCAGAACAACAAAAGAGAAAAGGTATCATTCCTTTTCTTTTCTCTACTATATGCATAATTGCATTCAATCTAGCTTACTTCCCACGTCAGACAATCATTTCAATCTAGTCCCTTTAGAACATAATAACTAAGCAATTAATGAAAGATTATTTGTGAGTGATAAAATATTCAGTTGTTGCGTTTATTTTGTTACTAAAGAATTAAGTATGCTACTCTATGTTTTTATTTTGTCTTTATTTTGTGGGGGTGTAGAATTTGGACAAAGTCCTGTGCAAATTATACACGAATGATCGTAAATCAAGCAACTCCAAAGGACAAGAGGAAGCAAAAAAGTCACCAGATAAAGAGCAAGAAAGCAACCTTGAGAGTGATGGAAATAACAATGACTCGGACACTCCGCCGACAAAGCGTCCCCACCACCACCACAACAACAACCAACACGTGTCGTACAAGGAGTGCTTGAAGAACCATGCAGCGAGCATTGGAGGACACGCGCTAGACGGGTGCCGCGAGTTCATGGTGGGACCCAACGCAAACCCACTGGACCCCACTTCCCTCACGTGCGCCGCATGTGGGTGCCACCGCAACTTCCACCGCCGTGATCCAGATGACCCCATCCCACTCACTTCCGCAGGAGGAGGAGGGCAAAATGGGAATTTCCAGAGTAAGAAAAGTTATCGGATAAAATTCAGCCAAGAACAAAAGGAGAAAATGTATGCATTGTCTGAGAAAATAGGGTGGAAACTGAAGAAAGGCGAAGAAAGTTTAGTGGAAGATTTTTGTAAACAAGTTGGTGTTGATACAACTGTCTTCAGATTTTGGATGCAAAACAACAAACATTCCTCCACCACTTTTGCTTCCGCTGCAACGCCGTCGACGCCGAGGATGAGGATCACTACTGGTATCGGAATTCTTGGAAACAACAACAATACCACTAATTCTGCTAATAATAGTAACAGTAATAGTAATAGTATTAGTAAATACTAAATAGTAATAATACTCCTAATAGTTAATACTAATAGTCTAATACTAATGCTAGTACTAATAATAATATAATAATAATGTTAGTATTCTAAACAGTAATAGTGTTGCGAATGATCATGATCATGTATTAGATCATAACCCTGGATTTTAAAGGATTCTAGTGTATGGATTTAAGTATATGCATGATCATGTAGTAGAATAGTAGATCATAGTATGGGGTATGTTGAATTTTTTTGTCACATTTATTACCAGTTAGCTTAAAGACTGAAGTTTCTCAGTTGATCTGTAATTACAATGAGCTATGAAGTTAAATCTTGTTCTCACTTGTTAAACAGTTTTAACAAACTTCAGTGGGTATAGGTTCATAAATAAGAGGATCGCATGTTTCAAAAATTTGCATAAAATCTATGGAGCTTTTGTGGCTATGTGGTTGATCTCTTGAGTCATTATGGCAAATTTGTTGAGTGATAGAATTGAAATCAGATTCTAGGAAGCAACAGATTACAAAAAAATAAGCGAGCAAAAGAATCAAAAAACCTGCATCACAAGGCTTTTAAAGCCTTACTTGACATTGATTAGTTAATAACCACAGAAAAATATTTGAAATTATTAGTGAAGTTGATGGAAATGAAAATCATGAGATGAAATGAGCTAAAAACCAATATCATGTATATATATAAACAAATATTTTACAAGTGTAGAAGAGTCAAACTCAGATGACAAGCATCATCTAGAAATTTATGAACAAAACAGGAGCAGTCTTGACATTGATTAGTTAATAACCACAGAAAAATATTTTAAACTATTAGAGAAGTTGATGCAAATGAAAATCATGAAATGAGCTAAAAACCAATATTATGTACCTACACAAACAAATATTTTACAAGGGTAGAGAAGTCAAACTCAGATGATAAACATTATCTAGAAATTTATGAACAAAACAGGATCAGTCTTGTCGAATTCAGAAGTTCCATCCCCTTAGACTCAGCTTCTTAGCTTCCCTTGTAGCTCCTCTTCTACCATTTCCCAACAACACTCTTTGTCCCACTCTCCCTCGGCTTCCGATTACGACTTTAACCTTCTCAAATCCTACATTTATGCCTCCTATCTTAAGATGTTGCTGCAAGGGAAATTTCATTTATTGTGAAAACTTATCAGTACACTATCTAATTGCTTAGCACCACCCTTCAAAGCTAAGGGGATGTATATGTTGGGTATTACTGATAAAAAGTCAAGAAAGGTTGTTTTATAATAAGAAAGGAAAACTGCTAATTATTCAGTAACAACCCACTAGCATTGCTAGAACATAGGAACTAACACTCCACTACCGTCAACTACTTTAGAGAAGATACAGGAAGAGGTCCTGTATTTTTGGGAGCACTAAACAACACTATTCCTTGCTCCAAAACTTGTCGCACCCATCTGCATTGTCATGCTTAACTTGCGGCAACGACTTTGTGAAGATATCAGCTACTTGTTTGTTTGTGCTGCAATATGGTTTCACTTGCAACCAGATCTCGCATGAAATGATACTGTATATCGATATGCTTTGTCCTGCTGTGGTATGCTGGATTTTGGTCATGGTGATTGTTGCTTTGTTGTCACAAAAAATATCAATTACACCATCCTGAACTTGAAGAAAATCAGCCAACAATCTCGTAACCAAACACATTGACAAGCTGCTGCAGTTACAGCCATATATTCAGCCTCTGATGACAACGCTACCACATCCTGCTTCTTAGAACTCCATGAGACAGCACCTAAACCAAGGGAAAAAAGATAACCAGAACCAGAAGTACTCTTTCTTTCCTCATGACAACCTGCCCAATCACTATATCAGAATAGCCAGATAATCTGATACTTGATGACTTTCCATACCAAATTCCAAAATCTGCTGTTCTAGCAACATAACGTAGGATACGCTTTGCTGCTCCCAAATGTTGTTGTGTGGGGTTATGCATAAACCTCGAAATTACACTTATAGAGTGTGTAATATTAGGTCTAGTGTGAGAGGGGTAGTTTAGACCACCTACAATGCTTCGAAAAAATCTTGCATTTGCCATACCCATTCTATCATGAACCAGAAGCTTTCATTGACATTCATAGGTGTAGGCACTTATTTACAGTTTAGCATATTGAACCTTTTAAGTAAATTAGTCGCATACTTTCTTTGTGAAATGAAAATCCCATTTGGACATTGTTTCACCAAGTCCAAGAAAGTAATGCAATAATCCCAGATCAGACATTTCAAACTTTTTCATCATACCTGACTTGGATTCTTCAATTAAAGACTCACGAGAACCCATATAAATCATGTCATCAACGTAAAGGCAAACAACAAGAAAATCAGTACCTTGTTTTTTTACATACAAGGTTGGTTCATTTTGACTCCTTTCAAAACCGCTCTCCCGGAAATAAGAGTCAACTTTGTTCTACCAAGCTCGCGGGGCTTGCTTGAGACAGTATAATACCTTCTTTAACTTGTACCCTTTGCTTTCTTCGTCATTGATATACCCATCAGGTTGAGTAACATAGACGTCCTCTTGTAGCTCCTCATTTAAGAAAGCCGGTTTAACATCAATTTGATAAACTGGCCAACTAAGTTGAGCTGCGAATGCCAAGAATATTCTCAATGTCTCAAAGCGAGCAACTGGTGAGAACGTCTCTTCATAGTCAATGCCATGTTGTTGTGCATACCCTTATGCTACCAGGTGGGCCTTATGTTTTTGCACACTACCATCAGCATTGTACTTGGTTCTGTATACCCACTTCAACCCAATGACGTTCTTGCCTTCCGGTAGATCAACCAACTCCCACGTCTTATTCTTCACTATAGATGACATCTCTTCATGCATAGCATCCATTCAAACTTGTTCAATTGCAGCTTCATCATAACAAGTAGGATCAAATGCATAAAGAGCAAAATCACAGGTTGCATATACCTCATTTAAAGATTTCATTTTTCTAGGAGCTCGAAGGAGTGCTTGCTGCAGAACTTGTTGAATTTCCTGGTGTAGTTGGTTGAGTTCTCTGTAGTGGTGATAGGCTGCTGTCATTTGATGGCAAACTTGAAATTTCTGTAGCAGTATATTCAGATTCTGTAATTTCCAGTTCAGGTGGAAATACATCATCAACTTGCATCTGTGAGTTAGTTGTTCTTTGAGTGTTGCCGTTGCTCCATCTCCAAAATTCTTCTTCATTAAATTGAACATCCCTGCTTATAATCACTTTGCCACACAAAGGGTTATATAGTCTCTATGCCTTAGATTTTGGACTATATCCAATAAAGATACATTTCTCAGATTTTTTGTCAAGTTTACGACGAGATAAAGAAGTATCTAAGACATAAGCTATACACCCGAAAATTTTTAAGTGGCTTACCTTGGGCTTCCTACCCATCCATGCTTCATAAGGAGTTTGATTCATGACTGCCTTTGTTGGTGATAGATTCAAGAGATACATTGCAGTGGCGACAACTTCAGTCCACAGTTGCTTGGGAAGAAGACATGTTGTCATCATACTCCTAGCCATCTCAACCACGGTCCGGTTCTTCCTCTCCGCCACCCCGTTTTGCTGTGGGGTGCGTGGAGCCGACAACTCCCTGCGTATACCATTGTCTTCACATAAGGCATTAAATTCATCAGAGGTAAACTCACCACCTCTATCTTTGCGGATCGGAGCACCTTAATACAACAACCACTCTCTTTCTCCACTAACATCTTGAATTTCTTGAAGTAATCAAATGCATATGATTTCAACTTCAGAAAATACACCCAACTCATACGACTATAGTCATTTGTAAACAACAAGTACCTGCTACCACCACAAGACTCAATACTCATAGGACCACACCAGTCGGCATGAACCAACTCTAAACATTTTGAGGCTCTCCAAGACTTGTCTATAGGAATTGATTTCCTACTTTGTTTCCCATAAACACAGGCTTCACAAAAACCAAGACTATCGACCTTTGGCAATCCAACCACCATATCCTTTTGGACCAACAATTTCAATCCTTTTTCATGTAAATGTCCATAACGCAAGTGCCACAAATTATCACCAGAAACTTTAACAACCAATGCACAGTTTTCAATCCAAAGGAAACATTTTAAATTGTGCCATTGGAATGCAAAAAAGTTTATGTCCAGAATTTTTATCACTAATATAACAGCAACCATCATCAAACACAACAACGTAACCACTATTTAACAATTGACCAACGCTAAGCAAGTTGTGTGCTAAATTAGGAACAGTTCCGACTCCGGCAACCTGCATTAGTTTGTTATCTCCGAGATGAACTCCGCCCTTATTTGAGTCGTCAAGTTCCTTGAATAGAGATTTTGATCCACATATATGGTTCGAACACCCGGTATCAACGTACCATACTCCACTGGAACTATCAACAATGGTAGAATGGGCCATGAATGCTCTCATCCTCCATGAGTCCATGGTCTCTGCAAAGTTTGCTCCCTTTTGATCATCCTTTTGCTTGCCCCAACCTTCGGATTCCTTATGACCGAATTTCTTGCAATAATAGCATTGGATAATGGATATGGCTCTTGATTTGTCGGTGACTACCGGATTGCCCCCGACCTCAGCCTCCACCACGACCTTGTCCACGGAAGCCGCCCTTGCCCTGGCCTCTACCTCCGTATTTTTCATACTTATCTCTGTTGAAAGGCTCTCCTTTCACCTGAAAGGCCTTCTCATCTAAATTCTCACTAGACTTACTCATTCGTTCTTCATGAGCTATTAAAGAGCTCATCAACTCATCAAAGCTATAGCCTATAGGTTCCAAGATTGCAGTAACAATGTGCTTATAGTCCGAGTAAAGACTCCTCAGCACTTTAACCACAACAGTCTCGCTGGTGATATTATCATCATAAATTTTCATTTAGCTAACAATGCCAGAGACGCGAGACAAGAATCCTTGAACTGATTCTTTGTTTTTCATAGCTAAATTCTCAATTTGACGGTAATTACCTTTTTAACACCGAAAAATTCTTGCTTGAGAATCTCCCATGCTTGCTTGGCGGTTGACGCAGCGGAAATTCGCGGGAAAATCTCATCATCCAGTGTAGATTGGATGAAGAAAAGGGCCTTCACATCTTTCTTTCGATTTTCCTTGAGCTTTTGGTCCGCTTCAGCCGGTTCCTCTGCTGTGCTGGTTTAACGTAACCTTGCTCCACCATATCCCAAAGTTCTTGAGACTTGAACATGGTCTTCATTTTAAGACTCCAAAGATGATAATTTCCCCCTTTAAAGTGTGGAATTAATGGTTGGGATGAAGGATTGGTGCCATTTTGGGCCATTATAAACGAAATTTAGGGAAGAATTTTGGTGTTTTGTGGCGCTCTCTCTCTCTCTCTGAATATTGGGGTTTTGTTTTTGCTGAGGAAGATGAAGTCTTTCTCTCTCTTCTTTTTTTCTTTCTTTATTTTCTTTGTTGTTGGTTCTACTGCACTAGGGTAGCGTGAACTCGTCTTTGAGGACAGTGGTCATCCACGTCATGACAAATTGTTCTTGCCTCACGCTCTAACACATAAGTTTTCATTTATGGTTTTATTTTGTAACAACGATAATACAACTTCAACCATTACTAAGAAAAAACACTCAGTTCATATTCATTCAAGACTATACTATATATGGCTGTAATGGTGTTTTTACGGAGATATAGTTGATTTTTATTTTTCAAGACGATATTACTAAGATGAGACCAACTATATGTCTAAAAAAATTACCATTCCAACTATATGACATGTCAAGATTGATCATAAATTCTTATATGTGGCCGGCCACATATATAATCTTCCGTGTGGTCGGCCCATATATGAAGCCCATGCATCATTCACGCGTTAAACAAAATAAAGAGATAAAAAGGCCCAGTTAATTTAGGACATCATTCTTCAGTCTTCACGTAGTTCAATTTCACACATTTCTTTAATTTTCTCTTTCCTCCCTCTTTCTCTCTCCTCTGCCAACAATCAGTCATTTTTTTTTCTCTCTTCCCTCTATATTTCTCTCTCCTCTATCAACAATCAACCATACATTATTTTTTCTCTCTTCCCTCTATATTTCTCTCTTCTATCAACAATCAACCATACATTATTTTTTTCTCTCTCTTTCTTCTCTCTTGCTCTCTCCTCTATCAATTGAACAACAAATGCTTTTGAATTATTTCACTTGTACGCCACTATTTACAAGGTTTGCTTTTGAATGGCTGAATTTTTTATTTGTTTGTAACTGGACGCACAACAGAAAGTAGAGGAGAAAGAATTAGCGAGAAGGAGAGAGCCAAACTCGGGAGACTTAGGGTTTCTTCAATTTTCAACCCCTAATTTGGGGTAATTGATATGAAAACATTCAAGGTCTTTAATCTGAATTTCAGAACTCATGCAACCATTGACAACTCAAAAATCAGAATGCTTTGTCTAGAGTAGATGATGACCAAGTCAGAGGCAGGGCCAGCTAACACCTGTGCATTCTGGTCCTCAGCACAGGGCCATTAAAAGTCGAAGGGCCCAAATTTCAGAGCCTATTGAGCCAAAAAAAATGCTTCCTTCCTTATCTCTCCCAATCTTTCATAAATGATGCAGCTTTTTAGTCACTTAAGATTCAATTTTCTTTTCCTAATTAATAATTACTCCTTCCGCATATCCATCTTCTTTCAATTCGCATAAGTCAAAAGTATCAAACAAAATTGTCAAACCTTCCTTTATTACTTCTCAGATTCCTCAAATTTTCAGTTGGATTTCCTAATCTCAATTTTTTTTATTTGGATAAGAAAACTTCATATTTTTCCAAGGTTAATGTTAAATTGAATAATTACAATGCTGAATTTGTACTTTGTAATACTAGTTTTGATGATTCTTTTTAATGAAGGTGCTACTTAATTACCTAATAAAATAAATATTGATATGCTTATTAGTTACATACTAATATTTCTTTTAAAGGTGGAAATTTTCTAATTTTAAAAAAGGCAAACTAGTAGAGGATTTTGAAATTCCCAACCTTTAAGCAAGTATGTTGACAAGAGGATTTGTTATGATGATTACATAGTAAATTTGCGCCTTTCATAGTTAAATGGAGTATTATATATAGGGCCCAAATCTATTATTAGAATAGGGCCCCCAAAATGATTAAGACGCCCCTGGTCAGAGGAGATAGAAATAGAATCGTGAGAGATGAAGAAATGGGGTTTATAATTTGGCTTTTCTTTTCTTCTCTTTCTTTCTATCTTTTTCTTTTTCAAAAATTTAATTTAGGCTCACTAGCTAAAACTTAAAACATTTTGCTTTATAAATGGCCTACAAATACCACCACAATGCTAGAAAAACTCATAACAAGATCTAATTGAAAATAACCCCTTTTGTTCATAAAAGTAATCTCATTCTATCTTATGAGTAACCTTATTTATTTATATGAGTAACCTCATTTTATCATACGAGTAACCTCAATTAATCATACGAGTAACCCCAAAGGTTCACAAAAGCAACTGCATTCATTCAAACGAGTAACCCCATTCATTCATAACACATAAGAGTAAACTGATTAGTGGGCTCATATAATTTACTCAAACGAGTAACCCCATTCATTCATAAGAGTAACCTCATTTATTGATACGAGTAACCTCATTCAATCATAAAAGTAACCTTATTTATTCATACAATGACGCAATTTAATCGTACAAGTAACCCCCCATTTATTCATATGAGTAACCCCATTATTTCATACGAGTCATCTCATTCATTCGTAAAATTAACCTCACTTAACTATTTAATCATATAAATAACCCACTAAACTAACCCCATTTTTTTCATATGAGTAACCTCACTAAAGCATACGACGACCCTATTTAATCATACTAGTAACCTCAATTGTTCACAAAAGTAACCTCATTTTTTCATACGAGTTAGAGGTGATTAAATAGGGGGGCCGAGCCGGGTTCTGGCCGGCCGCTCCAAAAACAAATTTCCCATTAGTCGGGCCGGGTCAATTTTTGTGCCCAAAACCCTCTTTTTCGAGCCAAAAATAGTGGGCTTTTCGGGCCAAAATTTTGAATAAAAAGTCATTTTCGGCTTGCCCAAATCCCGTCCCAATTCAAAAAAAATTGGGCTACCTTTAATCACCGTATAACTCATTAGTTCACAAGATTAACCTTATTTAATCATACGATGACCATATTTGATCAAATGAGTAACCCCAATTGTTCACAGAAGTAGCCTCTTTTCTTCGTACGAGTAACCTCATTCGTTCATAAAAGTAAACTGAGTATTCCTTTTTGTAATAAAAGTGAGCACATTTGTTTATAAGAGTAACACCCTGCTATTGCTAAGAGTAACCATGTATTCATATAAGTAACTCAATTTGCTCACAAGAGTAACTCAATTTGCTCATAAGAGTAACTCCATTTGTTCATAAGGGTTTGTACACAAGGGTCTACTTCAAAAGGCCATACTTAATATTTTGGAAAGATTTAAGTTGGATATGAAAATTTGGCTCGATAGCTTTCCAACGTTTGGTCAAAAGCTCTATTCCGATGAGAAACGAGTCAGATATGACCATTTGAAAATGAGCTGACGGGCTGACAGGGTGTCGCGCGCGGTCACACCTATAATTATAGGTGTACCCGACCGTGTGCAAGACACTTTGCAAGATGAAATTGGATTTCGCTCAAAAGTAGTTCACAAATATTTTGAGGAGAACACACTTCTTCACTAGTCTATACTAGGGATGTCAGATGGTAATGGACCCTACTCAAATCCGTGGATCCAGATCCGTTTTTAGCGAATCTGGATTCTCAAAATTTGGACCCTACAGATTCGGGTAAGATATGGATCCTAATTTTAAAAACGGATCTGGATCGGGTCCTAAATTATTACCCAAATCCAGATCCATTACCCGTTTTTGAAAATTATTCTAAAATATATAATTAAAAGGGTAAAAATTAATATTAAACTCTTAATGTTACTTATGCTTGGATTTGTTATATTAAGATAATTCAACATCAATAAATGAAGATACTAAATGGCGTTGTTTTGTTCTTTAGAATCTTTACTTATTGTGAATATTAGGGTTGTTTGAAGAAAATAGGTTAGGATCCATTGGATCTGGATGTGGATCCATTTTTATTACCCACCGGATCCGGGTCGGATCTGGATCCATGCCTGGAAAACGGATCTGGATCTGGATCCTATAGAATCCGGTCCAGATCCTACCCGGGGGCATCCCTAGTCTTTACCTAAAATTATTTTACTTCTCCTCACATTATGCATCATTTTTTAATATATATTCATCTCTAACTTAAAACCCTTACAACACATTTGCACCCAAAAAAAAAAACCTTACAACACATGCATATTAATAATCACGATTATTGAATACTTGATTTTGTTATTTTATATTATTGTTAGTACTTTACGTTGCCTTATAGAATTTAGTCTAAAATTATAATACCCCTAATTTTCAGAGGTTATTTTATTATTTATTAAGGTTTAATATTATTTTCACTTAAATTTATTTTTCTGATAATTCAGTTTTATTTGATAATTATGTTAATTAAAATAATAATTTCATTTAGTTATGAATTATTTAACGAGTTTATTTAAATAATCTAATTGAAATATATTTTATTTAAATAAACTAATTATTCATTTTCATTATTTCTAAATATTTTGATTATTAAGTATGGTAATTGAAATCTTTACTTAGTTATGGGCATTCTTATCCAAACAATTGTCCATCCACATTAGCAAATCCATATAAAGCCCAACCCATACAATATATCAAGTCCATAGCCCATGTGGCATTTTTGTTAGCCAAAAAGAAAAAGGAAAAGCCAAAAAAAAACAAAAAAAAAAGAAAGAAAATGTGATCTTCATCACCATCTTCCTCCCTCACGTATGAAATGAACATAGCCAAAGGAAAAAAAATTCAACAAAATTACAAAATCAACAACTCTTGTCAGGAACTCAATCCACAATCCCGGATTTTGGGAGTAAAATCACCCCATAGTCAAAAGTAAATCTCAACACCATACTTCCTCCATTAGTGGAGGTTGACTAAGCTCCACAAATTCAGAAAAGTTGCTCTATAAATAGCAACTCAAACACATTCAACCAAATTGCTCAAGCAAACAAACTTGAAAGGTTTGCTTCAATCTTCCTCCTTTCTCTCTTAATTTCTGATTTTGTTGTGGAAATTAAAAATAATAAAATTGCAACCCACCATTAACATTTTCACTGTTTTCTCTGAACCGCCGTCAATCACCACCGGAAACCACCACGTCAAACGCCGAGGAAAACCACCCAAAGCCTCGCCAACCCAAACACCCTCCCCTTCGCGTCACCCTCTGCTGCCCTGCTTCGCGCCGCCTCTGCTGCTCCCTGACGGCAACCGCACCAGCCGCCGACCACCTGAAACCACCATCCCCGCCTGAACCTTCGACGCCCACCGCCCGAAACACCAGCGCGACCTCCTTCTGCCTTCCCCCTGATTCGTCCTCCTCTGTGCCCTCCTTCCTTCCTTGTTTTTTTTTTCTTCGTTTATGAGAAACTGGTTCTTAGAACGAGTGAAACTCCTTTTTCTTTTTTTTATTAAGTTTTATTAGTTTTTTTTTTTTAAAACAAATGACTTTCCTAAATTAACTTGCCTTATTAAGTTAGTATATTTTAGATTAATTTAGTCTCTTATAACTTGAAAGTATTTCTTAATTTTCTAAAACAAAATAAGAAGTATAATAAAGTTAGTTTTCTATGTTTAAAATAATTGTTTAAGTTAATGAAAATTAAGTTGAAGTAATCTTTGAGTACTTAAAATGATTTCATAAATAATTTGAAACCATAAACTTAGATTTATAAACTCTCTTAAAATCATTAAGAACTTATTTAAGTTATTTGAATTATTTAAATTATTTATTTTATAAATAAAAAGGGGTTATTTAGGTAACTAGCTTAGATCTCGTTAATGTCTATTGTAGACTCCGATTTTGTAGACGAGGAATATCAAAAGTGTTAATCCGTTCGTGAACTTAACTTTTGGGCACGCATGAAGAGGTAATCTTCGATGTCCATCTAAACGTAGTTCCCGTTAGGATAAAACGAATTAATTATGTGACTATGTGAATTAGAATATGGATTATGATTATGGGTTATAGTTATTATAATTATGGAATATGCACAAGTATGACAAATGAAGTAACTTGTATAACGGACGATATGACAACTTTAACGTTATTAACGTCATTAACGGCACTAATAGTGACTTTATGTTATTATTATTATCGCTATTGTTTAAATAATGTTATTATTGTTACCATCATTATTATTATTATTATTATTACTACTATCGTTATTAAAATTATTATTAATTCCATTATTATTATCATTATTATTATTGTTATCCTTGTTATTAATATGGAAGTTATGAGTGAAAGTTGGAAATTATCAAGAACAGGTGATTATGAGTTAATCAATGTAACCAACTGATGGTTATGATAATGAATACGGATGGGCTCTCGGATTAAGCTATAGATTTAGAATAAAAGTATTCACTCTTGATTAAATGAATTGACGCATATGTGTACATGTGTTATGTGATGACTTGAATTAAAAGCTATTAATCACTTAAAGTGAAATATCGAAGGGAAATGATGAACAGGTTGCCCTGTATGGGAGGTTCGCCGGCCACCTACAAAGTTATCCGGTTACTATGCTGATTTTCTACGTTACTTTGTCTTCCTTCTATCTTGTTGTGATCCAAGTAGAAGGGGTGTGCAGTTATTATGGCCATTATGTTATCCGTATGTGGTTACAAGGGATTGACCCCGGCCTACAATGTTGAAGTAAGTGGTTACAGGGGATTGACCCCGGCTTACTAGCGTTCTCTTTCCTCTCCTTAAATAACTGGATTAATTGAACTTATGCGATTATTCATTGTATATATACGTGTATGTGTGCTATGCTTTTCAACCCTATTAACCTACTATTTTACAAAGTATTTTTAACTTAAGTATTTTACGGGATGGAGTTGGAATTACTCAGTTTTCTGATTTTTGGGAGCTTATCTCTCTTGTTTCTTTTCAATGTATTTGTGCAGGTGGGTGATCGATGGGGGAACAAAAGGAGATCATTTAGAGTTGTCATCCACTTAGCTTATGATTTAGCTTCCGCTGGAACTCTGAAACACTTTAGTAATTAGTACTCCTTCCGTTTTCTTTTGTTGTTCCTGTATTTCCCATTGGGAAATTTCAATATGTTGTTCCTATTTTGAATCTTTCTATAAATAATACTCCCTCCGTCCCAGAATAGTCTGAACACTTTCCTTTTATGTTCGTCCCAAATTAGTTTGAACACTTCCATTTTTGACATGGTCCTACTATTAATGTATTATTTCTTTTATACTCATTTGGCCCACACTCCACCTTTTATCAACAAAAAGTTACCCAACTTTCTCCCTCCTCTAATAAAAAATACCCTACCAACTCCTATCACATCAACTTTTTTAATAAAATAACATTTGATAACCACACTACAACTTATCACCTTAAAATACGTGTCCCAACAAGTGTTCAGATCTTTCTGGGACGGAGGGAGTATAATTTATGAATTAAATTTCTCATTAGTTTTAAGTTATAATAAATGTGTTCACACTATTGAGTAGTCATTTTTTACCTTTTTACCCCTCAAAATTTTGTCCAATTTGGTTCTTTAACATAAAGTAACTCAAAGAGCAATAAATGTGTTCACACTAGTTTGTAGTTACTTTACTCTTTTACCCCTCAAACTTTTTGTATCATTGGTTGTCTAACATAGAATAACTAAAAAGGGCTAGAATGTTTATTTTTAGTTAATTTAATTCTATATAAATAGTGGAATCTTGCCCATTTTTTGAGTTGCATTGGTTTCTTCCCCGATTCTAAATAGGAACAACAAAAGAGAACGGAGGGAGTAATATTTAATGATTACTTGGTTGTAAGGATTAATTTATTTGAATTTAGTATGCTTTAATCTAGCCTTGCATTTATTTCCAAGGAGATAAGTGCGGCGGTGGCACGCCCGTTGAGTCGAACCCTCGTGGATTTTCCCCCATCTCGAGTTTTGTTAAATGAAAAAGGGTTCGGGTTGGCGGGGGTGTTACAAAATGGTATTAGAGTGGAGTTTAGATTAACTAGGGAAATATTAAAATTATTAAAATATATTAATTAGGGAAAATGAATCAAATAGGGTTAAACTTAAAATTGGTTTAGGAAGTCAAGATAATAAAAATATTTAGGAAAAAAAATGAAATATGATTAAAATGTGAACTAAGGGTTTAGTATGGGTACGAATGGGTTATGTGTACATGTATGAAAGTACTCGTTAAAGGTACTTATTAATTGTTTATTGTATTAGATGGCCAAGACACGTTTGACCGCCAGGAAATGCACCAGAACCCCTCGTCAAGGACCTTACCTTCTAAGGATGAGAGTAGGAGAGTCTATTTCAGCTTATATTTACAGGTTACGGTTAACAATGAAGTGTTACCACCTCAATGAAGGCCACGGGCATTCGGATTACCTCACGCCACCTAGACAGGCTGATGTTTTGATTCACACTCTCCCCAACGATGGCCCTTATGCAGGAATCAAGAACGAATACTCTGATGTTCTGAAAAATGGAAGGCCAAACTATGAACGATACACATTGAAAGGGAAGTGGTATCTCACGTTGAGTTACCTGGAGAAAAGAATGCTTGATGCTAGGGCCAAGTGGCTTAATGACTACTTACCCACTTATGACGAGGAACCCAACGATAGTGGCAATGAAGAAATAGAAAGTAGCCCTGCCCCACCCTTTGAAAACCATGGTGAAAATGTAAACGAAGATGATGACGAGGACCCGTCCGAGTACGCTGACTAGAAACCCAAATCTCTATCCCTGACCCTTAGGTTTCTAATTAAGGTCGTAAAAGACCAATTAACTTGTTAACTTAGTTAAGGATGGTGCGACTAATGCTTATTTGACTATTTGAAACAAACTCTTATGCTACTATGAACGAATTGTTATGGCACTTTTGGAGTAATGAATGATGAACTTTTGACATGTGAATTGAGTGTGAAATGAATGATGAACTTTTGCTATGTGAATTGAGTAAGAAATGAATGAATAGTGTGAACCATGATTATGTGAATTAGCTTTTATATAAGAATCAATGTGAATGGTGGAAACACCAATATGAATAACACAGGTAGCTTATGCAATACGTTTATACGCGATCTAGAGCAAGGCGACAAGAAAACCAAATGGCCGAAACACCGGAATAAGTTGCAGCACGACTTAGGACTCTCGAGCAACTAGCTCAGAGCTTCGGCTTAGTCCTCCAAAACCAGATCAACAACAACCACCATGGAGATGATCCGCAAGCTGCAATAGCGAAAAAGATTTCCGCTTTGAAACCACCAACCTTTGTTGGGAGAGAAGACCCATTACTTCTTGAGAACTGGATAAGAGATTTCGAAAAGATTTTCACGGCCACGGGTACGCCTGAGGCCCAGAAAGTAGACCAAGCAACCTTTTACCTACATGAAGATGCTGATACTTGGTGGGAAAGTGTAGGACCTACTGTTAAAGCTCAAGAGAACTTTAACTGGGAAGCATTTAAGGTAGCGATTAAGGCTCGATTCTTCCCCGATCACATTCGTAGACAAAAGTACAATGAGTTTAGTAGGTTTAACCAGAGCTATAACATGAGTGTGCAAGCGTACGCCCAGAAGTTCAATGAGTATGTCCGATTCTGCCCAACTGTAGTGCCAGATGAAGGAACTAAGGCTCAGAAGTTTGAAGATGGACTTAAGTCTGATCTTCAGTCTCGAATGGGAGGTAGCACCTCTACTACTTTCGCGGAAGCGTATGCTAAGGGCTCAAACCTGGAGAGAATCTTACAGATAGTGAGAGAGGTGCTAGGCGGACACAAAAGGAAGGAACCTACCGAGCAACAAAGAACAACCAAGGGTACGACAAAAGGCCCAACAACAACAATGGTGGAAACAACAACAACAATGGTGGACGCTACAACAACCGCAACAATCGACTGCAGACAACAGCCCAACAAGGAAATAGGAACCAAAAGAACTTTGTTTGCAGGAAGTGTGCCAAGAGTCATCCAGGGTTCACTTGTCAGGGTGAAAGGATCAAGTGTTTCGAGTGTGGAGAAGTAGGTATCAAATCATTCAACTGTCCCAAGAAGCAAGCTCAAAATGGACCAAATGGGAACAATGGTAACAATGGAGGTGGAAACAGAATTCAAAACTTCAATAACAACCGCCCCAGTGGAGGAAATGCTTTGCATGTAACGGGAACCAAAACAACCACTCTTTTGGAGGTGGAAATGGAAACTATGGAAAGAATGGCAATGGAGGCTACACCAATGGAAGAATCAATGTCATGAGCCAAACGGAAAGCCGAAACCGATGCCAATGTTGTGACGTGTACTTTTCTCGTAAACTCAAACCCTGCTTATGTACTCTTTGATTCTGGAGCGTCTCATTCTTTACTTCTAGCACTTTTGTTAATAAGTATCCCCTCAAGTCTACCCACTCTTGTCGAGCCAATATATAGCCATGCCCACCTAAGTGAAACCTGTTTCTTGTAAATCTCTTTTCCAAAGTATCCCCGTAGTCATAGCCGGTACCGAATTACCTACGATCTTATCCTTTTTGACCTAAAAGACTTTGACGTTATCTTGGGAATGGATTGGTTAGCCAAGTATAAAGCCAAAATCGAGTGTTATAACCAGAAAATATCTCTTAGAGGACCAAAGGGAAATAGGATATCTTATAAAGGCATAACCTTCCAAAGATGATGTCAAAATAATCTCGGCCACGAACCTTCAAACCTATCTTAGAAAAGGCTACCCGATCTACTGTGCCAAGTAAGGGACGTAAGCGTGGAAAACGAGGAGTTGACTCGAAATTAGGTAGTAAAGGATTTCGGGATGTATTTCCCGAAGAGCTACCTGGAATGCCGCTAGTCAGAGAAGTGAGCTTTAAGATCGACCTAGCCCCGGGAACATGACCTATCTCTAAGGCTCCGTATCGAATGGCACCTGTAGAAATGCAAGAATTGAAGGTGCAGTTGGAGGAATTGTTGGAAAAAGAGTACATTCGACCTAGTGTTTCGCCTTGGGGAGCCCCGATATTGTTTGTTCGAAAGAAAGATAGATCTTTGAGGTTGTGTATTGATTATAGGGAGTTGAATAATGCCGCGGTAAAGAATAAATATCCGCTCCTGAGAATTGAGGATTTGTTCGATCAGCTCCAAGGTGCATCAATGTTTTCCAGGATCGATTTGAGGTCGGGTTATCACCAACTACGAATCGCTGAAGAAGACATCCCTAAGACAGCCTTTTGTACGAGATATGGCCATTATGAGTTCACAGTTATGCCTTTTGGACTCACTAATGTGCCAACAGCTTTCATGGACCTCATGAACATGACTTTCCAGCCGTACCCAGACAAGTTCGTGATAGTGTTCATCGACGATATATTGGTGTACTCGAAGGATAAAGAAGAGCATGAGGATCAGTTGAGGAAAGTTCTGGAGATTCTTCGAAAAAGGCAATTGTATGCGAAGTTCTCGAAGTGTGAATTTTGGTTGGAAAAAGTCTCATTTTTGGGTCATGTGATATCAAAAGAAGGTGTTTCCGTAGATCCATTCGAAGATTCAAGCAGTGACCGATTGGCCTCAACCTAAGAACGTCACCGAAGTACGAAGTTTCTTGGGTTTAGCTGGATATTACCAGAGATTTGTGAAAGATTTTTCGAGAACGGCCCAACCTCTCACGAACCTGATGAAGAAAACAACAAAGTTTCATTGGGATGATAAGTGTGAGGAAGCATTCCAAGAGCTGAAGAAGATGCTTACAACGGCCCCAGTATTGACATTGCCCTCTGGAGTTGAAGGATTTCAAGTCTACAATGATGCCTCAAAGAAAGGTTTTGGGTGCGTCTTGATGCAACATGGTAAAAATAGTGGCCTATGCGTCGAGGCAACTCAAACCGCATGAACAAAATCACCCTACTCATGACTTGGAGTTAGGAGCGATCGTGTTTCATACGAAAAATGCGGAGACATTACTTGTATGGAGTGCGGTGTAAAGTCTATACAGATCACAAGAGTTTGAAGTATCCGTATACGCAAAAGGAATTGAATACGAGACAGAGACGTTGGCTCGAGCTTATAAACGACTATGATTTGAAGATAGTGTATCAAGAGGGAAAAGCGAACAAAGTAGCTGACGCGTTGAGTAGGAAGAGTGCTTGACGCGCTCGTTGTAAACACGTCAAAGGTACCTAAACTACCCAATATAGGGCAAGTAAAGGGTCGAATCCACAAGGACTAAGGGAAGCACCAATAAGTATCGATTTATGATAAGCTAAGCAAAGTCTATGTTTTTGAAGATTTATAGATGAAAAGACAATAAGAAAAATGACATTGGGAAGGAGTATCCACCAATCAACTCATTCACAAACCAAGCAATCACAATGGGAATCAACAATGGGGATCAATTGAGGGAAATTGTTCATCCATTGGTACTCTAACCACTCTCTCGAGCTAGCTAGATTGGCCTAGTCTCTTACCGAAGACCTATTCTCATGGCTAAGGCATTCAACCAAGCATATCCATAAACATGATGAACTTAAACAAGCAAATTAAACTAAGTCCCCTAGGCTAGGTAGTCCCTATTCTCATGGTTCTTCAAGCCTAATAATTGATTTGAGGCAACCCCTTAACTTCATCTATCGATCCTTCACTAAGGGTACCTAAATTATGCGCATATGATGGCCAATCACACAAACATTCATGAAAATGCCAAATCGATTAACCAAAATTATCCCAAGTCAAAATCCAATGTTGGATTTAGAGGTTCATAAACTCATTAATGGCTTCAAACCCTTCTCAAAGAAATAGCTACTCACAAATCATGGTAAATTATAAACTAAAAGACATTAACAACTATTAACATGAATTAAAACAATAATCTAGGATGAACAAGTAAATAGAGTGAAAATGACATGAAAATAAGAAAATAAAGCAATAAAATATGAGAGAGAGTAAGAAATTCTCATTAAAGTTGCAAGGAGCCTCTAAATCTTCAAGTTTCCTTCTTAGATTCTTCAAATTCCAAGCTTTCAACAAGTTTCTCTCACTTCTCTCTGTAGAAATGAGATTTTCTCTCTCCTAGGGTTCTAAGAATTTCAAATCTCACTTTATTAAAATATAATGTAAATTAGCTTGCACTAAAATGAGAGGAGTTTGCCTTATATAGTCCTAAAATAAACTAGGCATAATTACAAATTAACCCCTATTCAAAAAGAGGATTTAAAATGAAATATTTCCGGAAAAACCCAGCGACCCGGGCGGGTCGGACCATCAGAACTGAAATCAGTTTCGTCAGTTCATTTTCAAACGGCTATATCTCACTCGTTTTTCATCGGAATTGAGCTTATGACCTCTCGTTGGAAAGATATTGAGCCAATATTTCATCTCCAACTTGAATCGCTCAAAAATATTTTGTGTGCTGAAAGTTATGGTCATTTGAAGTTGACCCTTGTGCGCAATCCCTTCCAAAACTTCTTATATTTGCCCCCGGAACTCAGATCAGTTATGCTTCATTGATGCTTCCTTGACCTTCCTCTTTGATATTAATATTCGGGGTTGTGCAAGTGTCCTCCAAGCATGCTCTTAAGTCCTGAAATGAAACAAATCGCCCAAAGAAAGTGCATACAAGAAGGAAAATTGCACAAATTATGGAAATAGCTAACAAACTAGCCTAAACTAACTCACAAAACTATAATACCAACTAAAAACTATCAAAATGTAAAGCAATAAACAAGACATCAGTGCTCATTCGCTAAACGTGTTGATTTTGGCAGATGAACTGTGTGAAGAGATCAAGAGATTGAATTTGGAAATAGTTGAGCCGGTTATGTGAAAGCTCGGTAGAATGCTCTTCTTGTTGGACCGGACATATTTGAGGAGATTCGGGTGAAACAAGCTGCAGATAAGTGGTTAAACAAGTTAAGAGAGATGAAAGAAAGTGGTCATGCACCGGAATTCGAGATCGACGACAATGGCGTTGCGAAATTGAAACGGAGATTGTGTGTGCCACAGGACGAGGAACTCAAGACGAGAATTCTAAGGGAAGCCCATAGTTCGCCGTACTCCATACATCCAGGAGGAGATAAGCTTTATAAGCATTTGAAAAAGCATTTTTGGTGGCCTAGGATGAAGTAAGAGGTAGCCGACTTCGTGGCAAAATGTTTAACATGCCAGAAGGTGAAAATACAGCATATGAAGCCTGGAGGAAAATTGCAACCTTTGGAAGTGCCATGATGGAAATGGGAATCTATCTCTGTGGATTTCATCATGGGGTTACCGAATACGAGGTCGGGAAAGAATGCAATATGGGTAATAGTGGACCGTTTGACTAAGACGGCAAGATTCGTGGCAATGAAGGATACTTGGTCGTTGAAACAGTTGGCGGATGCTTACTTTAATGAGGTGGTTAGGTTACATGGTGTTCCAAAAGACATCGTTTCGGATAGGGACTCGAGATTCTTATCCAAGTTCAAAACGAACTTCGGACGGTACCGTGGGTACACTATTGAAATTCAAGACAACCTTCCACCCAGAGAACGGATGGTCAAACAGAGAAAACAATTCGGACCTTGGAGGATATGCTGAGAGCATGCATAATGGATTTCGGAGGTTCTTGGGATGACCATTTAATGTACATTGAGTTCTCTATAACAACAGCTATCACTCGAGCATAGGAATGGCTCCTTATGAGGCGTTGTATGGACGGAAATGTAGGAGTCCTATTTGTTGGAGCGATGTGAACGAGTCGTTGAATTTGGGACCAGAAATGATTGAAGAGACTACCAACAAGGTGAAGTTGATTCAAAAGCGTATGAAAGCAGCTCAGGATCGACAAAAATCGTATGCCGATCAAAGGAGACGAGATCTAGAGTTTGAAGTTGGAGAAAAAGTGTTCTTGAAAGTTTCACCAACCAAGGGAGTAATGAGGTTCGGTAGAAAAGGAAAGTTGAGTCCACGTTATATCGGACCTTACGAGATACTCGAAAGAATTGGGGAAGTGGCCTATAGATTAGCCTTGCCCACAGAATTAGCCAAGGTTCATAATGTTTTCCATGTGTCACAACTCCGTAAATACGTTTCTGACCCCTCCCATGTTATCCAACCCGAAACCATTGAACTAGATGAGACCCGCACCTTTGAAGAATGTCCTGTTAGAATCCTTGATTCCAAAACGAGAAATACCCGAAACAAGGCATTAAAGTTAGTCAAAGATTTATGGTCTAATCATCAAACCGAGGAAGCAACTTGGGAAACAGAAGATGACATGAAAAAGCGTTATCCTGAACTCTTTTCCCAGGTACGATTATCGAGTTTCGGGGACGATACTCCTTAAGGGGGACCGAATGTGATACTAACAAAGCCTAGAACTAATATTTCATTAGTATCGCGATACCTAACTTTAAAGTTCGAGAACGAACTTTGTTTTTAAGGAGGAGTAGATGTAATACCCCTAATTTTCAAAGCTTATTTTATTATTTATTAAGGTTTAATATTATTTCCACTTAAATTTATTTTTCTGATAATTCAGTTTTATTTGATAATTATGTTTATTAAAATAATGATTTCATTTAGTTATGAATTATTTAACGAGTTTATTTAAATAATCTAATTGAAATGTATTTTATTTAAATAAACTAATTATTCATTTTCATTATTTCTAAATATTTTGATTATTAAGTATGGTAATTGAAATCTTTACTTAGTTGTGGGCATTCTTATCCAAACAATTGTCCATCCACATTAGCAAATCCATATAAAGCCCAACCCATACAATATATCAAGTCCATAGCCCATGTGGCATTTTGTTAACCAAAAAGAAAAAGGAAAAGCAAAAAAAAAACAAAAAAGAAAGAAAGAAAATGTGATCTTCATCACCATCTTCCTCCCTCACGTATGAAATGAACAGAGCCAAAGGAAAATTTTTCAACAAAATTACAAAATCAACAACTCTTGTCAGGAACTCAATCCACAATCCTGGATTTTGGGAGTAAAATCACCCCATAGTCAAAAGTAAATTTCAACACCATACTTCCTCCATTAATAGAGGTTGACTAAGCTCCACAAATTCAGACTAGTTGCTCTATAAATAGCAACCCAAACACATTCAACCAAATTGCTCAAGCAAACAAACTTGAAAGGTTTGCTTCAATCTTCCTCCTTTCTCTCTTAATTTCTGATTTTGTTGTGGAAATTTAAAATAATAAAATTGCAACCCACCATTAACATTTTCACTGTTTTCTCGAACCGCCGTCAATCACCACCGGAAACCACCACGTCAAACGCCGAGGAAAACCACCCAAAGACCTGCCCGGCCCAAACACCCTCCCCTCCGCTCACCCCTCGCGCCTCAGCCCGCGGCGCCTCTCTTGCTCCCGACGGCAACCGCGCCGGGCACCGACCACACGAAACCACCATCCCCGCCCGAACCTTCGACGCCCGGTGCCAGAAACACCGGCGCCACCTCCTTCTCGCCTTCCCCATGATTCGTCCTCCTCTCGTGCCCTCCTTCCTTCCTCGTTTTTTTCTTCGTTTAGAAACCGGTTCTTAGAACCAGTGAAACTCCTTTTTCTTTTTTTTTTATTAAGATTTATTAGTTTATTTTTTTTTAATCAAATGACTTTCCTAAATTAACTTGCCTTATTAAGTTAGTATATTTTAGTCTCTTATAACTTGAAAGTATTTCTTAATTTTCTAAAACAAAATAAGAAGTATAATAAAGTTAGTTTTCTATGTTTAAAATAATTGTTTAATTTAGGCTCCGTTTGGTAGGGCGTAAAACGTTTTCCTCTATTTTTAATTTTACATTGTTTGGTTTGCAAAGGAGTGTAAAACTATTTTCCCTAGGAGTAAAATTACTCTCCCAATGATGGAAAACCATTTTCCTTTCAAAATGAAGGGAAAACCGTTTTCCTTCATTTTTCTTATCTGTCTTGTACACTCCTCTCATTACCTCCTTGGCTCCTTACTTTCCTTTTCATTTTCCTTACATGGAACCAACCAACGGAAAACTAATTTTGGAATTGTGTTTTCCATTGTAAATTGTTTTCCATGAAAATCATTTTACACTGAAAATATTTTACACTCAACCAAACGGAGCCTTAATGAAAATTAAGTTGAAGTAATCTTTGAGTACTTAAAATGATTTCATAAATAATTTGAAACCATAAACTTTGATTTATAAACTCTCTTAAAATCATTAAGAACTTCTTTAAGTTATTTGAATTATTTAAATTGTTTATTTTATAAATAAAAAGGGGTTATTTAGGTAACTAGCTAAGATCTCGTTAATGTCTATTGTAGACTCCGATTTCGTAGACGAGGAATATCAAGAGTGTTAATCCGTTCGTGAACTTAACTTTTGGGCACGCATGAAGAGGTAATCTCCGATGTCTATCTAAACGTAGTTCCCGTTATGATAAAACGAATTAATTATGTGACTATGTGAATTAGAATATGGATTATGATTATGGGTTATAATTATTATAATTATGGATTATGCACGAGGAATGAGTATGACAAATGAAGTAACTTGTATAACGGACGATATGACAACTTTAACGTTATTAACGTTATTAACGGCACTAATAGTGACTTTATGTTATTATTATAATCGCTATTGTTTAAATAATGTTATTATTGTTACCATCATCATCATTATTATTATTACTACTATCGTTATTAAAATTATTATTAATTCCATTATTATTATCATTATTATTATTGTTATCCTTGTTATTAATATGGAAGTTATGAGTGAAAGTTGGAAATTGTCAAGAACATGTGATTATGAGTTAATCAATGTAACCAAGTGATGGTTATGATAATGAATACGAATGGGCTCTCGGATTAAGCTATGTATGAATTGAATTTTGGATTTAGAATAAAAGTATTCACTCTTGATTAAATGAATTGACGCATATGTGTACATGTGTTATGTGATGACTTGAATTAAAAGCTATTAATCACTTAAAGTGAAATATCGGAGGGAAATAATGAACAGGTTGCCCTGTATGGGAGGTTCAGCGGCCACCTACAGGTTATCTGGTTACTATGCTGATTTTCTGTTACTTGTCTTCCTTCTATCTTGTTGTGATCCAAGTAGAAGGGGTGTGCACACTAGGGACTCTGTTATTATGGCCATTATGTTATCCGTAGGTGGTTGATACGCTCAAGTTATACGATGTTTTTGTGGTATTTTGGGTGCACTTTGCTAAGGGTTTGATTGTAATTGTTAACATTCGTGTTTCATTTAGCCCTTAGCGGAAGTTCGGAGCTTGGCGAGATAATTTGTGTTAACGTTTATGTTCCGAGCTTTTTCGGTAAAATGGGTTTGAGCGTTATACCATGGAAGTGTTCGAGAGGTTGAAGGGATGGACTTCCTAGGTGTAGCTCAACAACATTGTGCCTTCTCACCTACAACAACCAAACTCCACCGCACCAAGCAGCACACAACCAACACACCAAGCATCGCAAGCCGCCAAGATCGCCATCAAGCAGCACCGCAAGCTCGCACATCCATCGCTCGAAGCCATCGCCGGCTGCCCGGCCCGCCGGCGCACAAGAAAGATTCGTCGCGACTCGCGAAGGAGCTCGCGACTCGCGAGCCCTGCCTTCGCGACTCGCGAGGTACTTCGCGGCTCGCGACCAGCCTTTGCCCAGCAATTGTGCGGTTTGGCAGTGCGATCTTCGCGACTCGCGATCAGTGGCGCGACTCGCGACTGTTAAGTCGGCTTGGGGCCACGATTTTGTGCGAGGTTTTAAAGCTCCTAAAACCTAACTTTTGAGAGGAAGAGAAGTGCGAAGAGGAGAGCGAAATGTAGACCTTGGAGTGGCAAGCTTGAGGGAGAGCTCCTCTCCCTCATCCTTCCTTCTTCATGATTCTCTTTTCATCTTTCCTTCTTCGTTCCTCTTTGTTCTTCATTTCCATTTCTTTGTTTTTCATTTCCTAGTTTTAGTTTTCATTTCTTAGTTTAGTTTTTAGGGATTTCAACTATGGGTTTGGTTTTTTGCTATCGGATTGTAGCTTGAACTGTTCTTGGATCAATTAACATGAAGCTTCAACCG
Organism: Beta corolliflora; assembly: GCA_947648045.1. NCBI lineage: Eukaryota > Viridiplantae > Streptophyta > Magnoliopsida > Caryophyllales > Amaranthaceae > Beta > Beta corolliflora. The sequence goes on along the minus strand of CANSZD010000103.1, from coordinate 22,871 downwards.
TTATTGTGAGATCTTTCCTCTCTTTCTCTTTTCCTTGATTATGGTTCAATTTCTATGCTTGTGATTTATGATTATTGCATAATTATGCTAGGAACGTTACTAGTTTGATTGTGTGATTAATCTAATGCTAGATTTAAGAATAGAATCGGATTGTTTTATTCTTTTTATCATTTGGTAGCAAACTAGGGAGTAACTCGGATGCGAGATCTTCTTGGTTATTTCTTAGGGAAATTGAATCAACCTGTTGAATGTTTATCGCGTGTATGACATTAGCGAGGTCTATTGGTTCTCTCGTGTTTATTGCTTTGCTATTGGATTGAACTTAGACGCAGATCGGACTAGGTTATCCTTTAGTTAGGGTTTTATAGTCACGCCGATCGTGCTATTCAACTAAGAATAAGGAGAACGCGAGATTAATTCTCGACAATAGATAATTATGGAAATAATCGAGTGGATGTTCAATGATCGATAATGAATTGAAGTGGATGTTAATCGGATTCAAGATCTTTCCATATTGATTTCTCATTTTGTTTATATGCTAGTTAGTTTTAGTTTGTTTATTATCGACCCGAAACCCCCCTTTGTAATTAGGTTTCTCGGCCCTTAGCTTAATCTAGGTTTCGAATCACGCTAAGTACTAAACTCGTCCCCTGTTTCCCTGTGGATACGACCCCTACTTCCACTATACTACATTAGTGTAGAAGAGAGTAGGAGAAATTTTATCTTTGGACCGGGTGCGGTGCAACAACGACACATCCGCGCCCCTACCAAATTTTGGCGCCGTTGCGGGAAACGGTGTTACTTGTTTGTATTTAGCGTGATTTTTTTTTGGATGGTATTGCTTGTGCTCTTTTTTTTTGGTTGGCCACTCTCTTGGGAATGGTTGATTGAAGCTTTTGACGGTTTATTGCTTGGTTATTGTCTAGCTTTAAACATTTATATTAATGGTCATGACTTGGATTAGCTAGGAGTACTACTAGTTGATGTTTGTTGTTGACTTAATTCTAGGTTTTGGATATAATCTGATGTTATATGCTCAACCATGTTGTAGTAAGCTAGGTATTAACGATGCATTGCAAGAGTTTCTCTCAATCAATTTTGCAGGTACTTGAAGTGGAGATTGACATGGAACCACCATTGTCACACATGGAGCACAATCCCACTGATTGAGCTTAAGGTACTAAGTCGAGCTAACGACTTTAAACAACAGCGCTTCTCGGGAGGCAACCCGATACCTTTTTATTTTCTTTCTTTTCCTTTCTTTTCTCATCAAATTTCCACCACCACAATAAATTTTCTTTCACCCACCGCCCACCCACTCAAAAGAACCACAACAAATCTTAATCCACTTTGAGCCCAAGTCCACAAAAGAAAACCCGTTGGGAGGAGTTCAATAGCTAGGAGTTGGTAACACTAGAGGAGTGAGATTGTTGTATCTTTTCGATCTCTTGAGCTAGGTGAAAATCTCACAAATTCAGAACTTTTGAGCTTGTCATTTGTTTGAGTGATTCGAGGGAGAGGGTTGTGAGTTGATTTATGAGATTTGAGTTGGTGTTGTTAAGAAATTTGAGTCTGACGGATTATTTGGTCATGAGTCTTGAGCATTTGATCTTCGATTTGCTCGATTTTCTATTCCCTCCCCCCCATTTTCAGTTTCCTTTTTCTTCTCATTGTCGTCACATTGAGGACAATGTGTAGTTTAAGTAGGGGGGAGGGTATTCTCATTCTCATGTATCTATGTTGTATCTATGTTGTATATATTACTTTCAATTTGAAAAAAAAAATGAAAATGAAAAAAAAAAAAAGAAAAAGAATAAAAAAAAAAAAAAAGGTGATGAAATGAAACCCGCTGAGTTGAAAACCCACAAGGGTGGGCGACTCAGGCAAAAATTGGGGGCCCGGATAGGTTGAAAACCCGAAAGGGCAACCTATGCAAAAAAGTGGCTTATATTGAGCGGGTAAGATGGTGAGGTGCAACCAAAAAGAAATGTGTGAAGCTAGGATGAAAACCCGAAAGGGCTCCTAGGCAAAATGAGAGATTAAGAGAGAATTTTGTATTTGGAAAACTCATTTGCCGGAGTTGGTGTCATAAGGCGGAAGGTGTCTTCGGGTTGGGTTAGTGAATTCATCCTTTGTTTTGTGAAGATCTATTTATTTTGGCTTTCACATTCTTTTGGTTGATTGTTTGATTTTGGGAGTAAGCATGGGATTTATCCCTTTTTGTCTTTGTTCCATGGCTTGCTATTTTAAGTTAGTTGTTGTAGTAGTAGGTCATCTTTTGAGGTTTGGGAGAGCTGATAGTTCAGTGTGTCGTGAGCTGGCATTTTGATTCTTGTTGGTGTTGTTGGTTAAACTTGTTGGCGTTGTTGGTTATTATTGTTGTCGCGTCTTTGTATATTTCAGGTGAGCTTGAATCTAAGTGTGGGGGAATAATCATCCCCTACGTTTAGGTTTTGAGCGTATTTTGTTAAGATGTGATGATGATGATGTAGTTGATGGGGAGTGTAGGTTAGTGTCGATAGCTTGGGCGATGATTTAATTGGTATTTCTCATTTTTGAGTTTACTCGAGGTCGAGTAAAGTTCAAGTGTGGGGGTATTTGATACGCTCAAGTTATACGATGTTTTTGTGGTATTTTGGGTGCACTTTGCTAAGGGTTTGATTGTAATTGTTAACATTCGTGTTTCATTTAGCCCTTAGCGGAAGTTCGGAGCTTGGCGAGATAATTTGTGTTAACGTTTATGTTACGAGCTTTTTTGGTAAAATGGGTTTGAGCGTTATACCATGGAAGTGTTCGAGAGGTTGAAGGGGAGGGACTTCCTAGGTGTAGCTCAACAACATTGTGCCTTCTCACCTACAACAACCAAACTCCACCGCACCAAGCAGCACACAACCAACACACCAAGCATCGCAAGCCAGCAGCATCGCCATCAAGCAGCACCGCAAGCTCGCACAACCATCGCTCGAAGCCATCGCCCGGCCTGCCCGGCCCGGCGCACCTTGCCCGGCATCGTCGCGACTCGCGAAGGAGCTCGCGACTCGCGAGCCCTGCCTTCGCGACTCGCGAGGTACTTCGCGGCTCGCGACCGGCCTTTGCCCGGCAATTTGTGCGGTTTTGGCGGTGCGATCTTCGCGACTCGCGATCAGTGGCGCGACTCGCGACTGTTAAGTCGGCTTGGGGCCACGATTTTGTGCGAGGTTTTAAAGCTCCTAAAACCTAACTTTTGAGAGGAAGAGAAGTGCGAAGAGGAGAGCTGAAATGTAGACCTTGGAGTGGCAAGCTTGAGGGGAGAGCTCCTCTCCTCATCCTTCCTTCTTCATGATTCTCTTTTCATCTTTCCTTCTTCGTTCCTCTTTGTTCTTCATTTCCATTTCTTTGTTTTTCATTTCCTAGTTTTAGTTTTCATTTCTTAGTTTAGTTTTTAGGGATTTCAACTATGGGTTTGGTTTTTGCTATCGGATTGTAGCTTGAACTGTTCTTGGATCAATTAACATGAAGCTTCAACCGTTATTGTGAGATCTTTCCTCTCTTTCTCTTTTCCTTGATTATGGTTCAATTTCTATGCTTGTGATTTATGATTATTGCATAATTATGCTAGGAACGTTACTAGTTTGATTGTGTGATTAATCTAATGCTAGATTTAAGAATAGAATCGGATTGTTTTATTCTTTTATCATTTGGTAGCAAACTAGGGAGTAACTCAGATGCAGATCTTCTTGGTTATTTCTTAGGGAAATTGAATCAACTGTTGAATGTTTATCGCGTGTATGACATTAGCAGGTCTATTGGTTCTCTCGTGTTTATTCTTTGCTATTGGATTGAACTTAGACGCAGATCGGACTAGGTTATCCTTTAGTTAGGGTTTTATAGTCACGCTGATCGTGCTATTCAACTAAGAATAAGGAGAACGCGAGATTAATTCTCGACAATAGATAATTATGGAAATAATCAGAGTGGATGTTCAATGATCGATAATGAATTGAAGTGGATGTTAATCGGATTCAAGATCTTTCCATATTGATTTCTCATTTTGTTTATATGCTAGTTAGTTTTAGTTTGTTTATTATCAACCCGAAACCCCCCTTTGTAATTAGGTTTCTCGGCCCTTAGCTTAATCTAGGTTTCGAATCACGCTAAGTACTAAACTCGTCCCTGTTTCCCTGTGGATACGACCCCTACTTCCACTATACTACATTAGTGTAGAAGAGAGTAGGAGAAATTTTATCTTTGGACCGGGTGCGGTGCAACAACGACACATCCGCGCCCTACCAAATTTTGGCGCCGTTGCCGGGGAAACGGTGTTACTTGTTTGTATTTAGCGTGATTTTTTTTGGATGGTATTGCTTGTGCTCTTTGTTTTTGGTTGGCCACTCTCTTGGGAATGGTTGATTGAAGCTTTTGACGGTTTATTGCTTGGTTATTGTCTAGCTTTAAACATTTATATTAATGGTCATGACTTGGATTAGCTAGGAGTACTACTAGTTGATGTTTGTTGTTGACTTAATTCTAGGTTTTGGATATAATCTGATGTTATATGCTCAACCATGTTGTAGTAAGCTAGGTATTAACGATGCATTGCAAGAGTTTCTCTCAATCAATTTTGCAGGTACTTGAAGTGGAGATTGACATGGAACCACCATTGTCACACATGGAGCACAATCCCACTGATTGAGCTTAAGGTACTAAGTCGAGCTAACGACTTTAAACAACAGCGCTTCTCGGGAGGCAACCCGATACCTTTTTATTTTCTTTCTTTTCCTTTCTTTTCTCATCAAATTTCCACCACCACAATAAATTTTCTTTCACCCACCGCCCACCCACTCAAAAGAACCACAACAAATCTTAATCCACTTTGAGCCCAAGTCCACAAAAGAAAACCCGTTGGGAGGAGTTCAATAGCTAGGAGTTGGTAACACTAGAGGAGTGAGATTGTTGTATCTTTTCGATCTCTTGAGCTAGGTGAAAATCTCACAAATTCAGAACTTTTGAGCTTGTCATTTGTTTGAGTGATTCGAGGGAGAGGGTTGTGAGTTGATTTATGAGATTTGAGTTGGTGTTGTTAAGAAATTTGAGTCTGACGGATTATTTGGTCATGAGTCTTGAGCATTTGATCTTCGATTTGCTCGATTTTCTATTCCCCCCCATTTTCAGTTTCCTTTTTCTTCTCATTGTCGTCACATTGAGGACAATGTGTAGTTTAAGTAGGGGGAGGGTATTCTCATTCTCATGTATCTATGTTGTATCTATGTTGTATATATTACTTTCAATTTGAAAAAAAAAATGAAAATGAAAAAAAAAAAAAAAGAATAAAAAAAAAAAAAAAAAGGTGATGAAATGAAACCCGCTGAGTTGAAAACCCACAAGGGTGGGCGACTCAGGCAAAAATTGGGGGCCCGGATAGGTTGAAAACCCGAAAGGGCAACCTATGCAAAAAAGTGGCTTATATTGAGCGGGTAAGATGGTGAGGTGCAACCAAAAAGAAATGTGTGAAGCTAGGATGAAAACCCGAAAGGGCTCCTAGGCAAAATGAGAGATTAAGAGAGAATTTTGTATTTGGAAAACTCATTTGCCGGAGTTGGTGTCATAAGGCGGAAGGTGTCTTCGGGTTGGGTTAGTGAATTCATCCTTTGTTTTGTGAAGATCTATTTATTTTGGCTTTCACATTCTTTTGGTTGATTGTTTGTTTTTGGGAGTAAGCATGGGATTTATCCCTTTTTGTCTTTGTTCCATGGCTTGCTATTTTAAGTTAGTTGTTGTAGTAGTAGGTCATCTTTTGATGTTTGGGAGAGCTGATAGTTCAGTGTGTCGTGAGCTGGCATTTTGATTCTTGTTGGTGTTGTTGGTTAAACTTGTTGGCGTTGTTGGTTATTATTGTTGTCGCGTCTTTGTATATTTCAGGTGAGCTTGAATCTAAGTGTGGGGGAATAATCATCCCCTACGTTTAGGTTTTGAGCGTATTTTGTTAAGATGTGATGATGATGATGTAGTTGATGGGGAGTGTAGGTTAGTGTCGATAGCTTGGGCGATGATTTAATTGGTATTTCTCATTTTTGAGTTTACTCGAGGTCGAGTAAAGTTCAAGTGTGGGGGTATTTGATACGCTCAAGTTATACGATGTTTTTGTGGTATTTTGGGTGCACTTTGCTAAGGGTTTGATTGTAATTGTTAACATTCGTGTTTCATTTAGCCCTTAGCGGAAGTTCGGAGCTTGGCGAGATAATTTGTGTTAACGTTTATGTTCCGAGCTTTTTTGGTAAAATGGGTTTGAGCGTTATACCATGGAAGTGTTCGAGAGGTTGAAGGGATGGACTTCCTAGGTGTAGCTCAACAACATTGTGCCTTCTCACCTACAACAACCAAACTCCACCGCACCAAGCAGCACACAACCAACACACCAAGCATCGCAAGCCGCAAAGACTCGCCATCAGCAACACCGCAAGCTCGCACAGCCATCGCTCGAAGCCATCGCCAGCCTGCCCAGCCAGCGCCTGCCCAGCAGCATCGTCGCGACTCGCGAAGGAGCTCGCGACTCGCGAGCCCTGCCTTCGCGACTCGCGAGGTACTTCGCGGCTCGCGACCAGCCTTTGCCCAGCAATTGTGCGGTTTGGCAGTGCGATCTTCGCGACTCGCGATCAGTGGCGCGACTCGCGACTGTTAAGTCGGCTTAGGGCCACGATTTTGTGCGAGGTTTTAAAGCTCCAAAAACCTAACTTTTGAGAGGAAGAGAAGTGCGAAGAGGAGAGCTGAAATGTAGACCTTGGAGTGGCAAGCTTGAGGGGAGAGCTCCTCTCCTCATCCTTCCTTCTTCATGATTCTCTTTTCATCTTTCCTTCTTCGTTCCTCTTTGTTCTTCATTTCCATTTCTTTGTTTTTCATTTCCTAGTTTTTGTTTTCATTTCTTAGTTTAGTTCTTAGGGATTTCAACTATGGGTTTGGTTTTTGCTATCGGATTGTAGCTTGAACTGTTCTTGGATCAATTAACATGAAGCTTCAACCGTTATTGTGAGATCTTTCCACTCTTTCTCTTTTCCTTGATTATGGTTCAATTTCTATGCTTGTGATTTATGATTATTGCATAATTATGCTAGGAACGTTACTAGTTTGATTGTGTGATTAATCTAATGCTAGATTTAAGAATAGAATCGGATTGTTTTATTCTTTTATCATTTGGTAGCAAACTAGGGAGTAACTCAGATGCAGATCTTCTTGGTTATTTCTTAGGGAAATTGAATCAACTGTTGAATGTTTATCGCGTGTATGACATTAGCAGGTCTATTGGTTCTCTGTGTTTATTGCTGCTATTGGATTGAACTTAGACGCAGATCGGACTAGGTTATCCTTTAGTTAGGGTTTTATAGTCACGCTGATCGTGCTATTCAACTAAGAATAAGGAGAACGCGAGATTAATTCTCGACAATAGATAATTATGGAAATAATCAGAGTGGATGTTCAATGATCGATAATGAATTGAAGTGGATGTTAATCGGATTCAAGATCTTTCCATATTGATTTCTCATTTTGTTTATATGCTAGTTAGTTTTAGTTTGTTTATTATCAACCCGAAACCCCCCTTTGTAATTAGGTTTCTCGGCCCTTAGCTTAATCTAGGTTTCGAATCACGCTAAGTACTAAACTCGTCCCTGTTTCCCTGTGGATACGACCCCTACTTCCACTATACTACCTTAGTGTAGAAGAGAGTAGGAGAAATTTTATCTTTGGACCGGGTGCGGTGCAACAACGACACATCCGCGCCCGCCCAGTGGTTACAGGGGATTGACCCCGGCCTACAATGTTGAAGTAAGTGGTTACAGGGGATTGACCCGGCTTACTGGCGTTCTCTTTCCTCTCCTTAAATAACTGGATTAATTGAACTTATGCGATTATTCATTGTATATTTACGTGTATGCGTGTGCTATGCTTTTCAACCCTATTAACCTACTATTTTACAAAGTATTTTCAACTTAAGTATTTTACGGGATGGAGTTGGAATTACTCAGTTTTTTAGATTTTTGGGAGCTTGTCTCTCTTGTTTCTTTTCAATGTATTTGTGCAGGTGGGTGATCGATGGGGGAACAAAAGGAGATCATTTAGAGTTGTCATCCACTTAGCTTATGATTTAGCTTCCGCTGGAACTCTGAAACACTTTAGTAATTAGTAATATTTAATGATTACTTGGTTGTAAGGATTAATTTATTTGAATTTAGTATGCTTTAATCTAGCCTTGCATTTATTTCCAAGGAGATAAGTGCGGCGATGGCACGCCCGTTGAGTCGAACCCTCGTGGATTTTCCCCCATCTCGAGTTTTGTTAAATGAAAAAGGTTCGGGTTAGCGGGGTGTTACAAAAATAACAAGTCAACTACTCCGAATTTAATTATATATAACTGAGGATAAAAGAATTGAAACGTGTTCATTGACAGTGAATTATTAGAGTTTTAGAGCAGCATTAACATGCATACATATCATATAGGAAAATATAAAATATATACTATTATTATTATAAAAAATCTCATACATCTCAAAAGCTTCTATATATAGTTTGCCAACATTATGCATATCTCATGCATTAGTAGGCTGTCAATCTAGTATTATCTCTATTTAAAGGTCAACTCTTGACTAATTTGATTCTGTCTATAATACCTTAATTAACTATCTTTTATTTTATTTTTTTTTTCACTATTTTCAAATTTAATCTCTATTATATAAGTGAAGGGGGAGGAAGATGATGTCCCCCTACAAAAAGTCTCATGTACCCTTAATGAATTTGAATGACCATATATATTAAATAATCTTTTCTTCTTCCTACTTGCCATATATATTGAACAAGTTAACAATGGAATTGAATTTGAAACTTGAAGTAAATATTAAATTAAGGAGAATGATTTCCTCTTCTTACATACGTGTGAAAAACTCTGACAAAAAATTAAATTGACAATATTACTTGATTGATATCATCAAAACAAAAAATAAAAACTTCAATTTCATATTAATAATTATACTGATAATATTTTAAAACCTAAATGTTGTTTATTATTCGGTAATTTCTATTATATAAATCAAACTCTTCCACTTTATTAACATTCAGCGATTGAACCTGAATACGTGATACACAATTCTTCTACTTTATTAGAGCACAAGTTTTCTTCTGCTTTATATTTCTTTCTCTTAATACTATATTTCAATAATGATGAACAAAAAACTAAAAAAATCAACGAAACATTGATTTAAGAAAAACATATTAAAAAAAAGAGTTTTTTGTCAAAAACAACCTTTTAAAACCATTTTTTTGCGAAAAACAACCTTTTAAAAGTTTTTTTGCAACTTACAACCTTTTTTGAAACTTTTTTGCGAGATGAAACCTAAAACTAATTTTTTTTGCGAAATGAAACCTTTTCTGGAATTCCGTCATTGACCGTGAAATTTTGTGCGTTGACCGTTAGTTGCACCCTCCAATCTCTCTCCTCACCCCATCCCCCTCCCTGAACACCAACCCCAGCCACCACTCTTCTTCATCCTCCTTGCACCCACCACTCAAACCACCACTCTCCTTCCCCTCTTTCTCGAAATGACCACCCCCACCACCCCAACCTCTACTTTCCTTCCTCCCCACCATCCCGCCGAAACCCCACCACCACCCCGGCTAAACCCCCTACCACCCCGCCGAAACACCCCTCCCCTAACCCCCGTCGATTTTCATCCCTCTCTCTCCTCTTCATCCTCTTCTCTCTCCTGCGCTTTTCATCAACTTCTCCTTTTCATCCCCTCGATTTTGTCTCGGAGAAAACCGTTTTGAATAACCCCCCACCCCCGTCGGATTTTGGCAACCCGAAATCGATTTTGGCAACCCGTAAATCGATTTTGGCGCAAGAAAATGGATTCGCTCATCGACGAGAAAACGAGGGGGGGCGCTCAGATCTGTCGATGAGAAGGAAAGTGGAGGTTGGGATGGTGGGGGTGGTGATTTCGAGAAAGGGGGGAAGGAGAGTGGAGGTTGGGGTGGTGATTTCGGGAAAGGGTGGAAGGAGAGTGGAGGTTAGGGTGGTGGGGGTGGTGATTTCGGGAAAGGGGGAATGGACAGTGGAGGTTGGGGTGGTAGGGATGGTGATTTCGGGAAAGGGGGAAAGGAGAGTGGTGGTTTGAGTGGTGGTTGCAAGGAGGATGAAGAAGAGTGGTGGCTGGGGTTGATGTTCGGGGAGGGAGATGGAGTGAGGAGAGAGATTGAAGGGTGCAACGACGGTCGTGCGCAAAAAATTTAACTGGTCATAACGAAATCCCAAAAAGGTTTCATTTCGCAAAAAAATTTGGTTTTAGGTTTCATCTCGCAAAAAAGTTTCAAAAAAGGTTGTAAGTTGCAAAAAAAACTTTTAAAAGGTTGTTTTTCGCAAAAAAGTGGTTTTAAAAGGTTGTTTCTGACAAAAAACTCTAAAAAAAATTAAAAATAATTATAAATATCTGTAAATTTGTGTAACACTGATGAAAAACTAATTTAGAAAAAAAACGTTAATATGACTCGCACAAAATTTATAACTATTATATATGTCTTTATAACTTAAAATATGTATTGCATGCATTTGAATATCGTTATAATATAACAAAACCGCCATACGTACTAGCTTTGTACACGCTACAAAATTTATCACAAGTTTTTTTTTGTTTCCCCATCAATTTATCATAAGATCTACATCATCCAAGTTCCAACTATAAATATGCTTCCTCTCCCAATTCCCAACCAACATAGCTTAGAAGAAGTTTACTGAACTTTAACTCCTTTTCTTCTCCCAACAAACCAACTTCAACATAAGCTTCCTAATTCCAATCAACAACAACAATAACAACAAACATGAAACAACCAGATGAGAATAATGGCAGCAACAGCGCCAGTTCTTCTAATAAACCTGAGAATAATGATCATATTGTTAGCGACTCTGAATACTTAAAATCTATTCTTCGGTTTCTTCCATCAGGCTACAGATTCAACCCTCTTGATCAAGAACTAATTCTCGACTATCTTGTACCCAAATTAAAAGGCCACAAATTGCCTCGAAATCTCATGCATGAAGTTGATTTCTACGAACATGATCCTGAATACCTTTCTGGTACTATGCTGCATTTTTTGTAGAATCAAACATTTCTATTATTTTTGTTAGTTATTCTTGTTATGCTATTCTAGTTTTCTTTTTTGAACCTATGATTAGTTACATTAATAGAACGAATATGGGTTTTATTGTATATTTTTAGTTTTCAAGAATTTTTTTGATTGTTATGCTACCATTGTCATTTTCTTGCTCTGTTTGTTTTCTTAATTAGTATTTTTTTTTTTTATGAATCAAACATTTCTGTTATTATCGTTATTTATTTTTGAATTATTTCTAGTTTCTTGCTCTGTTTTTTCTGGGTTGTTTTTTTTTTAATATCCTATGATCTGTAACATATGGGTTTCTTATATGTTTTTAGTACTAAAGAAAATCTAATTGCTATGCTATTATTGTTATCTTCTTGCTCTGTTTTTTCTTGGTTGTTTTCTTGGTATTGATTCTCTTGTTCTTAACTTATCGCAAGAGTAGCATTAATTTAAAGATGTTGTGTTCATTTTTAATGTTCAGTGTCAAGAGAACTCCAATTTTTTATGCAATTCTTGTTATTCTTGCTCGGTTTATTGTGGGTTTTCTATTGTGCAATATAATGCATGAAAATGGATTTATTATTTTCTTCTTCTTCTCGTTGTAATCAATTTTATCTTTGATTATCCTATGATTAATATTGAAAATATCATGTGTTTAATTTCTATTTTCATTTCATGAAGACCCAATTTTAATGCAATTATTGTTATATTCTGTTTTTATGGAATATGTAAATTTCTGGGAAATAGACCCATTAGAAGATTTAATGTTGAGCTATCAATAAAATTCATGTTCTTATTTTTTTTATTTTTTTTTTGGTCAAGCGTGTTCTTATTTTTGTTTGCTTATTTTGAGTCTTTGATTAAGTATTTCCATAGCTTTTTATATAATTATTGAGGGATATATGGAATTTTGACCATTCATTCTTTATATTCAGTTGAATATATGACATTAGTTGACAAATAAAATTTATGTACTATGTAATTGTAAACTATATACTCACATAAACTTCAAGAATTCTGATTAAGTGTAATATTGAGTATATAAATTTTGATTATTGTTCTGATGGATTTTCTTACAATATTTGAATTGCGCGTGTAGCAAATTACGAAGCACAAGGCCCTAAAACGTGGTATTTCTTCACATTGATGGACACATTTACGACTCATCGAAACAGAAACCTAAAGAATGGGAATGGGTGTTGGAGAGTCACTGGACAAAACAAACCCATTAAGAATGATAATGATGAAGCCATTGGATTAAGAAGGAATTTGTGTTTTGTAAGAGGGGGTGATGTTAAGAATGAGTGGCTCATGCATGAGTTTGAGGCGCAAGGTCATATCAAAACAAATTTGGTATCATTTCTTTTCTCTACTATATACATAATTGCATTCATTCTAGCTTACTTCCCATGTTATACAATCATTTCAATCTATCTATTTCTATTTCTATTTCTATTTCTATTTCTCTGTTTTTATTTTGTCTTTTTTTTTTTTATTTTTTGCGGGGTGTAGTTGGAGAATGTCCTGTACAAATTATACAAGACAGATGATGGTAAAGCTGGCAACTCCAAACGAGAAGAGAAAGGAAAAAGGTCACCGGATAAAGAGGAAGAAATCAACCTTAAGAGTGATGGTAGTGTCGATTTAAACGCCAATGGAAATGACAATGACAATGTAAATGGCAATGAGGAAGGTAGTGGCAATAGACCCATGTTGCCTGATTTAAATAACTAAACTGACTGTCAGAATCAGCTTCTCTTCTCGATCTCATTGCTGGAACAGTATGCCCCGGCTCCTCTGTCGAATTACCACCATCTGGGTTACAACCATTATCAGCCTTATCCGAGTTATCCTCATTACTGTAATACTACTGATTTCTTGTGTAATGATTTGCTCGTCAGCTGGTTCTAACTCAAGGATTCCGTCACCTCACTATCATATTACGGGTTAGAGACTGCCATCACTTGCCAGATGATGGGTGCGACAGTACCACCACCACCAACGAGATACAGCTAGCTGATAGTCAATATTTTAGGTTACTTCTTGTAGGAGTAAGGTAAGTCTATGCACGTTAATCCAAACTATACAGCTGATAGTCTCTGCTTTTTGTTTTTGTTTCTTTTACTTTTCTGTTTGCCTTTAAAGGATTCTAGTGTATGGATTTAGGTTTAATCTTGTAGGAGTTATATCCATGATCATGTACTAGAACATAGTATGGGGTATGTCGAATTTTTGTCACATTTATTACCTGTTAGCTTAAAGACTGAAGTTTATCACTTGATCTGTAATTACAATGAGCTAGAAGTTAATCTTGTTGTCACTCCTTAACAGTTCTAACAAACTTCAGTGGATATAGGTTGATAAACAAGAGGATCGCATGTTTCAAAAATTTGCATAAAGTCTATGGAACTTTTGTGGCTATGTGGTTGATCTCTTGAGTCATTATGGCAAATCATTGAGTGATAGAATTGAAATCAGATTCTTGGAAGCAACAGATTACAAAAAATAAGCGAGCAAAAGAATCAAAAACCTGCATCACAAGGCTCTTAAAGCCCTTGACATTGATTAGTTAATAACAACAGAAAAATATTTGAAACTATTAGTGAAGTTGATGGAAATGAAAATCACGAAATGAAATGAGCTAAAAACCAATATCATGTATATACACAAACAAATATTTTACAAGTGTAGAGGAGTCAAACTCAGATGACAAGCATCATCTAGAAATTTATGAACAAAACAGGAGCAGTCTTGTCGAATTCAGAAGTTCCATCCCCTTAGACTCAGCTTCTTAGCTTCCCTTGTAGCTCCTTTTCTACCATTTCCCAACAACACTCTTTGTCCCACTCTCCCTCGGCTTCCAATTGAGACTTTAACCTTCTGAAATCGTACATTTATGCCTCCTATCTTAAGGTGTTGCTGCAGGGGAGATTTCATCTTTTTGTGAAAACTTCACATCGGTACACTCTATCTAATTGCTTAGCACCACCCTTCAAAGCTAAGGGGATGTATATAGCTTCCGATCATGAATAGTGATTCTCTACCTCATCTTTCTCTTAATACTTGTCTTCTAACTAGGATGGAATTGGCAGCCTTATTAAAGGGTGGTGGAGACTGAATAGTCATTGGCGTGCTTGGTAATGGAATAAAAATCCTCTGTGCTGATAGACAAAGAGAACCTCTGCTTGTTCTCTTCGGCTCTGAAGTAGCTCAACTGTCTCGGGGTTATTTTCTCTCTAGGGGATCGTTGCACTTGCACCTGAGAAATCTCTCCGACAGAAGAAAAGATGACGGGGTTGTTTCAGAAGAACTGGTGTTCACTATCAGACTTGGGGATGTCAAACTTTTAGTTAGTTATCAGAATTTCTGAATGGCCTTAGGATATGCTCTGATTTGGGGTTGATGTATATTCATAATAATTGGTCATATTCATGTATCATTAGGTCAATGAGCCGTCTTAGTTGGGAAGATGTTGATACCATATTGTCCTTACGCTCTGAAGAAAAAGCCTGTAGGGATTATAAAATGTTCAGTTATGCACCTTCATTCTATTGGATGGTGGAAATGCTGATCTTTGATGAGTTAGCCTCACGCTTGAGCTTATATTGGTCATCTTCATCTCCTTTGAGAAGGAAAAAACCATGCACATAGAACACTTGGTTTTTCTGAAGGAGTTATTAGGCCGATTATTCACTAAAACACTCCTCCCTTTTGAATATCACTCGTCCCTTTGTGTTGGTTTGGTGTGTTGCAAGGTCACTGGTGTTCTTCAGAACTGCCAGTGGTCTAGCTATCAGAGGTGGCCTCATGGGTGTACTGTTTTGGTCTTCTAACTGCTGCTGGCTGCTGCTGCTCCACTGTTCTAGTGAGTAGTGTCTACATATTGTCGAGCCTGACTTTTTCTCTACCAAATGCTGCGCCTCAAGTTCCTTCAACTGGAATATAAGAGCTCTTAGTACACAATTTCAAACTCTCAGATCAAAATAACTGATTTTGTTAACTTAATAGAATGAATTTCTTGCCACCATTCACGCGAATAAAAAGAAGCAAATCCTTTTCTTTCATCTTCATCTCCAGATTATGAACCGTTTCCTCCAATTGTAAATCTTCAACTTTGTTAAGCAATATATGACGTTTTTTCTACTAGTGATACTTCTTCCTTTTTTTTAGTTGTATTATATTGAACTTTAACTATTTACAAACTTCACTTGGAACCTACTTGTATTATGTATACGTAACTAAAAATAGTCTAGATTTGTCTCAATATGCATTTTCATAATGTCAACTTTTATACTTCTTCCGTTGAAATAAGTGAAAACACCTCTTTTATGTGAGTTTTTGAGAGGTGTTTTATTTATTTCGAATGGAGGAAGTATAATTTCTACATAAGATAATCAACGATATTGACGCCAAATGGTGTTCGTTGGCAAACATGTCAAGTCATTTGAATACAATTATCTAAAAATAGAGGAAGCTAGTGACCTTTATTCCACCCTCTTAATAGACTTCCCGTTTGCTTTTGCATGATCTCCATTTCACCCTTCATACCTTTAATTATGTATTATTAAAACTTGTAAAAATTGATACTCTAAACGTACATATTAAGGTGAATTTAACATGATTTATAGAGTATAGAAAGAGGGTTATAGTTTGGTGGTGGTATGATAATACCATCAATAAAATGGTCACAGGATCAAAACCTTAAAACACATTTTAATAATAGTTATAAATTAATGGCGTATAATTGACTAAACTATTGCCTTTCCCTGAAGACTAATATTTGCCAGTTTGCCACCCTAACTAAGGTAATTCCTAGAGCATTTTGCAAAGATAACAAATAACTTTACAATTACTAAACCACCGCAGATCTCACGGTGGGTCGAGCAAAGCAAATGAATTCCTAGAGATTGTTCGCATCTACATCAAAGTGGGATAGCGAGCTGTATTATTGATGGCGAACCCCAATGACTCGTAGTAATCTTTTTCAGCAACCGCCACTCGATCCTGGAACATTGTCCATTCTCTTCTACACCTTTCCTTTACCTGGCACAACAGATATAGGAGATAAAGAGAAAGATCCGCAGTTTAGTTTATATTGTCTTTCAAAAGAGAAGAATAGCTTCATGCTTAATGTACGTGCAGGACTGCAAAAGGATCAGCAAATGTCTCGAATAATATTTTAGAGTTTTCACCCAAGATCTCAACTCGCTCCGATACCATGACAAAATGGATTGAAGGAAAAGGTTCCTATTATTATTAACCCAAAGGAGATATTTATAAGACATCATATAAAAACCAACTTAGGTAGTAATTAGGATAACATATCCTAAACTAAATATAATACTAATAAATATAATCTCTAAATAAACACTCCTAGATAGATAGATTTAGTAAATACCGCTAAATCTATCCTAACAAAATGCCTCGAATAGAAATGGTTGCATGAGAGTAAAAGACGAATGAAGAGAACTTACCCCTACCCATGGTGCCTTCCCATTCTTGGTTTCACCCTGTCCAGAAAAGAATTATAGAAAATTGTTTACAGTTATGCTAATTTTCTTTAAGAAAGAAAAAACTAAAAAGGACAAAAAACCAACTCACCTGGTTCCCCAGTGTTGGAACTGCTTGATGAACTATCCACTGCGAATCTATGACCCCAATCTTCTCATGAGCAGGCTGTAGAGGAAATTATACAATAAACAACAAAACCAGAACTATGAAGTAGTATGGGAAACAAATGGGGAAATAACCAGAAGACCTCAACACACTTCCGCAAAGCAAAGTCAAGGCCCCATCCATGCACCAAGTCATTCTGAAAGTACACCACAATAATGTTAAGGGTGGAAGATCACAAAGATTAAGTCCATTGCAGATTAGTGAATCGATTACCTGAATCATATGCCAAACACAGCGCCATGCATTTTCTGAGAAAACAGGTGCCATGATTTCAATGAACCTGTTAGTATAGAAGCAAGCTTTGTTAAATATTCAAGTAGTAGTTATAATCCTAAGAAAGCCAACATATAACCATATACATACGCAGCACAAGGTGGCAGCACTGGGATTAGGGCACCATCCAGGCTTTTCTTCCGTCACTCTGCAAATGCAGGGAAAATAGTAATAAGCAGCTAAGTAAGCCTAAAGCATGCAAAATGTGATAGATGATCAAGAAACAGGGCAAGCTTAAACTACTCTTACTTGTGAACCTCACCATCACCTCTCCGCTTCGTCATTTGCCATGTTAGGCCTTTGTCTGGCTGTAACCCAGGCTGTGAAATTTCCAATCCATGCTTCTTCACCAATTCAATGTACCTACATCACAAAATGGGAAACTTAAGGAAATACACTGCCTAAATAGCAGGAAATTTAGTAGAATGTTAATTCTAAAGACTCACTTCTCTGCATCAAAGTGTTCCACCCTAAGGTCTTCATCCCATATAAATATGTAATCATAAGCAGCGACAACATTTGGATGCATAAACCTTTAGCATACCACCTGCAAAAGCAAAGAAGAGAGGGGAAAAAAGTCATAAGGTGGAAAAATCATAAAAGTACAGCTCATAGAAGGTAACACTTTGATATTCACAACTTTTGATCAAGTATATTTAATTTAAGGAGCCATTTGGTTATGGGTTATAAAATTGAGGACCTTAGTTCCCATTGGTCGAAATGTTTTGTTTCCTTGCTCCCTTTTCTAGATTATCCTCAATCCCATGGGATCCAAATTTCACTTCCTTTATTGGGTAATTAAAACAAAACAAAAACAAGAAAAAGGAAAAATCAGCTACAGACCATAACCTTTCAACATACCGATACCAACCACCCTCCACTACCATCAAACACCTCCCTCAGGCAACACTGCTGCCGTAACCACTTAGTGCCACCATAACAAGGAAACCAAAATTTCAAGCAAGCTGACTAAGTTGTAAAGGTGTTCACTGGTTCTGATCTGGAGCTAACCAGTATACCAGAATTGGAAGACTGAGACTAGACTGTCAAGGCAGGTGCAGACTCCAGAACCAGACTGCAGGTAAGTCAGGTACAGAATCCAGGACAAAGGATAGGGGATGAGAAGGATCAGTCCACATATCAAGCTCCTTATATTGCTTCTAAATTCTGATTGTCCAGCATGCTTGTGCTTATTCGTTAAATCCATTGCCCAAGCCACTAAAGAATATAAACCTACTTCAATCAACACAAGTATTTGCTTGCTAGTTGCTACTGTGAACTTTGTCAAACAAAACCTTTACAACTAAATGATTGGTCGTAAGCCAATAAATAATTATCAAAATTGAAGAAGTTCAAACAAGAATCCTAAATAAACCTAACAGATATATTCCTACAGAACAATCAGACAAGAATAAGTAACCAAGTCGATACATCCAAAAAAATCCAAAGCCACTGGAAATGCTCCTCAAGTCTTGGACAAAGCTAATACCACACTTCTTTCCATTGATACGCAGAGTGCAAACAATAAAAATATGTTAAATGATAACTAATGATTAAACAACAGAACTTTGAAGGAAAATAAGATACCAATGCAGGCATTACCTTATGACTCAAGGAGCTCCTAAAAAAATTGAGAAGACAACCCATGCAACAAATGCCAACTAAAATGTAACGATATGGCTAGTACATTGCTAGCTAAGCATGTTTAGAATGAATACTTATGGCATTCATTTTCCACCACGTCAACTTGTTCATCTCTAGCTCATTTCTCCTAATTAATTATTCAAGTATTTAGCAAAATTCCGAGCTCAAATATCTATCATATATCCTTAATCTGCTCAGTTGACTTTCAAGTACCAGTCAATGAGTCATGATGGACTGAAAGGAGCATGTCTTCCTATGGTCATCAAACAAGACACTCGGTTTATGATGCTCTCCTTGACGTAACTCTTCATCTTTAGATGATGTATACCTGCAAGTAAAAAGTAAATGCAAGATACAAAGTCCAGACTTACAATTTCACATTTGGATGAAGAACAAATCCTATATAAATCAACAAATTCAACCACCCTACTTCTTGTAATGATTTGTTCTTTTATATCATCCGAAAAGGGTGAGTTTGGCTAGTCTTTTATAAGAGGCTAACTCAGTTTTTATTTCCTGGTCAAAAAATCCAAAATCTAGACAATACCCTCCCCCTAGCCCCAAAATATTTGTCAAACTTCTTGCCTCAACCATAAGTCTAAAATCTCCATCACTATTCATGCATCTTATACAATGGAAAGAAGGGAAGTTGCTAGTTACACACAGTATCAATTAAAACCTTTAATTTGTTCAGCAATACTATTAACCCGTCAACAACCTCCCAATTCATCACAATAAAATACTATTAATTCTTCAACAACCTCCCAATTCATCACAATTAAAGCCGGAGATTTTTTCATTTCAACATCTTCTTTATCACTATCTTCTTAAGGTTCCATCAGCATCTAATTAGGGATTAGTTAGAACTTATGGTATCCATCCTCTAAATATATCTTGAAACTCTATTCTTTTTTACATCTCATTGAACACTGACATCTCGTGGTAATATCTCTGGACTTGCAGCAAGGTCTCACTTATACTGACAAGTGACATCTAGCATGATCTGTACAGACCTGTGATCTAGAAGGAGATTTAATAAATTTCATAGCATACCTCCTCTTGAATGAATTATTTTTTCTTCAACCAATTCCTGTTTTCAATATATTCACACTAAACAATTTTAAGTTTGAAACACTTGGATATCAAACACTCTTCCACTAGACCAATACTTTAGCAATAACCTTACCCTCGCGGCTAGAAGAAAGACAAAAAGTTTATCATATTAAGCAAGTTCCATTCATCAGCAAGAATTTATGAATGGTTGACACAAGAATTGATTCATTGAGTAACTGTGGATGTACTTGTGAAGGGTGACACTTCATTTTAGACAACTCTATTTCAATTGTCCCTTTCAAATAAAGCTACAATCAGTTACAACATTAATATGTGATGCTATATGAACAACGCAAATCACATTAACATAAGATGCTCCAAAGTTATGTTTTTCCGTCTAATGGAAAGTGACGATATCGATCGTGACCTTGATACGGAGCTGGAGCTGCTAACTAGGATGAATGCGCTAACTATGGATATGATGCCGGAAATAGACCAAATTTCTATCACCCTTCAATTCGAATTAGCAAAAGCAATGTCTCCTGCATAATATGGATTCCAAACATTCATGATCCGGATGTGAATGAGTCGAATTACTTATCCCTGGGCTATTAGTGAACTATCTCTATGGATTATGAAAGAGGGTCTACTAGAAATATTCTTGTTATCGCTTCGACTCATATTCCCAAAAAGTGGATCCCGCTCTAATAGCTCCGAATCAATTAAATACATGATTATCAACAAGAAGCAAATAAGCTTTAGTAATTCCAACCTCATAGAATTTCAAAACATCAACATCAAAATCAAAATCTCTCAATATTTTCCTTTAGGCTTGTCCGCTATAGCTTGTGAAATAATGTCGGCTAAATTCGCAAAACAAGAATTAAAGGATACAAATAAAGATAGCTTGCGATTTTGTTGTTGATGAAGGAGAAACTAATATAAACATCTTGTAGCATGTCGGTCTAGTTTTCAAACCTAATGTGTCCATTTTACATAGAGATTTTAGCCCCAGCTTCATTGGCAAATGAGTAGTATTTTGAACTCTTTGAGCTCTTATTTGCGCGATTTGATATGGTTGGACTTGGTTATGCTCTTTCGTGTTTTATCGTGCACTATGCATTTGGTGCCTTAATCTAGCTACGGATGAGAAGTCTAAAGATCGCATATGATAGGAGGTCTGGGAAGCAAGACAACCGGACCGGAAGGAAATGTGAAGTCGAATTTGAAGAAAATGACTCGCTCGGTCAACCGGGCAAGAGTCGCCGTAGAATGGCCCGGTGGATCGGGCGAATGCTTATTTAAGTTTGAACAAAAATCACCGTCACTTCACCCCTGTTAATCGGGCAGGCAGAAACTCATGATAGCTTATTTTTGCGTTTTCGTATTTTTCCTAAAACTATATGTAGTTTTTTAGTAATGGTGATTACACTATCTATTATTATCGTTTTTATTAGGTTAAATACCGTAGTTTTCTCCATCTTTTGTGTACTTTTGGCTTTAAAGATCATTAAAGATTGTTGATTTAGCTTTCCATTGTTCTTCAATTACTCGGTATTATTTCTCTAATTAGTTTAATTTCATGGATTGCTTTACTTTGATTACGAATTTGTTCTTTATGGCCATGAGTGAGTAGTCTAACTCTAAGGCTAAGTGAGAAACATCATGTTTATACCTTGATTTTGTTGTTCTAAATCTCCTAAATATTATTGTTATTATTGATTTGTTATTATTGTTTAATTCGTATAATTGCGTAATTTCATGGATTATCTTTGGCTAATGAATGTTGGAATCGAAAAATCTTACTTTTAGAGGCTTTAGAACAATTGGTGAATCTGATTATGTTAGCGACCGTATCACATATGTAGTTTTAAGAGTGTTAAGACTCGAACCCTGCTCTAATTGCTCTCAATCTCAAACTTAAGCATTGTTGAGTTATTTTATCTCATTGGATTGGTATAAGCACGGTGAACCAATGCCCTAGATCTTTATTAATTGATAAATCCCTAGTTTAATTCAGAACTCTTTAGTCTATTAGTTAATTCCAATATATATTTTCCTCAAGTAGTTAAAATAGCTTAACATTAATCTACATAAATCCTTCCATGTGGAATGATGCGTGCATGGATGGCTTCACCAACTATCTTTATCTTTTTCTTAGGAACATTGTATGGTTTTACTCTACGCTTAAAGTGAAGATTTTACATGTAACTAAAAATATGTCTCTTGTTGTTGTTAGTTAAGTTAGTTATTCAAGTAGTTTAAATAAATAAAAGGGCGAAAAAAATCAGCTTGTAATTAATTTACTTAAGCTCCAAGTAGATTAGTTGTCACTGAGTTGTAATAAAGAAAGTAGAGGAGGAGTAACCCTAACTTAGCCATGTGGTTTTTGTAAGGATTTATGGAAAGTGTTGCAAAAGCTTTCCTAAATCTAATATTTCCTTAAAGTGTTAGATTCTAGGCTAGTTTTAAGGGAAAACTTTCCTAATATTTTGTCTTGTAATTTCAAGCTGACGATGATGCTTTGGGGAGCAAGGGTTTCGCTCATCCTATATAATAATGCACGCTTAGTCTCATAAAGACTAGAGTTATATTTCGAGAAAACCGATTCTTTGCGAATTAAAATTTTAGGAGTGAATCCAAATTTAGCAAGGAATGTAAATCAAACTTGGTTGTTATTAAACCCTGCTAGGGATTTTAATAACTTCAAATCTTTCATAATACATTCGTCCACCTTTTAACTCTTTAATTTGCACCATGCCTAAACTCAACTAAAACCGTGAGAAAGCCTTCAATATTCATCCTAAATTCATCCAACATACACCTTTCCATAGGAGCCTAAAGCACGAGCTTTAAACTCACATCGTGAAATCCCGTATTTGCTAAGTCTTTGCTAACAATGTACACCGTGCACTTCACGGTTACTTTTTAAACTCATCACGTACTATTATCATATGTGATTGTTTTCAACTTAATTAGAAAGAAAGGAAACAACTAAAAGAATCATCAATAATGAAGTGTCAAAAAGTTTATATTACAAGCATGGAGAAATATTCAAATAATCAATCACATGAATCTTACAGCTTAATTTATTGATAATGAGC
>CANSZD010000102.1:237500-506628 GCA_947648045.1 Beta corolliflora | reverse complement strand
ATCGAGACTCGAAAAATCGAGAAGAAATAGTGGGCTACCGGGATTCGCTCGGAAACCACAGAACAGCTGAGAGAGAGACTTTTTTAAGAGGGGCTAAAGATGATTTCCAGCCGACTCGTGGAGTTCGCAAAATGGTGATTGAGAAAGTTTATTATTATTCACTTCATGCTCATATCAACGAGAGAAGGAGAGAATGGCTCATGACTCGCCACGAGAAGCCATGCTTGTGGGAATACTTTATCACGCTATTTTTAGAAATTAAAAGGTTAATTTTGCAAGTTGGCCCTTTTGATTTGTATTATTGAGCAGATTGACTTCGATCCTTCACTCTTCGGATCAATTTCTTGTCCGAAATAATAATGTGATATTAGAAATAGAAGAGATTGAATCTAATTTTTCAAGCTAGATAATTCATTCATATATATGAACATATTATAACTTTTTTGGGTATATAAGGAAGAAGTTAGGACACCCTTCTCTTAAAGGGGAAATTTCCTAACGCGAATCAAAAAGAACAAATTTATGTAGCGAAGGTTCTTTTGGGAACATCCACGTCGGCAAAGCCAACCAGAGAATTATTGTGACCTTTTTTGATAGAAGATCCTACTACCTGGATAAGCTTCCCAAAAAATATGCTTAATAGTGTAGAATATAAACCGACGAACCAACGGGAATGTCATCAATGAGGGTTTGGATGGTCCCGAGGCAAGCATAATGCCCATATAGCAAAACTTTTATAACCACTTGGTTATCTCCTTCTCAATATATATATCTTGAATATACTAATGAATGGCAAGAATAAGCCCATTTCTTAACCCTCGGGCTTGGCCAAAGAACGAGTTGAGGTTTGGGGCCAAAACGATACACTTGTGCGGCCACAAGAAGGCCAACGGAGTTGCGAATGGCCACGCCTCACAGAGCCGGGGAGCCAATAATTAACCGAACCATCGGAAGTTTAGCTTGAAGCAACCGAGGAGGGAGGAGGCAGTGAGCGCAATGCAAGCAGAAAACCCGCAATAAGGAGGTGAAGAGATAGCAAAGGAAAAATCCATCATAGTTCGAGTGGTCCATTCCAAATACAAAGATGCCGAGCTCTATAATAAATACAATTTAAATTAAGCATATTTTTCTCAAAGGACAATTGAATTAAGCGTTCCTTCCAAATACTCCTGACTTAATGGAACAATTGGAAGGCCCGAGGGTAGGGGCGGAGGACACGTTAGGCATTGCACAAGATCTTGAGGCACTATATGACGAGATTTTTAGGTTGTATAAAGAATTTGAATTCCAATATTGACAAATTTAGGGGCATGTAAATAATCAATGGCCTAGAGTCTCATTATCGGATTCAGAAAGGAGGCTGAGCGTCATTAGTAATTTGACGGTGGGCTAAATTTAATTTCAATGGAAGACCATTTTGTAGACATCACCATAAAAAAAATTGGACTTTAATTAGGGGATATATTAATTTTCCATATCCAATTAAAAAGCCAAGGAATACTGTTGGAAGGAGTAATTCCATGAGTTAGCCAGGTAGCCGTTTTAACAGAAACTTCACCAGAGCTAGTAAGTCCCCAACAAGGAACATCTTGGGTAGGATAGCTAGGGATATGAATCTTCAAGATTAGGTGGACAATATGGGATGGGACTAATTCATTAATGAGAGAAATATTCCATTGCCTTGATGGAAGAATGACATTACTAACAAGATCAGTTAGCAATAGACGTGATTTGAAGACATAACATTTCAATAAGGCTTTGATTGGTCCACCAATTGTCAATTTAGAAATAGAAATTTGTTCCAAATTCAATTTTCCAACATATTCCTTTCCTTAGAAGCTCTCGAGATTGAAGAATTAACTTCCAAATATGAGAGTCATGTGGCTTAACTTTGTACTCAAAGATAGAAGTATTTGAAGATACTTTTGGCACCTAAGAGTTGGCCAAAGAGAGTGCAAGAAAGGATTCGCCAGCCCATTTTAGGTAAGTATGCTTCATTTACATGGGTCATTTTCCGAAAATTCAACCCACTATATTTTTAAGGGTGGTAAATTTTTGACCACGCAATTAGGGGTAGCCTAGAAGAGTTCTTTGAGGAGCGCCAGAAAACTTTCAGTTGATATTATCTATTGTAGAACATATTTTCTTGGGAACTCGAGTCGTTGCCATAAGATGGGGTCAGGAAGATTCTAGATGACTCACGAATAAGAACCGATTTTTCGATTTTGAGAGAAAATGATTGTGCTAAAAATTAATTTTGTAGTCAACTTCTTGAACTAAGTGATGGAAATCGCTAGGCATTGGCTTATAATTGGAGAAGATAACACCCAAATATCTTCCCAAAAAAACCTTTGGGATGATATTGAAAATACCAGCAATCGATCTTCGTCTAAAATTTGGGACATGTTTAGAAAACATGATCGCTGATTTATGAAAATTTACTAACTGCCGTGAATTAAGGCAAAAAGAGTCTAGAATATTTTTAGGGCGTGGGCATAATCTAGGTTAGCTTTACAAAATAATAATTCGTCATCTGTAAAGAATAGCCTTGGAATTATCTGAGAATGTGGAGCAAGTTTGATTCTTATTCCTGATTTTGATTTTTTTTTTGTTGCAAAATCCAGTTGTCGACATAGGATGTCCATACATATAATGAAAAGATAACATATTATAACTGAAAATATATTATATAATATATTTAAATTAACTAATTCAATAAAACTAAGTGTTGAATTAGTTGCTTTCTTGAATAGATGACTTATTTTTATATTAGCACTGACTTACACAAATTATTCAAGTAGATTAAGTGATGTCATTTCTTATCCCATGAGGATTGTGGTTATTTCAAATTTGTTGATGGAGGAGATTATGCAAGAAAAGTTATGCATGAGAGGAACAAGGTTGGCCTATTGGCAACTACTAAAAGAAATGGAAGAACTAACTTTTAAACTTTTCTCTCCGCGGGTTTTCAGTTTTGCTGGGCGCCATGGGCAGACCTATAGGGTTGAAGAATTCAAAGAGTGTAAGTAAGAAGATGAAGTCAGGTGGTCCAACATCATCTGTTGCAAGGAAAACTCGTTCCATGGATGAAGTGCTGGGAGTGGGAATGCTCGAGATTCCAGACCCTGTTTCTAATGATGAAGAAGGTGAGATTTTATCGCCTAAATCTTCTGTAATTAAATTAAAAAAACAATCTGCAGATAAACACTTATTTTCAGAATGGTTAATGTAATCAATAGTGATGCAAAATCTGTGAAATCTGCAATTGAGGTAGGAATTGATTCACAAGAAAGGGTTTCAGGGGAAAATGATATTGAAATGAATGATGAGGGTATTAATAAGGTGAACAATGGAAATTCTATGCAGAATGTGAATGTTTCATCTTCTTCTATTGATATTGTTAATGGAAATTGTAATATTCCTGAAATTGTATGGGATGATATTTAAGAAGAGTGAATTATTGGGAATCTGCCATTGTCTGTTATATCTTGGGTGCTAATCCACCTCAAAATTTAATTGAAGGGTTTTTTTAGACGAATTTGGGGGAAAATGGGTATTGATAAAATTGCTGATGTTGAGAATGGAATATACATGATCTGATGAGATTGGAGACAATTGAATCGAAGGACTGTATTTTGGCAGAAGATTTTCATTTCTTTGATGGGAAGCCATTAATTGTGTAAGGTTAGAAACCTGATGTTGAATGGCATAAACGGAATGTGAAAAGGGTTCCAATCTGGGTTGAACTTCATGGATTAGATTTCAAGTATTGGGGGGAGAACAATTTGAGTAAGATTGTTGGTGCCATTGGGAGGTATTTGAAAGTGGATCATGCTACAATGAATAGGGAAAAATTGATGTATGTAAGAGTCTTGATTGAAGTGGATATTGACCAACACTTTTCAGAATTGGTCAGGTTTAGAAATAAAAAGGGGAATATAATAGAACAACCTATTCATTATGCCTGGAAACCTGTTGTATGCATGAACTTGTAAAGGGTATAGTCACTCTCAACAGAGTGTGTTAAGAAGCAATGGTGAGTGAAGAAAAGAATAATGAAGATATTTGGGATGGTGGAAGCAAGTTACTGAGTTCAGAAGCGGGATTAGCAATACTGGTGAGATGAACAAGAATAATGTAGAATTTGGGAAGGTGCAGCAAGAAACTAAGAAAGCTACACCAGTGAGAAATAGATTTGATATACTGACATCTGCTACCACTAAAGAATTGTTTTATGAGTTGCACATTGATGAGATGTAGGGGTTAGAGGCCCCTGAGGGCCATGGATAACATTCTAGCATGGAATGTAAGGGGGCTAAATAGGCATGCTAAGCAACAAGATGTGAGGAAATTTATTTCTTTACATAAAATTGGCCTGTTTAGTCTCCTGGAGACTAAGGTAAAGATGTCCAAGATGGGGACTCTTTACCAAACACTTTGTCCTGGTTGGTGTTTTACTGCCAATAATAGTGTGGTGGATAAGGGAAGGATCATAGCGGCATGGCTTCCTAGTTCATTCAACGTGTCTATTGAATTGATGAATGATCAAGTCATTCACTGCAAGGTAGAACCAAGAGGTCCTTTGGCAGCTTTTATGTGCTCATTTGTGTATGGCTCTAATGATAAAAATGAGAGAATTGCTGGGCAGGCGGTTTAGTCGTATGCACCTATTCAAAAATAAATTTCTCCTACTCTCTTTTACAATAAAATATAGAAGGGAAGTAAGGTTCGTATCCACAGGGAAACAGGGACAAGTTATATATTTAGCATAGATTACCTAGATTAATCTAGGTATCAAGTAAGTTGATAAAAGGTAGGGTTTTCAAATGAGTTATAAATAAACTAAAATTAATTAGCAAATAAATAAAATGAGAAATCAATAATGGAAAGATCTTGAGTCCGATTAATATCCACTTCAATTCAATTATCGATCATTGAACCTCAACTCTAATTATTTCCATGATTATCTATTGTTGAGAACTACTAAACCTAACTAAAGGATAACCTAATCCGATCAGGGTCTAAGTTCAATCCAATAGCAGCAATAAACATAGAGAACCAATAGGCCTGCTAATGTCATACACGCGATAAACAATCAACCGTTGATTTAATTTCCCCAAGAAATAACCAAGACGATCTGCATCCAAGTTACTCCCTAGTTTGCTACAAATTGATAAAAGAATAAAAGAATCCGATTCTATTCTTAAATCTAGCATTAGATTAATTACACAATTAAACTAGTAACGTTCCTAGCGTAATTATGCAAAAATCATAGAATACAATCATACAAATTAAACCATAATCAAAGGAAATAAATAGAGAGGAAAGATCTCACAATAATGATTGAAGCTTCATGTTAATCTTCTAAAAGAAGCGATACCCCCTCTCAGCGAACGCTAAGGCGAATGCTTAGGCGATTCCGTTGACGCCATTGCTCGAGGGCGTGGAGCAAAGAAGAGTGCACAGAAGGCAAAGGCGAAGGCGACTGGGCCTTCATCTTCTCCGGTGAGAAAGACGAAGTCAGTAGATGAAGTAACTGGAATTGATGCAATTAATGTCCCCAGTCCTATCCAAGAGAAAGATTGTTCAAAGGATATTGAAATTGAGGTTGAAAATGTGACGCAGGCAATTCTTCCAGCTTCATTGGAGGATAAAATCCAGCAAACAATGGAGACGGCGATCCTTTCAGATTGGTTAAATGTGATGAAAAGTGGTGACAAACCTACAACAGCTCTGAGGCTCTCATGGGCGGATCATGTGGAGACGGAATTGGTGAATCAAAATGGTAATCAGGTACGATCTACTACTATTGTCACTATTGAATCCGAGGATATTCAGGACGAAATAGAGTATTGGTCCTCTGCTGTGGTGTGTTATGTGTTGGGTGCGAATCGACCATTAACAGTGATGGAAGGTTATTTCAAAAGAATTTGGGGTAATCTGGGAATTGATAAGATTGCTTTGTTTGGAAAGGGTGCTTTCATTGTTAGATTTAACTCAGTTGATTCTTGTCTGAAAGTAACTACGGATGGATTCTAATTTTTTTGACCAGAAGCCATTGATTACTCGCATTTGGGACCCTGATATGGAAATTGACAAATCAAATGTGAAATTAGTTCCGATTTGGATGAAGATGCCTGGATTACCACTTAAATACTGGGGAGAGAAAAGTTTATTTAAGATCATGGGTCAAGTAGGGAGGGTTCTTAAAATGGACAATGCCACAAAAATAAAGAGAGATTGAATTTTGCAAGAGTGATGGTAGAAGTGGGGTTATAGCAAGAACTTCCTGAGGCTCTTTCGTTTTATAATGAGCATGGGATTGTAATTGAGCAGAAACTGGAGTATGAATGACGTCCTGTTCAATGTGCTAGTTGCTCTGGCTTTGGACATGAGACTGAAGTATGTAGGAAGAAGGCAGGGAAGAAAACTTGGGTGCCAAAAAAGACAAGAACAACTGATGTGGAGGGTTTTACTATGGTGAATAGTAGAGCAAGATCTAGTAAGGAGCCAACTGTGGACATCCCAGTCGATAATTCTTTCTTGGTCCTGACTGAAACTGAGTGTGAGCCTGAACAAGTAGCTGCTTGTGTTACAATGACATAGAACAATGATGCAGGGAGTAATGGTGCTGAGGAGGTAACAGGAGTACCAGGAGATGGGGTAAGTGTGCATAATGATGCAATGGGTCAGGGGGTACCTCCCCCTAAACCCAATGGATAGTATTTTGGCTTGGAATGTAAGAGGCCTAAACAACAAGACAAAGCAAAATGAGGTAAAAAATTTTATTGCCTCACACAATGTCAAGTTGTTTAGCCTCTTAGAAACTAGGGTGAAAACTCCTAGCCTAGGCTTAATTTATCTCAATATTTGTCCTGGTTGGTGTTTTACCCAGAATAATTGTTGTCATGAGAATGGAAGAATTGTGATTGGTTGGTGTCCCATTGCTTTTACTATTGATATTGTGCAAGTTCATAGTCAGTTTATCCATTGTGTTGTGAAGCCTAACATTGGTGAGAAGTTTAGGTGTACTTTTGTTTATGGTTTTAATGACCTTAATAGTAGAGGATATCTTTGGAATGGGTTGAAACATATTGATATGATCAGCAGTGGTCCTTGGATCTTGCTTGGTGATTTCAATGCTTTAAGTAGTGTGGAAGATAGAGTTGGGTCTATGGTGAAAATGACTGAGATCAGACTTATGGTGGATTGTATGAATGTGTGTCATCTGGTTGATGTTAAATCTTCAGGGAGAAACTTTACTTGGAGTAATAAGCAGGAAGGGGATCAAAGGGTGTTTTCTATGATTGATAGGGTGCTTGCCAATCATGTGTGGATTATTGATAGCTATGAGTTGGCAGAGGCTGCTTTTCTTCCTGAGGGGAACTTTGATCACACCCCTACTCTTCTGAAAGTTTACCTTGATGGTCAACATAAGAAACCTTTTAGGTTCATGAATATGTGGTGTAATCACCAGGGTTTATTGGAGGCTGTGAGGACGGCTTAGGACATGAATGTTACTGGCTGTGCTATGTACAAGGTGATGAAGAAGCTGGCGGCTATTAAAGTTGCTCTTAAATAATTGAACAAGGTGGGTTTTGGAGATGTGGAGGCTGCTGTAATTAAAGCTCAACATGAGCTTATCCTTGTTCAGAAGCAAATGCATGAGAATATTGAAGATATAGAGCTGAGAACTAGGGAAAAAGAAGCTCAAGATGTGTTGAGAAGAGCAAGGCTGAATCAACATACTATGATGCAACAAGAATCTAAGCTTAATTGGCTTAGATGTGGTGATGATAACTCCAAAATCTTCTATCAAGCTATAAAGGCCAGGAGATATCACAATAAGATTCATGCGATTAATGACATGTCTGGATCTTGGATTACTCAGAAGGAAAAGGTTGATGAGGCTTTCCTTAATTTCTATACTGATATGTTCTCTTACAAACCACAAAAACAAGAAGTGCTCTCCACTCTGATGAACAAAGGAAAGATGTTGTCTGCTGCTCACATTAGGTTGTTACAAATGGAGTACACTAGGGAGGATGTGAAGAGTGTGATGTTTAGCATTCTTGATGAGAAGTCTCCTGGGGCTGATGGGTTTAATAGCAGATTCTACAAGCACTGCTGGGATATTGTTGGAGTTGAGGTAACATATGCTATTCTTGACTTTTTTAAAACAGGGAAATTATTAAAAGTGGTGAATGTCACAACCTTGACTTTGATTCCCAAAGTCAAGTGTCCTGAAAATGTATCTGAGTTCAGGCTCATAGCCTGTTGCAACACTCTCTATAAGTGTATTTCTAAACTTATTAGTGAGCGGTTGAACAGTATTCTTCCTGATATTATTTTTGAGAGCCAAGGGGCTTTTGTTGCTGGTAGGAGTATACTCCATAATGTGTTAATTTGTCAGGATTTGGTTAAAATGTATAACAAGAAGTCAAGATCTGCTGTATGATGAAACTTGATCTAAAAAAAGCGTATGACACTGTTAGCTGGAGTTTTTTGAGGCAAATGTTAGAAGGAATTGGTTTCCCTCACTTTTATGTGGAGATGATTATGACCTGTGTCACTACTCCAAAATTCTCTTTATTGATAAATGGGTCCCTGACTGGTTTTTTTAGAGCTCAAAGAGGCTTGAGACAGAGTGACCCAATGTCCCCTCTTATCTTTGCCCTTTGTATGGATTACCTGGATAGAACTCTCAAGTATGCTTGTGAACAAGAGGGTTTTAAATATCATGTGAAGTGTAAGGATTTGAAGCTCTCCCACCTCTGCTTTGGTGACGATCTGCTGTTGTTTTGTCATGGTGAGTTTAGATCAATTTATATTTTGCTTCAAGGCTTCCAAATATTTTCAAATGCAACTGGTTTGGAAGTAAACAAGATGAAATCAGAGGTATACTTTGCTGGAATGTTGGAGAGTGAAATAAAAAGGGTTACTGATGTTAGTGGTTTCTCCATTGGGAAACTTCCTTTCAAATATCTTAGAGTGTCCATCTTCCACCTCAAAGCTGAAGAAAAAATACTGTCAACTCCTCATTAGCAAAATGGTTAGCAAGATCAATATCTGGAGCTCTAGAAATCTCTCGTTTGCTGCCAGGAGCCAACTCATTAACAATGTCCTCATGAGCATTCATGTATATTGGGGACAACTGTTCATCCTTCCTAAGAGTGTTCTAAAGGAGGTTAATAGCATTTGCAGGTGTTTTCTTTAGACTGGTACTGCTAATAATACCAAACCTGGAGTTGTTGCTTGGGAAGACTTGTGCAAATCCAAAAGTGCAGGAGGACTGGGATTTAGGAACATTCTTAAGTGGAATGCTACTGCTGTGGGCAAATTAGCTTGGTGTATTGCTCAAAACAAGGAGAATTTGTGGGTTAAATGGGTTAACTCCATTTACATAAAGGTGCAAACTGGAGCTCTTATGAAGCTCATTCTCATGCTAGCTGGGCTTGGAAGTTTGTGTGTACTGCTAAAAAAGAGTTAACTGCACAGATGCAGAATGATCAATGGCTCACCTGTGGCATCTTTAGCATAAAGAAGCATTACAAGCTGATGATGGAGTGTGATCAACAGCAATAATGGAGTGTGTGTGTTTGGAACAGATATAGTGTTCCAAAACACAGATTTATTCTGTGGCTTGCAGTGCAAGACAGATTGAAGACAAGAGTTAGATTGAAGAGTTTAAATTTATATGATGATGACTGTTGCTTGCCGTGTCAATCTCAACCTGAAAATAGGCAGCACCTTTTTTTTACTGTCATTTTGGTAGCAGCTGTATGAAGAATTTGATGGAATGGTTGGGGATTAGATGGATGGGGGGCTCTGTGGTTCAATTCTGCAGATGGCTAAAATGCAGATATACAGGTACTAAATTTAGAAAGCAAGTGACTTTAGCTACTGTGGCAGCTGTGGTTTACATGATATAAAGGAATGGAAACAATGCTCTTTGGGAAGATAGTGTTCATACTATAGACTATATTGTAAAGCAAATTAAATACATAGTGAAACATAGAATTGTGCAGATTTTAAGCTCTAAAGTGAAGGAGGTTGATAGAAGTTGGCTTGAAGAACTCTGATGTTTTGGTTGGGTCTGTCCAGCTTGTGTGTGGTGTCAGGGTGTTGTTTCACTCTGTCATTTAGTTGTAAGTTTGCTTTGGTTCAATTTATCTCTTAATTACCAAAAAAAAAAAATCTTCTTCAAGAACGATTCAAGCTACAATCGGCATAGCATAAGCCAATTCCATAATTGAAATCTCTAATAAAACTAAGAACTAAGAAAAACAAAGAGGAATGAAGAAGGAAAAATGAAGAGAGGAGTATTTTCTCTCTCCTCGTGTCTGCCCTCTATTCGTGGCTCAAGGGCTACTATTTATATCTCACGCACAAAATAACCCTGAGCCGAAAAACCGCCTCGACCGACCTAGCAGGTCGCGAGGTACGAGGCTCGTCACGGGGTGCGACGAGCTACTGATTCTACCTTACGCTGCAGAATTGGGCTGGAAGAAGGGGTCGCGAGCCGCGAAAGGGATCGCAAGGTGCGATGTTCAGGAAATCTCCAGTCGCAACCCGCGAGGATACTCGCGAGGTGCGACCAGCTACTGCTGTGCGATGAGCTGCTAGCTTCCCACACTGCTGGGCTACACAAGGGGCTCGCGACCCGCGATGGTGCTCGCGAGGTGCGAAGCTCAGGTGGGGAGATGCGAGCTTTACCACGGGGCGCGACATGCTGGCTGGTGCTTGCTGGCTTGTGCTTGCGATGGTGCTGGGTTAGTGCAGTACAGGGATGGAGCGTCGATACTAGGATAGCACAATGTCGACGTCTCATAACATGCTTCCGTGCCACCAAGCCATGATGATGTACTCTCTTGAACACTCAAAGATAACTTCAATTAAACATAGTTCAATTCCGTTTCTCCTTAAAAGCTCGGATCCTAGAACATTAACACTAATTAACTCACAAAACTCCGAACTTCCGCTAAGGTTGATATATATGCAAACCTTAACAATTACGAACAAATCCCTTAGCAAAGTGCACCTAAAATATCACAAAAACATCGTATAACTTGAGCGTATCAAATACCCCCACACTTGAACTTTACTCGACCTCGAGTAAACTCCAAAATGAGAATCACCAAATAAATATTTACCCAAATTACCGACACCAACCTACACTATCCACCATCTAAATAATCATCATTATCACATCTTAACGAAATCCGCTCAAAACCTAAACGTAAGGGACAATGACTCCCCCACACTTAGCTTCGAGCTACCATCAGAAATACAAAGACGCGACAACAAAAATCACCAACGACAATAAAAATGTGAGCTCAAATCCTGAAGGATCTCAAAGGAGTTGAACTCACTCCAACCCCACACTATACTGACAGCTCGCCTAAACCTCAAAAGATAACCTACTACTACTACAACCAACCTAGATAAGCAAGCCATGGAACAATGACAAAAAGGGATAAATTCCATGCTTACTCCCAAAAACAATCAATCAACCAATGGAAGTTTAAATCCCTATTTGCTAAGGACTTAAACTTAACTTCAATAATGACCTCCAATTCACCAAAAAACATCAAAATAATGTGAAAGCCAATTATAAAGAAATTTTCACAAAACAAAGGATGAATTCACCAACCTAACCCGAAAACGCCTTCCACCTTATGACACCAACTCCGGCAAATGAGTTTTCAAAATAAATAATTCTCTCTTTAATCTCTCATTTTGCCTAGGAGCCCTTTCTCATTTTATCTCACCATCTTACCCGCTCAAATTAAGCCATTTTTTTGCATAGGTTGTCCTTTTGGGTTTTCAACCTATCCGGACCCCCATTTTTGCCTGAGTCGCCCGCCCTTGTGGGTTTTCAACTCAGCGGGTTTCATTTCATCACTTTTTTTTTCTTTCATTTTTTTATTTATTTTTCATCATTTTTTTATCGTTCTTTCATTGCAAATTTTTTTCAAATTGAAAGTAATAAATACAATATAGACACATGAGAATGAGAATACCCTCCCCCCTACTTAAACTACACATTGTCCTCAATGTGACGACAATTAGAAGAAAAAGTAAAAGGAAAATGGGGGGGGGGGGAATTGAATATCGGAAAAATCGAAGATCGGATGCTCAAGACTCATGACAAAAAAAATCCGTCCAACTCAAATTTCTTAATAACACCAACTCAAATCTCATAAATCAACTCATAACCCTCTCCCTCGAATCACTCAAACAAATGACAAATTTCAAAATTCCAAAATATTTTTGAGATTTGCACCTAGCTTAAGAGATCGAAAAGATTCATTAACAATCTCAACCCTCCTGTTTTACCAATTCCTAAAAATTGAACTCCTCCCCAAGGGCTTTCTTTTGTGGATTTTGGCTCAAAGTGGATTAAGATTGGTTGTGGTTCTTTTTAGTGGGTGGGTGGTGGGTGAAAGAAATTCTATTGTGGTGGTGGAAATTTGATGAGAAATAAAGGAAAAGAAAGAAAATAAAAGGGGTCTCGGGCTGCCTCCCGAGAAGCGCTGTTGTTTAAAGTCGTTAGCTCGGCTTAGTACCTTAAGCTCAATCATTGGGCTTGTGCTCCATGTGTGACAATGGTGGCTCCATGTCAACCTCTAATTCAAGTACCTGCAAAACAAATTGAGAAGAACTCTTGCAATGCATCGTTAGTGGTACGGTTTCAAAACAAGGCGGTAAATCAGGAGGTTTATTCCGCTCTTTCAACTCTAACGCCATAACCTGCACGTTAGTAGGAGGCACATTATCCTCAACCAAGACATCATCAACATTCATCGACTCATCAACCTGCTCAATATAAGCAACATAATCATGCACAACAGAGTTAACAATATTAATACAGCAAAGAGGGTTATCATCCTTAATCAAAGGCTTAAAATCATTGATATTAAACGCCTCTACCTTCCCGTCAAACTCCATGGTCAAAGAGCCAGCGCAAACATCAATTTTAGTGCAAGACATTTTCAAGAAAAGTCACCCCAAGAGGATGGGGGCGACATGCTGATCAGGTTCCATCTCCAAGACATAAAAATCAGCAGCAAACATCAACTTTAACTAACGCATCCTCTAATTTACCCCTAGGATAGACATTGGATCTATCAGCTAATTGAATCACCACACCAGTTTCATGTAAATCGCCAAGTTTCATAGACTTATACAATGAATATGATATCACATTAATTGATGCACCTAAGTCTAAGATGGCTTTTGGAAATATGGTATCACCTATAGTACAAGGGATGGTAAACATGCCCGGGTCATTGCACTTTTGAGGTAATTTCTTTTGAAAGATAGCAGAGACATGCTCGCTAGCCTCCACTTTTTGCACTACCTTTTGTTTTTGCTTTCTTTTCGAAGTACACAATTCTGTAAGGAACTTAGCATACCTAGGTACTTGATTCAAAGCATCTAAAAGGGGAATGTTTACCTCACATTTACGAAAGGTTTCGTAAATGTCTTTGTTGCGCTCCGCCTTGCGGGTTTCTCTCAATGCCTCGGGAAATGGTGGCTCCGGTTCATGTGGTAGAGGAGTTCGTTTTCGGACTTACTCCTCCTGTGGAGGTGGTGATCATTTACAATTTGCTGTAGGTTCATGCACGATCACCTCTTCCTCGATCTCTTTGTCTCGAACCACCAATCTCTCTTTGCTTGCAATCTCCGTTCCGCTCCACAATGTGATAGCACTCACGTTCATTTAGGGTTGAGCTCTGTTTGGGATGGAAACCTCACCGAATCCCTAGCCTCTAACTTGGTTACAGCTCCTACAATTTGGCTTACTTGGCTCTCCAAGTTCTTGATGCTCGATCGAGTTTCTTCTTGGAACTGCACCATGTTACCGTGCATGTTAGTCACAATTTTAGTTAAAACATTTAACATTTCATCAGTGGACATGCTAGAGCTAGAGCCTTGGCCTTGGGGCGTAGGATAAGGGTGTGGTGGTGGCCTGTTATAGTGCTGCTGTTGTTGCTGATTGCCAAATCTGAAATTAGAATGATCTCTCCACCCTTGCTCGGAAACATAGGAGTAGGGATCATGTCTCTGTAATGCTTGTTGGCCTTGAAAACCTACAGCTTTGACCTCTTCCCTAAATTCTTCTTGCATTTGAGGGCAAACATCGGTGTGATGATCTAAAGAACAAATTCTACAAGCTTTTACCTGTTGAACTATATTGTTCTTTACCATGAACTCATGCATCATCGATGTAAGAGCTTGTACTAGATCCTCGACCTTTGAAGAACTAGAACCTGAACTTTCAACATTGGATTTACGATGAATCGATCTTCTACTGAACTATCTCGAGCCTTCAGCTAGTTCTTCAATGAGCTCTCTAGCTGCAGTTGGAGTTTTGTTGATGATAGAACCTCCACTAGCAACATTCACCATTCTTACATCTTCGTCAGAAAGACCATTGTATAAGTACAAGATGAGGTCTTCATCAGAATAGCCATGATATGGACAACTAGCACAAAGTCTCTTGAACCTCTCCCAATATTCATAGAAAGATTCATCATGTTTCTTCTCAATGTTGCTAATCTCTTTCTTCAGTGTTGATGATTTAGAAGCTGGAAAGAACTTCTCAAGAAACCGCCTCTTCATTTCAACCCATGTAGAGATACATCCTGGAGGAAGATAATATAACCAATCTTTAGCTCCATCCTTCAAAGCAAAAGGAAAAGCTCTCAACTTGATTTGCTCGTCCGTTGCTTCACTTGGTTTCATGCTAGTACAAACCACGTGAAACTCCGAAAGAAATTTGTTTGGATCTTCTCCATTGAGCCCGTGGAACGAAGGAAGCAAGTGTATCAACCCCGACTTCAACTCAAAAGTAGTGCCTTCATCAAGAGCAGGAAATGAGATGCACAATGGTTGTTGATCAAGGTTAGGAGCCATGAGCTCCCTCAAGGTACGAGCAGGAAATGAGATGCACAATGGTTGTTGGTTTCATGCTAGTACAAACCACGTGAAACTCCGAAAGAAATTTTCTCGCAAAACATTCCTCAACCTGAAAAAGTCAATTCTAATTCGGGATCGTACTGCAAATATTCTTTGTGAGTAGCACGAGTGTTAACCATAAACAAAGAGCACAAGCAATACAATCCAAAAACACACGCTATATACAAACAAGTAACACCGTTTCCCCGGCAATGACGCCAAAATCTGGGCAGGCGGTTTAGTCGTATGCACCTATCCAAAAATAAATTTCTCCTACTCTCTTTTACAATTAAATGTAGAACGGAAGCAAGGTTCGTATCCACAGAAAAACAAGGACAAGTTATATATTTAGCGTAGATTACCTAGATTAATCTAGGTAACAAGTAGCCTGATAAAAGAGGGGGGTTTTCAAATGAGTTATAAATAAACTAAAATTAATTAGCAAATAAATAAAATGAGAAATCAATAATGGAAAGATCTTGAGTCCGATTAACATCCACTTCAATTTAATTATCGATCATTGAACCTCAACTCTAATTATTTCCATGATTATCTATTATTGAGAACTAATCTCGAATTCTCCTTATTCTTAGTTGAATAGCATGATCATCGTGACTTTAAAACCCTAACTAAAGGATAACCTAATCCGATCAGCGTCTAAGTTCAATCCAATAGCAGCAATAAACATAGAGAACCAATAGACCTGCTAATGTCATACACGCGATAAACATTCAACAGTTGATTTAATTTCTCCAAGAAATAACCAAGACGATCTACATCCAAGTTACTCCCTAGTTTTGCTACAAATTGAGAAAAAAATTAAATAATTCGATTCTATTCTTAAATATAGCATTAGATTAATTACACAATTAAACTAGTAACGTTTCTAGCGTAATTATGCAAAAATCATAGAATTCAATCATACAAATTAAACCATAATCAAAGGAAATAAATACTGAGGAAAGATCTCA
The DNA here is from genome assembly GCA_947648045.1 of Beta corolliflora. Classification (NCBI taxonomy): domain Eukaryota; kingdom Viridiplantae; phylum Streptophyta; class Magnoliopsida; order Caryophyllales; family Amaranthaceae; genus Beta; species Beta corolliflora. The sequence goes on along the minus strand of CANSZD010000102.1, from coordinate 490,693 downwards.
CAATAATGATTGAAGCTTCATGTTAATCTTCTTCAAGAACGATTCAAGCTACAATCGGCATAGCATAAGCCAATTCCATAATTGAAATCTCTAATAAAACTAAGAACTAAGTAAAACAAAGAGGCATGAAGAAGGAAGAATGAAGAGAGAAGTATTTTCAACTGCTCGTGTCTTCCCTCTATTCGTGGCTCAAGGGCTACTATTTATATCTCACGCACAAAATAACCCTCAGCCGACAAACCGCCTCGACCGACCTAGCAGGTCACGAGGTGCGAGGCTCGTCGCGGGGTGCGACGAGCTACTGATTCTACCTTACGCTGCAGAACTGGGCTGGAAGAAGGGGTCGCACGAGCCGCGAAAGGGATCGCGAGATGCGATGTTCAGAATATCTCTAGTCGCGACCCGCGAGGATACTCGCGAGGTGCTCGCGAGGTGCGACCAGCTACTGCTATGCAATGAGCCGCTAGCTTCTCTCACTGCTGGGCTACACAAGGGGCTCGCGACCCGCGATGGTGCTCGCGAGGTGCGAAGCTCAGGTGGGGAGATGCGAGCTTTACCACGGGGCGCAACGTGCTGGTTGGTGCTTGCTGGCTTGTGCTTGCGATGCTGCTAGGTTAGTGCGGTGCAGGGATGGAGCGTCGATACTAGGATAGCACAATGTCGACGTCTCATAACATGCTTCCGTGCCACCAAGCCATGATTATGTACTCTCTTGAACACTCAAAGATAACTTCAATTAAACATAGTTCAATTCTGTTTCTCCTTAAAAGCTCGGATCCTAGAACATTAACACTAATTAACTCACAAAACTTCGAACTTCTGCTAAGGTTGATATATATATGCCAACATTAACAATTAAGAACAAATCCCTTAGCAAAGTGCACCTAAAATATCACAAAAACATCGTATAACTTGAGCGTATCAATTGCCTTATGGAAGTCTCTTAAGCAAGTGAAATCTGATCTCCCATGGATTGTGATGGGAGATTTTATTGTGGTCTTAAATATGGATGAAAGAATAGGCTCTATTGTGAGGTGGCATGAGATTGAAGATTTTAGAGCTTATGTGGAGGATTGTGAATTAGCATATATCAAACAAGCAGGAAGATTTTTCACTTGGTCAAATAAACAGGAGGGAGAGAGTAGAGTATTCTCCAAAATTGATAGAACAATAGTGAATGAGGCATAGAGAACAAACTATGAAGCTGCTATGGTTACTTACCTACCTGAGGGTGATTATGATCACTTCCCAAGGTTGGTTAGCATGCATAAAGAACACAATGGCAGAAAGCCATTTAGATTCTTTAACATGTGGGTGCAGGCCCCTGATTTCAAGGATATTGTAAGAAATGTCCGGCAGACTTCCATAAATCGTTGTTTTATGTACAAGGTTACTCAGAAATTGAAGCTTTTGAAAGGTGAGCTTAAGAAGTTGAATCAAAGGGGCTTTTCTGATCTGCAGGCTTTAGCTTGCCAGGCTGAGCAGAAGATGTTTCATATCCAAGAGCAGCTTCATGCTAGTGCCAGGGATAAATGTAACACCCCCACATTTCTGTCTTTCGAAAAACATATTTTATTATAAAACTCACTCCTTGAGAAACTTGAGAGTATTACCGCAACGTGATAACGTCAAAGGCTTCAATAATAACTACTAACTGAACTTTAAACTAATGCAGAAGAATAACTGAAATGACTAACTCTTTATTGAAATAAACTTTATTGTTTAAGTATGATAATAATGGAAATTTAGAGATTATAAAATAACAACTCCTAGCTTAAGTATTATTTCTCACTAGCTCCCCTATTTGAAGTATGCATCATATCACTTGTAAACTCTGCTCGCAAAAATAGGGTCATCACAGGGACAAGGCCATAAAACGAAACAAAATATATATAAAAGCGTGTCAGTAAATATTCTGAGTACATGTATATGCGGAATATTAAACACTTTATTTAATTAAACATTTAAAATATTTAATTTCGAGAAGTCTTTCTTGGATACTTGATAATACTTGTATAATATAAAGTATATAACTTTAATATAAAAAAAATATTTTTTCCTTGCCTAGGTGCCTTTCTGATAAGTTGGAGTCAAAAGTTGTGATTTGTATTACTTTACCTCAATATATATACAGCGTAAGTCAACGCAAATATAGAAAATCTATTGGGCCTAAAACATACAATTATACAAGGGCTTAATCACAACATAAATATACATGGGCTTAACACCCCCCTCAAGTTAGAGCGTGGAGATTATGAACGCCCAACTTGCCAAGACGATACGTAAATTGCCGATGACCAAGAGCTTTGGTGAAAATATCGGCGAGTTGCTCATGTGTGGAGACATGGCAAGCAAAATTAGACCGTCCATAATGGCATCACGAACATAATGACAATCAACTTCTATATGTTTGGTGCGCTCCTGAAACACGGGATTCTGAGCGATATGAAGCGCAGATTGACTGTCACAGAACAAAGGAATAGCGGTCGAATGAGACACGCCCAAACTAAGAAGCAAGGCCTTCAACCAGGTCAACTCAGCAGTAATAGCAGCCATAGATATGTATTCAGCCTCGGCGGAGGAACGAGAAACAGTGTGTTGTTTCTTAGTTTTCCAAGAGATAGGAGAAGAACCAAGAAACACAAGCCAACCAGAGAGAGACCGCCGAGTCAAGGGGCAACTAGCCCAATCAGAGTCACACCATCCTATCCAATGCAACGGACCAGAAGAACTGAGAAGAATACCTTGCCCTGGCGCCCCTTTTAAAAATCGAACTCCCTACAATGCCGCTTGCCAATGTTCATGACAAGGAGAGTGCATGAACTGAGATAGAATATGAACCGCATAAGCCAGGTCAGGGCGAGTAAAAGACAAGTAGATGAGACGACCCACAAGTCGTCGATACTGATCCGGTTGTGAAAGAACATCACCAGTAGCAAGCCCCAAATGATGATTTTGTTCAATAGGAGACGAAGCAGGACGAGCCTCGAGCAAGCCTGTCTCAGAAATAATGTCCAGGGCATACTTGCGCTGACAAAGATAAAAATCTTCAGAACTTCGGGCAACTTCAACACCAAGAAAATAATTCAGAGGTCCAAGATCCTTCATGTGAAAACAATCTCCCAAGTACTTCTTGAAAGCTCTGAGTGCAGTAGAACAACTTCCAGAAATAATAACATCATCAACATAAATAAGAACATGAAGGCGAATAGTACCACACTGGTAAGTAAACAAGGAGTAATCAGAGTAAGGGCGAGTAAAACCATACTGAAGTAAAGCGGAAGCCAACTTAGCAAACCAACATCGAGGGGCCTGGCGAAGTCCATAAAGGGACTTTTTAACACTAAAAACCTTGGCAGAATCACTGACAGAAAAACCAGGGGGAGGTTTCATATACACCTCCTCATCCAAATCACCGTGAAGAAAATCATTGTGAACGTCCATTTGATGGACTTCCCAATTTTTAACCGCAGCAACAGCAAGAAAAGCCCGAACGGTGACCATTTTAGCCAAGGGCGCAAACGTTTCATGATAATCCAAACCTTCCACCTGATGATTGCCAAGGACCACAAGACGAGCTTTTAACCGTTCCACTGTGCCATCTGCATTATATTTTATTTTGTAAACCCATTTACATCCAAGCGCTTTCTTTCCGGGAGGAAGAGAAGCCATGTCCCATGTACCATTGGCCTCCAGAGCGCGAATTTCATTGGTCATGGCAGCGCACCACCCCTCGTGTCTCATAGCCTCGGCAAAAGTGAGTGGCTTAGTCCCTGCATCCACATTAGCGAGAAAGAGACGATGTGCCCTAGAAAAATTAACACTAGTCACATAATGAGTAAGAGGATACGATGTACCTGGGGAATCTGATGGAGGCAAGGCGCAAGCAGATGGACTCAACGTGGTATTAGCAACATAATATTGCATCCAAGAAGGGGGATGTTTCACTCGCAATCCACGGCCCAAGGCCTCAACTGAAGTAGTAGGAGAGTCCGGCCCAGACTCGGCCACGGACGAAGGAGGGGAAGCAGGCTGGGGCTCGGTAGGAGTAACAGTGGGAGACACGGGCCCAATTTCGGTGGGCAGTGGGTCAGTGGGGATGACGGGCTGGCCCATGTCCTCAAAAAAATCATCACTCACAATGGGGAAGAAGGTGATATAGGAGAGCTAGATGATAAGGGAGAAATAGAATTTTCAGAGGCAAAAGGAAATTCATTTTCAACAAAACGAACGTCTCTTGACACAAAAATTTCTTTGGTGTGCAAATCATACATTTTCCATCCTTTTTGAATATTATTATAACCAAGAAAAACACACCTCCTACTGCGAGATGCAAACTTGTCCCCTCGTGTCTTTTGGTTATAAGCGAAACCCAAGCAACGAAACACTTTTAATTCATCAAAATTCGGTTCCTTCCCAAACAATATCTCATAAGGAGTTTTGTATCTCAATGAACGAGAAGGAGTGAGGTTAATCAAATAAACGACACTTAATACACATTCACCCCAAAAATGAACAGGAAGATTAGCTTGGAACATTAATGCCCTACTCACATTTAAAATTGTTGATGTTTCCTCTCAACTCTCCCATTTTGCTGAGGGGTCCCCACACAAGAAGTTTGGAAAATAATAATACCATGCTCTTGAAAATAATCATGCATGTATTAAAACTCCACGAGAATAATCATTCAAAAAAGAAAGAAATTATTGTGCCCCACATGTAGATAGAGTATGATATGGACCCCACAAGTCACAATGAATCAGTTCAAATTTGCTACTAGCCTTATTGTTACTAAGAGGAAAACTATGGCGATGTTGTTTAGCTTGAGGACAAACTTCACACACTTTATTCAAATTATGACTACTAGGACTACCTCTAAGAGTTGGGATCATCTTGATGACATGATCAGACGGATGGCCCATCCTACGATGCCACAAAGCAAACTCATCCTTCTCTGGTAATCGAACAACGTGCACATCATGGATACCACGATAGAAGTAGAGTCCACCCCTGCGCTCACCGGCTCCAATCAGGCTCCCCGAACATCGGTCCTGCATAACACAAAGTGAATCAGTGAATCGAACAATGCACTTGTTATCATCAATCAACTGAGGAACAGACAACATATTGCAGGTGAGCTTTGGACAAAAAGAACATTCTGGAGGGTAAGACCATCGAGTGTGACTTGCCCTCGCTTGGTACCAACTACTTTCGCACCATCACGGAGAGTAATGGGACTGTTAACATCAACACAATCATGCAAACATTCCAAGTTACCAGTTACATGGTTAGATGCCCCCGTGTCCACAATCCAAGACAAACAAAAATCCTTACCCATCATGCGTTCGGATTTCTGCTCATTAACAAGATTCATCAAGAACTGCACCTAGTCTGGAGTTAGATTATTGAGAGGGGTACCAGTACACCACCCACCCCACTCCCACTAGAAGGTGCGGTCTCATCTCCACCGCCACTGACAGCATTTCAAATGGATTTGCTTCCCTTTGTCTTTCGGCCAAACCACACCACGTGAGTCACTCAAAGATTCACCCACACCACCTTTATCTTTAGCCCCGAACCCAACACACAGATTACCTCCAGCCACTCCAGCAGCCACACTCTTGATGCCACCGTACTTCTCGTGCCTCCAAGAAGGGACACCATGGAGTTTGAAGCAAGTGGTCTCATCATGACTTGACAATGTTTGCAGGTCAAGCGTGCTCGCTCAGCACGATAATCAGGCCTCCCTCGCACCGCAAAAATGCTTACATTCGCGCGTGGTTCGATTTTTGTGCAAGCCACACTTCGCACCCTCTCCTCCTGAGCGAAAGCTTGATAAGCTCGGTCAATATCCGGCAATGGGTTCTGCGACAACAAATTAGATCTCACTCCACCAAGATTTTCATGATCAACACCAAGTAGGAATTGATGAAAAAATTTCATCTTCTCGGTCCTTTGCATACTTTCCGGCAACATCACAAGTGCACTTCCCACACTCACACCCATGCAAAGGCTTCAATCTCGCAAATTCGTCATAGAGACTCATTAATTTCGAGTAATAATCATCCAAAGACTGATCTTTGGCTTGCTTGCAGTCAACAATGGCTGCTCTTATTTGTTGAAGTTGAGGTTCGTTTGACACGCAAAACCTCTTCTCCAGATAATTCCACAATTGTCTCGCTTCTTCATGATATGGGATTGAAGCAACAAGTTTTGGTTCAATAATCCTCATTATCCATGACACAATCATGGAATTCACGGTTACCCAGTCCAATAATCTCTTCGCTTCGATCGGCTTTGTCTCCGATCCATCCACAAACACAAACTTTCTGTGTGCCTTCAATGACAAGGTGATGGCCATTGCCCATGAAACGTAATTGCCTCTGTTCAAGATCACGTGTGTGATAAGATTTCTGGGCTGGTCTCCCAAACTAAAAAAATACGGGGAAGTGTTGTCACTACCCGCGACCACAATCTTCTTTTCTTCGTCTCCCATAGCTGTTTACAGTCCGTTCAACAAGATTCAATATCGGGCTGTGAAGCACCAAAAAATAATTCTTCAAAATTCGAGTTTCTTCGCCAATGGACGAAGCAGGTTGTAGGGTTGATGAGCGCTTTCACCGCCGCTCTGATACCATGATAAGTTGGGGTCAAAAGTTGTGATTTGTATTACTTTGCCTCAATATATATACAACGTAAGTCAACGCAAATATAGCAAAGCTACTGGACCTAAAACATACAATTATACAAGGGCTTAATCACAACATAAATATACATGGGCTTAACACTTTCCTAAAGTGTGCACACCCCCCAAGTTTAGTATTCCTTAATGAGTCTATGACGAGGGGTTACTATCTTGTCCACATGACTTATACAAAAAATACATGGGTAAAAAATAGGAAAAATTGGCGCAAATAGCACCAACTATTGGTTTGGTGCACAAAACAGCACAAACTAAATAAGGTGTGATGCATAACACGAACTTTATGACATGAGTGCATAAATCAACATAAACAATGATTTTGGCATGGTTCCACAACACAAACTTTAAGGCTTGGGTAAATGAATCTCAGGCCAAAATCATCATGTATGTTGATTCACGCACCTATGCCATAAAGTTTATGTTGTGCATCATACCTCGTTTAGTTCGTGCTGTTTAGTGCACCAAACTAATAGTTGGTGTTGTTCGCGCCTATTTTTCCTAAAAATTATAATGGCTACCGTTCTTGCTAATAAATAACAAGCCGTTGCCTGGGTAAATAATAATAGCTACCGTTCTTGCTAATAAATAACAAGTCGGTTCCTCTTATAAAGCGATCATAAACGATCATATAATTAATAAAATTCCTTTAGAAATAATCCTCCTTTAAAAAGAATAAATTCTTATAAAACTTAGCCATATAAAGGCATAAATAAAATAACTCGCTCAAGGGGTAACCTTTGAAAAATAATAATAGTTCAAAACCACTCCTTTATATTTTTAAACATTTAAACATGAATTTAAAGATCAAACTCCTTCTAAAATATTTAAATATAGATTCAAATAAGATCAAACTTTATAATAATATTAAACTAAATACATAATTCAAACTTCATAAATAAAGTTCGTAAACATTCAAAATGTTCATATAAAACACATGAAGTTCATAATAAAACTCATAAAAACATGCACTTCAATCCAAAATATTTTCCTAAAAACATGATACTACGCTTGCAAAACAATTATTAAAGATCTATATATACACGCACCTTGAAAATAAATAACTACTAAGGGAGAAGAAAAAGGGTAGGCCAAGAGGGAGAGAGAGTTTATGTAACACCCCAGAATTTCAAAGCGGAAAAGAAAGAAATAATAATAGTATTAATAGGACGATGGCGGAAATATCGTCTTCTGGGAATGTCACTACTACAAGAAATGCGTTTAAATAACTAAGTGATAAAACCAACATAAATAAATAGTATAAATAATTTAAATTAATTAGAGTAATAACTAAAAGAGAAAACTGATTCTCAAACTAATTAAAAGTCTAGGCCTAAAACAACTATCATTTCATTCTCGCATCTCAACCCGAACCCAAAACCAAAGAAGATTCCCATCAACATAACCTGCAAAATATATAACAACAATCCACAATCAGTGGGGAGTAACTAGCAGTTCTCCCAGAACAAAAGAAATCAAAGCATGATTCAGACATAGATTAATAAGAAAGGAAATAATAAAGTCAAGTCAACTACAATATGCATCCACTTCCATATAACTCACAAATAACGCACATGAATAATAAATAGCAAGTGAGTTGGATAAAAATAAATAAATCATCTCAAGAGTACTTTTATAAAAATAAAAGTATAGGTAAAACAAGTTATTGAGTCAGAAATCGAACGCCAGTGAATCGCAATTCACTTCCTAAGGTTTGTCAGATCGCAATCTCCAGGTCAGTCTATGGGCTTACGTTCCTCACTGCCTGTGTCTAAGAATGGCCAAACTCCCGATGCAGGGTAGAACACGCAGAACTCCCTGACCTCTCGGACGACAACAATTAACCCAGGTGTACCCCTAGTTCGCAAACCAGGTGGTTGGCATGTTCTTCACCGGGGACTACATCTATCCCACCGGATATTCTTATCTCAAAATAAAATCATAAATATCATCAAAGTATCATTCATCTCAAAAATATTCGTCAAAGGGATGCCACCCGGCCTTATACCCATAATTCATCAAAAATAGTTCTTCAAAATTCCTTCAAAGTAGTAACTTGCAAACTTTCAACAAATGTCTCCCACAATAAACACTTGAACATTTCTAAACATCAACAATGATATTAAACTAGTTTTTACAGCACCAACAATTCAATCAAAAATACATCACCAATCAACTCCAAGGCTTATTCAATAAAAGAGTAGTAACAATTAATCATTTTCTTTGTTGTCAAAAAAAAAAAAAAAATTAATCATTTTCTTTCATAAATCAAACATAGACATAAGGATACCCAATAATACTTAATGCAACCTACTGAACATCAGCAACCAAGAACATAATAGATTACAAATTATTTCTGACTAATAAGCTCTCAAATAATTTAAAAGAGTATCCTCAATTTCACAACAAAAACCCAATAATAATTATTAAACTAATAATTTCGAGCAGTAAAATCACACAAAAATTATCATGCGACCCTAATGGCTCTACTTACATGGTATAATTTTTATTTATAATTTTCGGACTCTAAAAGTATTTTCAAACGTTAATTTACAGATTACTCAATAAAGCCAATATAATAATTAAAAATAAAAATAAACTCCCAAAAATTACTAAAAATTTACACAACATGTATAAACGCTCGTCAATACATAATATACAAAGAAATGAATTATTAGGCCTCCAAAAATAATTTTCATGATTTATATACCGACAGAAACGAAATTGCAAAAACAGATAAATTAATTAAATAAACTGGTAAACAGTATGCAAAAAATTATTCTAAGGCATGAAATACATACTACACATATAAAATGATCCACGAAAAATAATTTTAGCAATTTTAACATTCGTTTAATAATTATTATGCAAATAAGCCAAAAATGCACAAAATACCAATTAAATCAAATAAATACTAAAAATAAGACGGAAATTATTTTTCTTTATTCAATATTCACACAGCATGCATCAAGTATATTCATGTCAAATTTCGTCAAGAATTTCATTCAAAAAGTATTTTAAATAATTCCTAGCGTAATAATCTAATACCGAATAATACCCTAATCACTATTGTTCTAAGATAACTACTAGTTACCTGGATCGTCGGGAGGAGAGCGAGTCTAAAGAGATACGAAAAATATGCGAGCAATCCAATTCCTCCATGAACGATAATTGTAGCAACAAGTCACTAGGCGTTTTGGTCCTGAACGTTGAAAACTCTTATTTCGTACTGCTCTGTTCCGACCATGATTCCCGGTGATCAAAATCTCGGATTCTAAATCGCTCCGGTCAAAGTTAAGAACAAGATGTTGTAAACGTTCTGTCCAAATTGGAAGACGATCAAACGGTTAGATCTCTGGCTACGGTTATTTTCGTGAAGGTGTGATAGGGAAAACCGGGTTGAACCTTTCTATTCTTTTCCTCTTCCTTTTCTCTCTTTCTTTACTTGAAAATGGTGAGGGTTAAATGAGAATGATGCTGAACTTCTTTTAATAAAAATCAGAATTCTATGGCATGGAAAAATGAAGGGTTTAGGAGAAATGATTAGGGGGGTTATGGGGGTTACAAACTACCAAGAGTCATCAATTAAAAGAAATGAAATAAAAGAAGAGAACTTCTTCCTTCTCCCTCCCCATAGCCGGCTGTCCAAGCCCAAGTACACCAAGATGATTTCGGCCCAAGTCATCAAAGGTCCACGCATCAAAAGTCCGTCACGCGACAAATCGATAAATTCCTAAATCGCGCCTGAACTTTGAAAATACTTAATAATGAAAATAATTCTAATAAATTATATTATAAATATAAATATAATCCACACATTAACACACCATATAATAAAATAATAATTCGGCTCCCAAAGTATAAAGAATAAAAATCATTAATCTAGAGAAAATAATAGTTTTAGGGAAAACTTTTGCGGAAAAACTAGGAGCAAAATTATGGGTTGTTACAGTTTAAACTTGAGAAAAGAGATGTAGTTCTCAAATTTGGTGTGAAGAATATGAGGAGTGGATGCCCCTATTTATACTAGTTGGACAGGTTGAGTCGTACTAGGACTCGGAAACTAAAAGATGGGTCTAAGAGAAAAGATAAATAATTTTAGCTAAGATCCAACTATTTTTTACGATCATCTAGCTAGGATTGGGGAAAAATATAAATTATCCCCTAAAATATGTAATTCTAGAAGTTAGAATCAATCAAAAGATAAAGAAGAAAAACATAACCAACTTTTGATAACCACTGCCCATTGGCATGAGTTATCCGCCGGAAGTCTTTTTTTTTTTGTAAATCTTTTTGGATTAAAAACATTTTTTTTGAGGGAAATCCAAGCATGGATTAATTCATTGCATCAGAGTGAGCCAAACTAACAACAGAGGGAGGGAAATCCTCATCCCAAACGTTCTTCCCCATCTCTATAAGCTCAACATGAGCTAAAGAGTGAGCAACCTTATTCAAACTACGCTCAACAAAAGAAAATTTAACAACATCAAAAGAATTAAGTAAAGCTAACACATCTTCTACTAACAAATGAAAAATGCTCACTCAGACTTCACGCACTTGAAGGGCCTTAATTACCTCTAAGCTGTCGCCTTCAACTTCGACATTCTTGAAACCTCATTGACGGGCTAGCACAAGACCCCAGCAGATTGCCATGACTTCAGCACACCTAACTGCCCCCACCTCGAGGCCTCGGGACGCCCCACAGCACAGCACCACCCCCTGCGAATTACGAATCACGATCCCCAAACCTATTCCCCAATCACCCACTTGTTTCTCGCGCCCCAAACAGCCCAAATCAAAGTCAAGAAATGTGCCCATTCATCCGAGTCCAGAGAGGAGTAAACACTAGCCCACCAATCCATCAAGGACTAACAAGGGCAAGACGCCAACTCTTCATAAGGGCTAGCAGCCCAATACGCACGCGCGATGGGACATTCTTTAAGAGCATGAAGAGTGGAATCTTCCTCCCTCGCACACACCCCACATGTAGTACTGAACGTGGGAATGCTTCTTCCCAGGTTACTTCTTGTAGGGAGAGCCGCTTGGCAAGCGCGCCACGCAAATATCTTCACCCGCGGAAGGACACAGCTATTCCAAATCTTCTGCCACATATCGTGTGAATGCGAACAAGACTCCAACTTTCTCCCAAAATCATCCTCAAAGATGGCTCTGTAAGCTGATTTTACAGTATAATGGCCATGTTTTTCTATGTCCCGGTAAACAGAATCATTTGGGCACCTAGAGCTCAGGGGAGATACTACAAATTCGCTGCTATTCAAAGGGAAGAAATAATGTGGACAACATCTCCTGGTTCCAAGTTCGAGTAATAGGATGGATCAGGGCCCCAACCTCTAAATCTTCACAACACTCATCCCTCGAAGAGATGATTCTCCGTATCTATGTTCCCGGAATCCAGCAGTCCTTCCACACTTTCACCGTCTCACCATCTCCAACAAACCCCTCTTCGGACCACCCACTTTGCTTCCCATATGCCGCGCCAAGTATAACTTGGCATATTACCCAACTGTGAGTCCATGAATGAGGTATTTGGGAAATATTTCGCCTTGAACACCTGATAAATAAGTGAGTCACTGTTGCTAAAAAAACGCCAAGTCTGTTTGCCCAAAATAGCCCAATTAAACATTTTGAAATCCTGAAAGCCAAGCCGGCCATCTCTCTTCGAACGACATAGTCTTTTCCAAGCCACCCAGTGGATCTTCCTCTCACCTTTCTTCTAGCCCCACCAAAATTGAGCTACAAGAGAGCGAAGCTCATCACAAAAAGAAGATGGAAACTTAAACACACTCATTGCATAGGTAGGGATAGATTGGGCCACAACCTTTATCTGTACCTCCATACCCGCCTTAGAAAGTATCATCCCCTTCCACCCTTGTACCTTCTTCCATAACTTTTCCTTTACCCCCTTTGTAATCACCTTCTTTGATCGGCCCACCACTGTAGGCAAACCCAAATACTTATCATGACAATCAACAACCTGAACCCCTAATCTATTCGCCATCTCCATCCTCCTCTGCTCCGAAACACCGCTACTAAAAGACACATTCGTTATATCCAGGTTCACTTTCTGCCCCAAAGCTTTCTCATACAACTCTAAAGAATGTTTTATGCCTTCAGAATCATTAGAGGAAGCTTTAGAGAAAATTATACAATCATTTGCAAATAGCAAATGTGAAATGGTATGTGCTCCCCGGGCCACCCTAATGCCATGTAAGTCATGTTGCTCCTCAGCTTTCCTAAGAAGGTTAGAAAAAACTTCCGCACACAGTATAAAAAGATAAGGAGAAATAGGATCCCCTTGTCTAATATCCCTAGTGGGAGTAAATTCCTCCGTAGGTTGCCCATTAATAAGCACTGAAAAAGAAACAGGCTTAACACACTCCATTATCCTGTTGCACCAACCCTCATCTAGACTAAACTTGCGCAACGTAGCATCAAGAAAATTCCATTCAATCCGATCATAGGCCTTAGACATATCCAGCTTCATAGCCATACAACCCTCAACAGACTTCAGATTCTTCATATAATGAAACAATTCAAAGGCTACAAGAATATTATCAGTAATCAGAGGACCCGGGACAAAAGCACTCTGATTAGCTGCAATAATCTGAGGGAGGAACTTTTTTAGCCTATTTGCTAAGACCTTGGAGACAAGCTTATACACCACATTACACAAAGATATAGGCTGGAATTTACTCATTTTCTCAGGTTTACTCTTTTTAGGAATAAGAGCTATAAAAGTTTTATTCAAATTTTCCAGCATAGGGGGTCAGTTAAGAATATCCAGCACCTTCCCAGTAATAGTGGACCCAACAACATGCCAGTAAGATTGAAAAAAGAGAGGGCACATACCATCAGGGTCGGGGGCTTTAATGGGATGCATTTTGCTCAAAGCAATTCAGACCTCTTCATCTGTATACACTGCACGTAACCCATCATTCATTGTCTCTGTAACTCTTAGCTCAAAACTCATAAGCGCTTCATCAACCATAGTAAGGAAGAAGTAGAAAACAGATTTTAAAAATAGTTCATGGCTACCGCGCCCACTGCTTCATTTCCCTCATGAACAACTTCATTATCATCCTTCACGCGGGCAATATAATTCTTAGGTTGACGGTTCGAAGCCCTTTGGTGAAAGAACTTAGAGTTCTTGTCTCCCTCCTTCAACCAAAACGCTCTCGATCACTGCCTCCACTATATCTCCTCTTGAACAATCAAGCTTTCAATCTCACAAATCAATCTTCTCCGTTGCTCTAATTGATGCCGAGTAAGATTTCCTCTATTGAGATGACTTAACTTCTTCCTTTTTTTCTTTAACTCCCTCGAAACACTCCCAAATTTATTCGCCCCTACTCCTTCAACTCCTTCGCACATGCCGCCAGCTTGGTCTCCAGATTCATACCACCATGCTGCCAGTTATCCACAATGATGACTTCAGATTCCTCTTCATGCGCCCAGTATTTCTCAAATCTAAATGGTTTAGAGCGCAAGCCAACATACGCCTCTCTATGATTAAAGGCCAACTTGAGCGGAGCATGATCCGACCACTCACGCTCAAGATGGAATAAATGAGTTGTAGGAAAAGTAGAGAACCATGAACCGACAACCATAGCACGATCCAGGCGACATTGGACATTATCATCCCCCTCTCTACCATTATCATAGGTAAAAGAATACCCCGAGAACGGCACGTCATATAACCCACACACATCCACTACTTGGCGAAAATTTTGCATTTGCCACTCAGCACGAACGCTCCTACCGTTCATCTCATCTTGAACTAAAATCTCGTTGTAATCACCCATACAAACCCAGGGTAAACTAGAGTGTGAAGCTAACTCCTCCAATAATTTCCAAGACAAATGACGGTTTTGAATTTCCGGCCGCCCATAAAATCCCGTGAACCTCCACTCCACATCTCCCACACCTGCAGTAACCACAACATCGATATGATGCGAGGATATCGACACCAAATCCACCGTTAACTCTTTCCTCCAAAACAGCGCAAGACCTCCGGACCTACCCCTTGCATCAACTGCCAAACCTTCAAAATCACAAAACTTATTATTTTTTAACCTCAACAACTCCCCAGCACTCAGCTTATTCTCTGATAAATAGACCAAGGACGGGCCCTCTCTCCGAATAAGCTCCCGGAGATTTGCAACTACAGTGGGATTGCCCAGCCCCCTGTAGTTGAGACTTATGCAATTCATGGGGCCATGCGGGGTTCGGACTCGCCAACCTACGCCAACATGCCACCAGTATAAGGAAAGTTAACATCAACCTCGACACCTATCTTTTTTGAAGCAGGACCGCAACATTCAGCATCCACATCCCCCCTCTCTCATGCTTACCAAGAGTGGGGGGCTATGCACCCCAACACACTCACCCTTTGCTACATTTCGAGCCAATTTTCTCCACTTCTTCTGTTGTGGGGTCGAAGCTACGTCCCCAGCTGTCATCACCACATCATCTCCCCCTTGCTCAGCACTCCTTAATCTCCTACAATCACTACTATCCTCAACAGCACACGTATTGTAACACCCCAGAAAACGCGGTAGAGTTTTCTAGTGTATTTTCTCGTAAACTAATCTTTTTAGTTAAATTGGTAAGTTTTATTCCTAAAAAAATGATTTTATTGCTATTATTTAAAGCTTTAAGGTTATTTACCCTTTTCTTTTTCATTATATAAAATTATTCCTATTTAATTTTGGAGTTTTATTTCTAGGAGCTGCCTTTAAATGGTTCTTGTGAAAACCCGTTTATATTTAGTAAATCCGCGTATTACTTTATTTATAAATTTTTAGTGTACTTTAAATACTTATATAGAAATTTGTTATTACTTAGTATTTGAATATTATTGTGTTTATTAAATATTTATTATGAGTTTTATCATTTTAAGCTACTTGACTTGTTTGAGTTGATATGGGTCATAAAGGGTGATTCCTTGACTTGAATGTCAATTTGATAAGTTTTGTATATACTTACAAAATTTATACTTATTTTCATTATTTAGCTTATTGGAATTGATACGAGTCATCATGGGTGATTCCTTGACTTTATTATCAATTTGATAAGTTTATACTATTTATAAAATTTAGATACATTTTAATATTAAATCTTATTAAGTAGATATTTAAAGTTGTAATAGGTGAGTTCATCAACTCATTTTATCAATTTGATGAATTTGATGTTGTTAATGTATTCTTAAACTTTAATACTTCTAAAATCTATCTTAATGCCTTTGTTATCCTTTATTATTTATTTATTTGTGTTTATGATTTGAATAAATTATTTTCACATGAGATTTTACTTTAAATCGTATAAAATACCTTGGTATCTTATTTTAAAGTAATATTATTGGTTATTATTATATTTAAATATAGTTTATATTATTTTATAGTTTATGTTTATGTTGTAATAGTTTTTTTCACGTTTAATTGTCTTTTAAATAATATTTTTCCGTTAATATTAAATAAATTATTTTTTAAATTATTTTGGACCGTGTTTTGAAAATATGAGTATTATATTTTAATGTTTATATTTTATAAGTTTAATTTATGTTATTTATTTAGATAGTATTATGTTTATTTTTATTATTGCGCGTTTAGGATGCGATTTATCTACGTCGTTACTTTAACTCGCTTTGGACCGTTTTGGGTGACGAAGTGTTGGTGCGTCATAGCCCATGTGTGGGGAGTGTGATAGGCGTGTGTGAGGAGTGAGGAAGCCGGCCATAAAGAAGGGAGAATGAAGAGTTTGGAGTTTCATTTAATATATGAGGCTCTTGAGTTTGTAACCGTTATACTTATTGCACCTTTATTCCTAATCACTTAAACACATCTTTTGAGCTTCTTAAACCTCCCAAAAATCTGATTTCTTAATCAGATAAATTCAGCAACATTTCATCATCATCTCACGCCGTTTACAAAGAGAGGAAGAGAAGAGGAAAAAAGAAGAGAAAAGTTCAACCCGGTTTATCCTGTCACACCTTCACGAAAATGACCATCTCTGGAGATATAACCGTTGGATCGTTATGAAATTTTGACAACATATTGAGGACATCTGGATATTCACTTTGACTGGAAAGATTTTAAATCCGAGCTTTTGATCACCGGGAATCATGGTCGGAACAGAATATCACGAAATAAGATTTTTCAATGGTGAAGAAGAAAAAGCCTAGTGTCTTTGTTTGCTACGTTATTTTCCAATGTTCCAGGCAACTAGTAGTTATCTTAGAACGCTAGAGATTGAAGTAGTTTTGGTAGTAAATTAATTCGTTACGAAAATTGTTTTTAAGTATATTTTTACATGAAATTATTGAAGAAAAATTATGTAAATGTTCATTGTGTGTTCCGTGTGTATATATTATGTGTAGGAGGATAATTTTTACTTGAGTTTTCCTATTTAAATAATTAAATCTGCTATTTGTATGTATATGGATTAATTATTAAATAATTTGTGTATGAGTTTGATAATTACCGAGATTAATTTTATTGAGGCATATTATATGTTTAGTATGTGAGTTATATCTTAAAATAATTTTTGCTTACAGTTTTCGTGATTAATTAATTAAATTCTGTATTTTGCATTTTTGTGGCTAATAGTAAATAATTTGTGATTTATATAAAAGAAGGACGAAAAATTTATTTCTTTGCATAATAAGTTGAACCGTGAGTTTATGTATGTTGTGTGGAAATTTGATGATTTTTGTTTGTTTATTTTTTATTTATTAAAGTATTTTATTTGTTTTATTGAATAATCTGGAAATTCCTGTTAAAAATTACTTTTGGGGTCCGAAAATTAGAAATAAAATTATGACAGTGTTAGTAAGCCTATAGAGGTGTTGTGTACATTTTTGTAAGAATTTAGGAGGTTGTTTAAATTGCTAAATAATTTTTATTGTGATTTTTGCTAAGGGATTAAGTTTAATTATTTAATTATTATGTGAATGATAATCTGGTTTAAGTGAGACTTTTTGCATTCTTGTGATGGTTGAATGTTTAATGATTGTTATCATCATGATTACTGTAATTACTTTTTTCTAAGTCTGGTTAACGTAACAAATGATTAATGATATACGTTTTATTGAGTTAATGAATTTTCAGTTAATTTTATGCTGTTCATTCATTCAATTTACTTGTTATTAACTATTCATTTGTGTTACTTGTAAGTTTATGAAGATGTTGTTGCATGATGAATATTATAGTGTCTTGATCTTAGTTTTTCCTTTCTTGTTAATTTATATTCGAAATATACTGTGATTTCTTTTGTTATGGGAGAACAGCTAGTTACGTCCCACTGATTGTGGATGTTTGTTGATATAATTTACAGGTATTTTTAATGTGTGATGATTATATTCGTTTTTTGGAATTGGGAGAGATTTTATTTATGATATTGAGACAATCTAATCAATTGTTGTTTTAGGTTTTCTACTTTTGGATTTTGAGGTTGTTCTGCCTCTTTATGGATATTTTGGGATATTTCATTTGGGTTTTATTTTCTTTAGTATATATTTAACCCTTATTTAGAGTGACATTTTTGTCAGGCGATATTTCCGCTATCGTCATTTTTTTAATTAAATGTTCTATTTTGTTTAAATTATGTTTATAAAAGGACGGAGTGTTACACGTACTGTTGATCATAGCATTATCTCCGATCTCCTTGCTAGGACTCCCATTGCCTTGTAACTGGAGAAAATCACCACTATTCACCTTTAAATCAATGTTCGTCCCTATAACACAGCCCACCTCTAGAGTAGAAGAGGGTTCATCCACTATAGTATCCTTGTGCAACGGGGCTTTCAGAACAAAAAGAGTGCGCCTACATGCCTTGATAGTGGCTACTTCATCAAGGAGTTGTTGACGCCCTTTGCATGGGGAAGCTCTCAGCCATGCCCCCCAAACATGCTCCGTGTTCACTATCATCCTCCATTTCACAATCCTTCTCACTATGCCCCATAACACCACATAGGAAGCAGAAAAAGGGTAATCGTTCGTATTGAAATTGCACCAAAATCTCCTGACCATCTTTTCCTTTAATACGTTGCGTCCGTCGAATAGGTTTAGTAATGTCTAGCATAACTCTAATTCGACGATAGTTCTCCAGTCCAAATTCATCAGGTTCCACATCCAACACTAGACCTAATGAGTTAGCAATGGTCCAACCATCATTATCCGATCTGCAATTAAAGGGTAAGTTCTTTATACGAATCCATAATGGAGAGAATCGTAGTGGAATTTCAGTAGGTTGTTCATTGCCCGAAATCTCACTAAGTACAAGGAGTTTTTGTTCGAAACACCATGGTCGACCCTCCAAAATTTTATCTTTGTCACGCCAATGAAACAATTGAATCACAAATCGATTTGCACCAATAACACTGATAACTACCTTCTGGGATACACCCCAAGCCTGTGCCATAGTTTTCTTGAAAGCCTCCATATTGAATGCACGGTCCGTAATTAATCGCCCCACAAGCATTAAAGAAACCCTAGATTGGGTATCATCAGAATCTGTGCCTCATAAATCCACCACACCAATATCCGCATCGTCAATTTGTAGTTTATTATAACGCTCTTCTAATTCGTCAGCCATGATTGCCAAGAATCGACAAAGGAAGGAAGGAAAGAAACGCCCTAGCCTAGAAGGGGGTGAGCACCCTGTCTTTCGAGGGAGTTTGTGGATTTAAAACATTATTAATTTTGTTTTAAACAAAGTACTTGGGTATAAAAACTAGTAAACTTAGGCCCAACATTTAATTTGGGCTAGACTTTAATTGAAATACCTATAATCTATTATAAAAGCCTATTTGAAAACCTTTATAATTAATAATAAGCCTTTTTAGTAAATAAAACCTTTTTAAAATTATAATTAATAACTTACTAAAAATACGGAGTATTACAATAACAACCTTCAAAATGAAGATAAAAAAGCAGTAGAGGAGTACAGAAAGGCTCAGGAAGTTTATCTCAGCTTTCTTAGGCAAAAAGCTAAAGATAGGTGGATTAGTCTTGGTGATGACAATACTAAACTATTCCATCAATCTATCAGAGCTAGAAGGACTGAAAATAAAGTTTATGCAATTTAAGATAATCAAGGGCAATGGGCAAGGGAGGAAAATGAGGTTAAAGGAGCTTTTGTTAGTTTTTATAAAGGATTCTTAGGCACAAAGATGACTGACAGATGCACTGTAAAGCCTCAAATCATTGCTGAAGGCTTGATTCTGAATGAGGAGCAGTAAAATCAATTAAAATGCAATTTCAATGCTGATGATGTAAACCAAGCTATATTGTCCATTCGTAATGATAAGGCCCCTGGATTGGATGGATACAATAGTTATTTCTTCAAGCAAAGCTGGGATGTCATAGGAGAGGAGATTACAGTTGTTGTCTTGGATTTTTTCAACACTGGTAAATTGATGAAATCTGTCAACGTAACTTCCATCACTCTTATTCCTAAAGTTAAAAGCCCCACACATGTGAGTGATTTCAGACCCATTTCTTATTGTTCTGTTTTGTACAAGTGTATTACTAAGCTTCTGTGTGCCAAGCTAAAGCTTGTTTTGCCTTGCCTGATATCGGATACACAAGGTGCTTTGTGTCAAGTAGGAGTATTCTTCATAACATTTTATTATGTTAGGACATAATTAAAATGTATAGAGGTAGTTAAACACAAAAATGTTGTTTGCTCAAAATAGATATTCAGAAGGCTTATGATAATGTGAGCTGGGAATTCTTGGAAGAAATGATGTATGCCCTCAGATTCCTTAGAAATTTTTTGCAGCTGATTATGCTTTGTGTTACTAGTCCTTCCTTTTCATTGATGTTGAAAGGGATGCTTACTGGTTTTTTTCAATCCAAGAGAGGGTTGAGACAAGGTGATCCCATGTCCCCTCTCTTGTTTGTGCTCTGCATTGGTATATCTCTTAAGAGTTATGAAATATATTAGCAAGCAACCTAGCTTTGGTTTTCACCCAAGATGCAAGTCTTTGAGAATCAATCATCTATGTTTTGCTAATGATTTGATACTCTTTAGTAGGGGAGATCATAGGTCTATTACTATGATTTTGCAAGGTATTGAGTTATTTGCTGCTACTACTGGCTTAAAGGCAAATAAAAGCAAATATGCTTTCTAAAGTTGTGGCATGGATCAACAAGAGAATCAGAGGATTTGTGAGAGCTCTGGGTTCAATCAGGGGAAGCTTCCATTCATATATGTGGGTGTTTCAATTTCCACTAAGAAACTTTCTGCTGCTGATTGTGAAAAGATGGTGAATAGGATCAGAATTTGGAGTACCAGGAATATTTCCTTTGCTGGGAGAAGCAGTTAGTGAACTCTGTGATCAAACAAGTGATTGCAATACCTGTAATAGTCCAAAGCCAGGCTATGTAAGTTGGGAAGATGTGTATATAAGCCTAAAAGTCATAGTGGGCTTGATGTGGAATGCAGTAATGGTTGGCAAGCAAGCTTGGAGTATAACAATGAAAGCAGATAACTTGTGGGTGAAATGGGTTCACACCATGTACATTAAAGATCACAACTGGAGTACTTATAGTGCTCCTACCTCAGCTAGTTGGGCCCTCAAGTATATATGCAAGGCAAGACGGGAGATCTCAAAGCAGGTTGGGGTGAGTTGGCTTACTTAGCCTACTTATTGTTGTAGACACCAAATTTTGAACCCCCTGTTGTGCATAACTTTTTAAAATAAATATTTTTGAAAAGAAATAAAAATAACGAAGCCATCATACATTGTGGAACGCGTGCCCCGCAAAAGGCACGTTTTGTCTCAGAGCGCGAGTTCCATGTCGTCATTTGGTTTTCCGTGTTGCGCTTTAATCATACGGTTTCGGTTTAAAAACGTGTATTTTCCGTAAGTCGTAGTCAATAACTACAGCCACCGGTTTCATAAAATGATTTATTGTATAATCATGCTCGTCTTTACTACTTTGACGAGTTTTCGTTAATTGTTTTAAGTTAGTTTTTCGAAAAACAGAAAAACGAGTCGCAATTAGGCGCCGAAATTTTAATCGTCTCTCAAAACCGGTAGGAATCAGTTTTCTTGATTATCAAGTCATTGTCCATTGGATAAAGAATAAGAATATATTCTTTAACCACCAATCACATCCTTTTATCCATTAGTTAAGGAATAAAAATCATGAAAAGGAATAAGAATCGGAATCAAATCCAAAGTGTAAGAGCCAAGAATCCGATTTTTTTTGGAAGATTTGAGTTGTGCGCCAGGCACACGATCATGCGCCAGACGCATGATCATGCACCCAGCGCACAACAGCTTTGTGCGCCAGACGCATGCCAGTGCGCCAAGCGCACAAGGCTGTGTCTAGCGCAGGTTCCTACATGCCCGCAATTGCCCAGTCAGCTTTTCCTTCACGTTTTTCGATGCATTTCTACGTATTAGGATGTATTTAGGACAAGCTAAAACTCGAATTTTGCCCTATTAGTGTCAAGATCAAAATCAAATCTAAAGAGAATAAGAATATTGGTATTTCCAATAAATTTAATGATGTAGGAAGATTTGAGGGGATTTAGTGATGTCATAAGGTGATGTCATTAGGGTGATGTCATTAAGATAATATAGGATGTTAAAAAATCAGATTTTTGGGTGAAAAATATGATTTTTTACCTTCTTCAAACCCTAATTCATCACCTCATTTCCCTATAAATACCCCCATTTTTTTTATTTCAAAAGACAACTTGAAAATATAAAACTTCCCAACTCTAATACTACTCTCATTCTCTCTACTTCCTCCCTCTAAGAAAAATATCACTAAAAAAAGAGAAAGCAAAAGTTATAATTAGGAATTAGCAAGTAAGAAGTTCATCAAAGGAAAATACAAAAAAGGGGTTTAGTTAGTAATTAAGTGGATTTAAAAACTCACTTAGAAATTAAGAAAATCATAAAAAAAGTAGAAAACTTTGCAAAAAGGAAGTGCATCATTGAGTTAGCAAGGTAAAGTTAAAGTTCTTGTTATTTTTCTTAATTATCTTCTTAATCAAATACTAACTTTCTCTTATCATTTTTATAATCTTTGGAGTGATTTGGGTATGTGGAAGTCCTAATAGGTTCCCGACCTTAAATCACCCCACCTAGAGTAGTCAACTCTAATGGGGAGACTCTTAGGAAATATGTCCTTATGTGATTTTTATTAATCAAGTTGTTGTTCATCACCAAAAACATGTTTTCATAAAAAAATTCAAGTAGAGTTGTGCATAAACATCTCCATAAAAAAATGTGATGCTGTAATTATGGTCAGTTTCAATTTCGTACTTCATTTTATTTTTAGTCTGTATTATGTGAATAGTTTATAGGATAAAATATTTTTTCTATGAAGTTCAAGACGCTTACAGAAACAGGGCTTTAGAATTTCTAAAAAATGTATTTTTTACAGTTAACTAAAAATCATACAACATTGTTGCGCAAAACTGATTTTGTCCAGTACCACATAAGCTTGTTCTTTCAATAAAGTTCAAAATAAAAGCATTTAGACAAAATAAAAAACATAAACTTTTAAGTAGACATCAGTATCTTTCTAAGAACATAAAAATCATATTCATATAAATTTTATGCAATTTTAGCTCATTTTTACAAAAACGTTCATACGAATCACGAAATTCCAGAACATTGATTTTCTCTTCAGTTAAGAAAATAAATTAAAAGGTATCTTAAAAATGTCCAATTCAAGTGAAAATTTCCAGTATAATCTTTCAAAGTGTCTAAAATATTTATGCCAAAAATCACTTCAAACTAAGTTCAGTAAGTTGGATTTCAAAGAACACATTGGATAAATATCCTGTTTTGACCAGTTTTAGTATAAAATTCACCATAATTTGAGTTGTCACTAAAAGCTTGTGAAGTTTTGGTACAACATAATAACTCACTGATCTATCCATAGGCATATCACATGCTAAATTTAACGCTATTTACAGAAAGTTATTAATTTTATAAGTCAGTATAAGAACAAAACTGCAATTTGGAAAATAAAATAAAGTTATTAACTCAAGTTTCATAAAAAATATTTTCTTTTTCATACGAAAATGTTAAATAAAAGTCATGAAATTTTAAGTTTCTATTAAAATGGTTCATTTTTATTAAGAAAATAAAAATCAATAAAAATCATGATAAAAAATCAAAATCAAAGAGGTTAATTAATCTCTAATTTTCACAAGTTTACAAATAAATATGAATTCCAAAGCCCATTCAAGAGGATGAAGATCAAGGAGCATCATGGTGAAGATCAAGATTGAAGACTTGTATAGATCATAGAATTTGTATATATTGTTGTAATAATAGTTTTTATAAATAATTATTACATCACTCATTAAAGAAAAATATGGAGATATTAATGCATAATTTTCATAATTAATTCCACAATACTTTATAATAAAATGAGAAACCACTGTTATAAATTTTGCATGTTGGGCCCAATATATCATAGTATATGAATTAAATGACCCAATCTCAATTAAGAGGAAAAATTGCAAATTTAACTAAGTTAAATTGTATGATGATCCATCTTACGCTTTAAAATTGTTCTCCATCTTCAAATGGATCAATCATATAATTTGACATAATTAGATTGGTAATTATGATCTCCGAATTGATTTTAGGCCGTTTAATGTGTCTCACTTTAAATGGCCAAATTCCGATAGGCCAAACACAATCTCCAAATTTTATCTCAAATTGATCACTAATTAAGGTGGTTATTTCAATCCTTGATTAATCGCTAATTAGGGTGATTAACTCAAACTCTTCATTTAATCACTAATTAGGGTGATTATCTTAAACCTTGGTAAATCACTAATTAGGGTGATTATTTTAATCTTTCCTATTTTTTATCACTAATTAGGGTGATTATCTTAAAACCATTTTTAATCACTAATCAATGTGATTATCTTTCCTCTTAAGTTTAATCACTAATTGAGGTGATTATCCTAACCTTCATTTTTAATCACTAATCAAGGTGATTATCTTTCCTCTTAAGTTTAGTCACTAATTAGGATGATTATCTTATCCTCCATTCTTAATCACTAATTAAGATGATTATCTTGATCCTCCTTCATATTTAATTACTAATTAAGGTGATTATCTTAATCTCATTTCAATCACTAATTAGAGTGATTACCTCATTTCTAATAGGTGTGTCTAATTCTAAAGGTCAGTTATTCATAATTTATTATGTAACAACCCATAATTTTGCTCTTAGTTTTTCGCTAGAGTTTTTTTCCCTAAAAATATTAGTTTCATTAAATTAATGATTTTTATTTTTATAAATTATTGGGAGACGAATTATTTTTATTTTATGGCGTGCTAAATGTGTGTATTATATTTATATTTATAATATAATTTATTAGAATTATTTTTATAATTAAGTATTTTCAAAATTTAGGCGCGATTTAGGAATTTGTCGATTTATCGCGTAACGGACTTTTGACGCATGGATCTTTGATGATTGGGCCGAAAATATTTGGTGAGAGATGGGCTTGGGTTAACCGGCCATGTGGAGGGAAAGGAAGATATTTTTCTTGTCTCATTTTGTTTTGATGACTCTTTGCATTTGTAACCTCCATAACCCCCCTCATCATTTCTCTTACTAAATCCTTTTTATTTATTCTTTAAACCACCCAAAAATCTGATTAAAATCAGAACTTCTTTGCTGCCATAGTTTACAAAATTCGGACATCATCATCTTCATCATTCTCTCTCAAATTTTTCCATTTCTTCTCTTCATCAATTGTTCGTGACTTGTTCTACTTGCCTCTTTCTTGTACGTGGTGCTTTGGGGTTTGAAGAAGAAGAAGGGTGCACGCTTATAACGGGATTGTCCAGTAATATTCAGGTCGCCTCTGACGATCCAGGTAATTAGTAGTTGTCTTAGAACGATAGTGATTAGGGTATTTTTCGGTATTAGATTATTACGCTAGGAATTGTTTAAAATACTTTTTATATGAAATTATTAATGAAAATTTACGTGAGTGTTCTTGATGTATGCTGTGTGAATATTATGTGCAGAAAAATAATTTTAATTTGATTTTTCTTATTTATTTGAATTATTTGGTAATTCGTGTATTTATGGATTATTTGTAAAATAATTAGTGAACGAATTTTATAATTGCTGAAATTATTTTTCCTGAAGCATGTGATGTTTGTAGTATGTATTTCATGCTTTGAAATAATTTTTTTCTACTGTTTTCGGGTTTATTTGATTGAATTATCTTTATTTGCATTTTCGTGTTTGTTGGTATTTAAATCGTGAATATTATATTTTGAGGTCGAAAAATCTATTTCTTTGCATAATCTGTATTAGAGTGGGTTAACGCATGTTATGTGAATTGTTGGTAATTTTGGGGCATTTATTTCTATTTTTAATTATTTTATTGGCTTTATTGAGTATTCTGTAAATTAACGTTTAAAATTACTTTTAGAGTCAGAAAATTAGAAATAAAATTCGTACCATGTCAGTAGAGTTATAATGATTCCATGATAATTTTTGTGGTATTTTACTGATCGTGTTTATTACTTTAATAATTTTTATTGTGTTTTTGTTTAGAGTTTGAGGATATTCTTTTTAATTTTTTAAGGGTTTGATAATCAGAAATAAATTGTGACCTTTTATGTTCTTGGAAGCTGATGATTTGTAGGTTACTGTAGTTATTATTGAGTATCATTATGTTTACATTTAGTTTATGTAAAAATGATTAGTCGTGTACGTTTGCTGATTTATTAGCTTTGGAGTTAATTGATGATGACGTCAGACGCACGCTGATGCATCAGACGCAGGTTGGTCAGTGCATCAGATGCACAGGGTGGCACTGAGCGCACAGTTGTGTGTTGTATGATTTTCGTATGTTCTTGTACGTATGTTTCACATGAGTAAGATAAAAAATGATTGATGTTCTTGTGTGTTGTTTGATCCATGAGTGGATTCCAATCCCGCAATGATTGGCACGTAGTGCAACTTTGGTGCTCAAACCTACCATGTACAAATGATATTGGCCATAAAAAATAAAAAATTATTGATGTGTATATGTGCAAATTATGTGATTTTTCTTTCTTTTGAATAGCCATGATTACTTTAAATGGAAAATAACGCATTTAGCAAGAGCCTGTTCTGTAGAACGGAAGACGAGACGAGTTCCAGATGTTCGCATTTCATAACCTAAACCCCGAACCCTATCTCATGGTATGAAAGACCAATTTTCAAAAGCCTTGTCCATATGAAGCCATCATCGTTTTAAATGATATTTCTTGAAATTAATTTTAAAATAATTTATTAAATAAATCTGTCCCTATTCAGATATTAATAGGGTGGCGACTTCAAAGTTTTCTACAACTCGTAGTCCAATGAGAGACTTTTGTGGGATTCAGACCGTTGATTAAGACAGTAAAAAATCGGGAACCACTGGCGACTCCACTGGGGATAATACTTCCACTTGAAGTATACGAGGTTTAAACCTGAGTAATGCGTTATTCTCCATATGTATATATAATAAAAAAAAAAGCTAATCATGGCTATTCACAATTTAAGTTTTGTATATAGCATGCTTATGTGAAAATTATGTGTGCTTGGTAGATTATCGATCCATAGACATGCACTCTTTTTATTCATTTTCTTATTAGGTCTGATACCTCTGTCTATTGGCAAGGGTCAGAATTTTAGAATGACAAATTAATGAATTAAGGGCGTAAAACCTGCATCCGCGAGCTATTGCGACTGGCTCTGCCAGGAGCGTCCACCCTCGATGGACACAATGGAAGTGACTCGAGGCCACTTTAACATAATCTCTCCTTAAATGAATCACCTTTTAGTTGACTTCTAGGACACAAGGATCAATGCACTAATATCCTTTATTTATTTCAATTATTAAATAATGTGAAAATTTTCAAAAAAATTCCTCAGTCCGTTTTCAGTCGGTCAATATTTCAGTTATCATTAACTGTAGCTGAATTGCGACCGAATTGATTATTGAAATATTAAGAGTGTTCTTGTTTATTTATGATAAGTGTCATAAGAGTGTTCTTGTTTATTTATGATAAGTGTCATAAGAGTGTTCAGTAATCATGTTTTGAAAATATAATCCCAAAATAAGACAAAAGCAAAGAAAAAATGAAAAATGAAAAGAATCATAATCACGAGTTCGAAACTTGTCATGTTTAGAAATTAGAATGTAATTAAAACGTGGTCTAAAAACACGAGAAACTAGTCTAAAAAAATTTGAAAAAAATTGGGATAGTTATTTCTAAAAAAATTAAAAAATTCTTCCATTTCCTGCTAAGAATCATAAAAGAATTCATTATTTTGTGACTAACATTGTTAGTGTGTACATTTCACGTACTTCACAATGTTTGATTCGGGAAAGCAAACTCAAACTGAAGTTTCGGTAAAGGGCAAAGGCCGTTGGAGGTCTATCAATCAAATCTTTGATGACATGGAGGAACCTCTGGGAACCATTTACGGTCGTCTGAAAAGACAGGGTCTTCTAGAACCGAAACATCATTGTTAGACTCTAGCTGCCACCTCCAGGGGTTGATCATATGGGTTTATACTGGACATGAAACGGACCGGTGTGTTGACCTTCGACATGCCATTCACCAGTTAATAGATGATGGAAAAATCCCCATTCCTCCATCGTGGATGCCTCCAATCATATCTTTCACTAAGGCTGATCTTCCTAAGGAAATTGATCCTCAACAGGCTTTGTACATCACTTTAAAATGCAATGGGCTTGAATTGACGAATGTGCTAGTAGATGACGGATATACATTCAACATTTGCCCCAAAGGAACGCTTTATGAGTTGGGAAATAACAATGCGTTATTGAGCCCTACTAATACAGTATTGGGAGCATATGATAACTCTTCAGGAAGGACTATTAGGATGATCAATCTTCAATTGAGATATAAAGACTCGGTTTGTGATGCGGATTTTGTGGTCGTCGAAGCTTTAACTTCATTTTCTTTGTTGTTGGGACGACCGTGGCTCCATGCAAACAAAGCTATTGTTTCTCCAGCACACCAAAAGCTCAAGTGTTTAACAACCTCGGGAATAATAACAATTCATGGGGATCTAGCAAAACCAAGAAGTATTACCCCTGAATCACCAACTGTAGAAGATGAAGCAGATCCTCGAGGAAGTTCTCTCAACCCCTGCATGTTAGGGAGAAATGTTCCTTCAGTGCCCCAAGGATCCAATTCAGAAACTATTTACAAATTCCAATGACAATTTATCAGCTCATCGCTTATCCTGACATTTGTTGTGCCCAGAATATGCCAGTAGGATCTCTCGATACAAATCAGGCCGAAACCACTACTGCCATAACCTTCTTTGATAAAGATCTTCCCGATAACCCAACTCACAACAACGCCGTATATATCGCTGTCGATCACAGTGCCAGACATATCAAAGGGGTCATGGTTGATAATGGAGCTTCCACCAATATCTGTCTTCTCAGTACCCTTAATTGGCTCGGGTGTTCCCCTCCCCAAGGAGAGGCCTCCATAGGAACCATGATTGCATATGATGGTTCAACATGGGAAATCATAGGGCCAACAACTATGATCATGCGCATTGAAGCAGTCATACGATAGGTCGATTTCATGATCACTGATCGCGAAGCTCCTTTCACGCTGTTGTTGGGACGACCGTGGCTCCACGAAAATCAGACTATTATCTCAACATTACACTAGAAAATAAAGATGGTAACTCCGTATGGGGTAATCACAATCCCAGGAGATATAGCAATGGGGGTGGCAATGCAAAAATCTTGTGTATCTCATGTATGTCACTTAAATCACAAAAAGAATGACAATGATCACGCAGGGATTGCATCAAATATACCACCTACAAATTAAACTAATAAAATCCTATTTCCACTGGCCTATTCCCGAGCAGGATCGTGATCAACCGGACTGGAAACCAGACATAGGATAGGTTAAGAGGATTGAGAAGAAATTCCACTGGCTTTACAAAGAGTCTTGGGCCGTTCAGTGTGAAGGAGAAGAGAGTCCAGCACACAAGGTTGCAGCTATTCAATCTATCATGGAACCTTACATCTTCCTCGATGAAATTGATTATGATACAAGAGCCTCTTGCATGCTTGTGTGGAAGGCATGGGCATCATGGCTTCTCAATCGAGAAAACAACCCTTTATATGTCAAGAAGAAAAAGGAAAGGTGGAACAGATGTCTTCAGACAGGAGAACACATAGCCTGGCGCCCAGCAGACTGAATTCTGAAATTTTTTGGGAAGAACCCGAGCAGTTAATTGCTTTTATATTGTACTTTGTAGGTAGAGCTACGTGTAGCTTGATCCCCTAAAAAAAATACAAAAAAAAAATCAACGTTGTATGCATTTATCTTAGTTTTCTTTACTATGTAATGTACTAAAAGGGGTACGTAGCCAACTCGTTTTACGAGTGCATTTGCAAAAAAAAAAAAAAAAAAAAAAAAAAAAATTATATATATATATATATATATATATATATATATTTCATTTTCAATATATCAGAACTGCGTTGGGCCTGATTCTCCATTCAAAAAAAATCACAAGAAAATTTTCTTCCCCAAATCCAAATCTACTTATGGAGATACGTAGGCAACCTTCGGGTTCAATCCTTTTGCATTTGATATTTTCTTCTATGGTTTCAGCGCTTAAAAGCAATCAACACATGCGAATCACCACAAAGAAGAACGATATATGGGGCATTATAATTTGCCAAAATGAGGACACATGCCTCGTTGTATCTCTTTTCTCTTATTTTTTGTAGCAGCAGGAAATGAAAGGATATCACCAAATTGATTTAAAAAAAACGTTTGTGTATTATCCCGAAAAATACGAGTCTAAAAGATGGAAATCTAAAATATAAAATATAAAGGTCCAAGTCTAAAAAAAAAAAAAAAGTCAATGAAATCTAATAAAAAATCCAAAACAAATGGTAGAGTTAAGGTTTCACACCTTTTAATAGATGATAACTGAAATTGGGGTTAAAAAAAAACTTTTTTTTCAAAGATATAATTTCTTTCATTCCCTAAAAAAACAAAAAAGAAGATACGAAGTTCGGACAAAAATTTTTGTGCTAACTTTTCATCTCATTTTACAGGAACTTTGTCTAGGCCCGCTCAGGATCTAGGCTAATTCACCGAAGTTCTGACCATAGTGAATGTTCTCTTTTGGTAATACTGTAATACTCCGTATTTTTAGTAAGTTAATATTTATATTTTTAGGATGGTTTTAGTTATTAAAATGACTATTATTTAATAAAAAGACTTGTTATTTATATAAAAAAAAGGCTTTTAAAGGAGGTTTTTGTAAAAGATTTTGGGTATTTATAATAAATTCTAGCCCAAATAGATGTTGGGCCTAAGTTTACTAAATTTTTAAATCTAAGTAGTTTGTTTAAAACAAAATTTAAAATGTTTTAAAGGAAATTGAAAAAGATTTACAAAAAAAAAAAAAACAATTTTGCGGCGGCAAAACTCACCGCGAGTGGGTAAGTTTTGGGTTACTTTTTCTCATTTTATCTTTTGCTTCATATAAGCTTCTATATTATTTATCTTAGGGGATAATTTATATCTTTTCCGAATCTTAGTTAGATGATCGTAAAAATTTGTTAGATCTTAGCTAGATTTGTTTATCTTTTCTCTTAAACCCATCTTTTAGTTTTTGAGTCCTAGTATGACTCTACTTGTCCAACTAATATAAATAGGGGCCTCCACCCATCATATTCTTCACACCAAATTTGAGAAATACATCTCTTTTCTCAAGTTTAAACTCTCTCTCTCCCTCTTAGCCTACCTTCTCTCTCTTCTCCCTAGTAGTTATTAATTTTCAAGGTGCGTGTATATGTAGATCTTTAAATGTTGTTTTGCATAGGTAGTATCATGTTTTTAGGGTTGTTATTCTGGATTGAAACACATGTTTTTATGAGTTTTATGAATGTTATGAGTTTATTATGAACTTCGTGAGTTTTTGTATGATCATTAGTAGCTTACAATGAGTTTGATAGTATGATTCTAAATTTATTAGTAACGTCACGTTGAAATATGAGATTTCATAGTCTACAATTGGACCTTAGTTGCAATGTTACATCAATTTGTTTCTCCAAGGATTGTCAACATTCACGCCTGATTAGTCAATTGTTCTTTGTGGTGTTATTTGTTATTAATATAAAATTTATTATTTCATGTATCATTAAAAATTTTCAAGATGATTTCATGAGTAAATATTTTATTTATGCCTTTCTATGGCTAAGTTTAATAAGGATTATTATTCTTTTAAAGGAGGATTATTTCCAAAGGAGTTTTATTAGATATATGATCTTTTATGATCACAGTTATAAAGAGGCAACGGCTTGTTATCTTAGCAAGAACGGTAGCCATTATATTATTTACCCAGGCAACGACTTGTTATTTATTAGCAAGAACGGTAGCCATTATATTATTTACCCATGTACTTTTTGTATAAGTCATGTGGACAAGGTAGTTCTCCTCGTCATAGACTCATTAAGGAATACTAAACGTGGGGGGTGTGCACACTTTAGGAAAGGTACCTAGGCAAGGAAAAGGAGTTTTTATTAAAGTTAAATACTTTATGTTATATAATTATCAAGTATTCAAGGAAGGCTTTTCGAAACTAAATATTTCAAATGTTTAATTAAATAAAGTGTTTAATATTCCGCATATACATGTACTCAGTATTTTTACTGACACGCGTTTTGTTTGTTTTATTTTATGGCTTTGTCCCTGTGATGACCCTATTTTGGCGAGCAGAATTTACAGGTTGATATGATGCATACTTCATATGGGGGAGCTAGTGAGAAATCATAATTAGTGAAGGAGTTGTTATTTTATTTTCTTTATTTCCATTGTTTATATCAATAAAGAGAAGTTATTTCAGTTATTCCGCTGCATTAGTTTAATGTTCAGTTAGTAGTTAGTATTAAAGCCTTTAACGTTATCACGTGGCGGTAATACTCTCAAGTTTATCAATGAGTTTTATATTAAAATATGTTCTTCAAAAAGAGAGAAATTTGGGGGTTTTACAAAGTGGTATTAGTTTAAAAGCCTAGGGATATGAAACTGGAATCTAAAATTAATGGGTAGACTTAAGGATGGGCATATAGGTTAGAGAGTTTCGCATTCTTTTCACATTTATATTAAATATGCATAAAAATCTATTTTATTATTTGAGGAAAAACGATTGATTTGGATAAGTTGGGTTGGCAATGTTTCTGGCAAGGAAAGGCTTGGGCTCTCACCAAAGTTGCGTGTAACCAACTCTTTCCTGGCAAATTCATTGGCCCGACTATTCTTTGTCATGAACCTAGTACTCAAATAAATAATTTTTAATCATATACTTATATATGTACTTTTCAAAAATTTCAAGCGAATTTTTTTTTTGGAATTTCGAATATTTATTTTTTTTATTCATTTCAGATTACAGTTAAATTTTTATTTCTATTCTGACTATTATTTCAACATGTAATTTGTATTTTACTTATATATCTATATGTTTTTTTTTTCGAATTATAAAGCTGAATTTTTTTATGAAGTATTGAAATTTTTATATGAATTGTTTAGTTATTTATTGTTATATTAGCAATATGATTATTATTAATATATTTCAAGGAAGTGTGACTTAGTGTCAAGTTAATATGAAAATCTTTGTGTTTTTCATAAGCAAAAGAAAGGGTTTATTGTTTATATAAGAATTGAGTTATTATTCTATTTTTCATGACATATTATTATGAAGCTACTTGAAAGTTGTGATATTACTATCTTTTGAGGCATTTTTTTGGCACGGATATTTTCTACGAGATGAATTTGATTATTTAACGTCTTATATGACATGTATGCATGTGATCTAATTCATGCAAAGTGATTTAAATTTTTGCTTTGTTGATTTATAAGTGTTACAAGAAACTATGAGTTCAAAGTAAGCCTAGTTGACTAATTTTAGATTCATTAAGGGTGAAGATTGTTCTTGTTTATTCCTTTGAAGGAAAGAAGTTTAGTAGTTATGTTAATTTTTTTAATAGGAATGAAGAAGACAATACCTTATGTTATGTGCTAAGAATTGTGAAATTAGTCATTTGAAGTTTTATACAGTTGGATGACCTTTAATATTTAGTGACATGGGTAAGGAATGGAAATGTTATGATTTGTGGAAACAAGAAGTAAGAGATTAATGGTTTATACAGCTTGGAGGAATTATTAAGATTTAGATAAGTTATATACTATGTTTATGGATATAGCCAACACTATGTTAGCTTCGATATAGATATAACCTTAAAAAGGTGACAAAATAAGGGATATTATGAGGACCTTATAGGTATATGAGATACCATATTTGAAGTTTGATTTAATTAAGGAATTTTACCCTATGTTGAATTGCAAATATATTTAAAGGAGTTATCGTTGTTATAGTAAAGCAAAGAAAGTACGAAAGACCATATTTGAATTTTTAGTAGGTTCCTTTAGATCCTTTTTGTTTTAAAAGGTGGAAGTAAGATACTAGAGCTTTCCAAACGTCATGCTAAGTTGATTTTGGGGTATTATTGGGTGTCAAGAGGGAGTATTATTTTTGGAAGTAGTCTTGAACTCTTGATTGAATAGTAATGTATTATTGTTGTTACAATGAGTTATAAAGGATTGGGTATATCAATTATCAAAGGAGTCAAGTGACTTTAATAATGGAAGAAATATACTTTTTGGAAAAAAAAATCGGAAGTTTAATAAAGGAGAAAAGGGAAGAAATTAGTCAATCAAGGTAATTGGTTTTGGAAATAGTAGTCATATTTTTGTCTTATGGATTTAAGCAATGAGTATATATTATGTGAAGGAGTTAATTTTATTGAAATGGAGATTATATCAATTTTGAGGCAAGATTGTTTATTTATTGTCTAAAGTCCTAATTGACTATTGTAGTACTGTCTGTTTTGAGAGAATATTGATTATAGTACGTTAAGTAAAGTTTGAAGATGAATTTCGAGAACTTCTAGTTTTGAGGACTTAAGTAAGGAAGACTATTTTGTTCAAGTATGTGTTGTGTTAGTATACTAACAATTTTCCTTATGGATGATGAATTGATTTGATTTGATTTTGTTATGATCAAGGGTTATTTTGATGATATTCATTATGAGTTCTTCATGAGTTTTGTGAAGCTTTTTGAGGAGAAAGCAATTTTTTTTTAAAAGAAAGACATGTTTGATTATGGCATTTTCAAGTAAAGCTTACAAAAGGTTTTATAATTTTCTTTTACTCACTATATTATAACATTTTTTTTAATATATTAGCATTCACCTCAAGTTGTTTTTCAGCAACACTTGTTTTAGTATCAATATTAGTTCTTTATTAATTTTGGAAAATTTTCCTATTCAAATTTTTAAAACTTTTCAGTTTGTCATAAACTACCTTTTTTGACTGATTTAAATATTTTCTATATTATGTTGATCTATTATTGAAGGCAAATATTTCTATTATTAATACCTTGAAAAAGCGGTTAATTTTCAAAGCAAAAAAAGATATTTTCAAAAGTATTATCTATCTAGTAATTTTGTTATTCCATTTCCAGCAATGACTCTTATATTGTTTGTATTACAAAGTTGGTAAATAATTTTTAAGTTAAGTTTTAAGTCTTAGCGAGTTACGGGGGCGTAACTCCTTTTAAGAGGGGTAGAATGCGATAGAGTTTCGCGCTTTTAACTTAAAATGTTATTTTTGACCTAATTTTGACTTATTTTATGAGTTATTAAGTGAGCCAACTTACTTTTATAGAAATTTTTTGGTATATGTGAATTACTTGCTTTATTTCTTACTTGCTTGCTTCAAGTTTCGAGGACGAAACTTCTTTTAAGGGGGGTAGTGTGTAATACTCCGTATTTTTAGTAAGTTAATATTTATATTTTTAGGATGGTTTTAGTTATTAAAAATACTATTATTTATTAAAAAGACTTGTTATTTATATAAAAAAAAGGCTTTTAAAGGAGGTTTTTGTAAAAGATTTTGGGTATTTAAAATAAATTCTAGCCCAAATAGATGTTGGGCCTAAGTTTACTAAATTTTTAAATCTAAGTAGTTTGTTTGAAACAAAATTTAAAATGTTTTAAAGGAAATTGAAAAAGATTTACAAAAAAAAAAAAAAAAAAAACAATTTTACGGCGGCAAAACTCACCGCCAGTGGGTAAGTTTTGGGTTACTTTTTCTCATTTTATCTTTTGCTTCATATAAGCTTCTATATTATTTATCTTAGGGGATAATTTATATCTTTTCCGAATCTTAGTTAGATGATCGTAAAAATTTGTTAGATCTTAGCTAGATTTGTTTATCTTTTCTCTTAAACCCATCTTTTAGTTTTTGAGTCCTAGTATGACTCTACTTGTCCAACTAATATAAATAGGGGCCTCCACCCATCATATTCTTCACACCAAATTTGAGAAATACATCTCTTTTCTCAAGTTTAAACTCTCTCTCTCCCTCTTAGCCTACCTTCTCTCTCTTCTCCCTAGTAGTTATTAATTTTCAAGGTGCGTGTATATGTAGATCTTTAAATGTTGTTCTGCATAGGTAGTATCATGTTTTTAGGGTTGTTATTCTGGATTGAAACACATGTTTTTATGAGTTTTATAAATGTTATGAATTTATTATGAACTTCGTGAGTTTTTGTATGATCATTAGTAGCTTACAATGAGTTTGATTGTATGATTTTAAATTTATTTGTAACGTCACGTTGAAATATGAGACTTCATAGTCTACAATTGGACCTTAGTTGCAATGTTACATCAGTTTGTTTCTCCAAGGATTGTCAACATTCACGCCTGATTAGTCAATTGTTCTTTGTGGTGTTATTTGTTATTAATATAAAATTTATTATTTCATGTATCATTAAAATTTTCCAAGATGATTTCATGAGTAAATATTTTATTTATGCCTTTATATGGCTAAGTTTTATAAGGATTATTATTCTTTTAAAGGAGGATTATTTCCAGAGGAGTTTTATTAGATATATGATCTTTTATGATTACAGTTATAAAGAGGCAACGGCTTGTTATCTTAGCAAGAACAGTAGCCATTATATTATTTACCCAGGCAACGGCTTGTTATTTATTAGCAAGAACGGTAGCCTTTATATTATTTACCCATGTACTTTTTGTATAAGTCATGTGGACAAGGTAGTTCCCCTCGTCATAGACTCATTAAGGAATACTAAACGTGGGGGATGTGTACACTTTAGGAAAGGTACCTAGGCAAAGAAAAGGAGTTTTTATTAAAGTTAAATACTTTATGTTATATAATTATCAAGTATTCAAGGAAGGCTTTTCGAAACTAAATATTTCAAATGTTTAATTAAATAAAGTGTTTAATATTCCGCACATACATGTACTCAGTATTTTTACTGACACGCGTTTTGTTTGTTTTGTTTTATGGCTTTGTCCCTGTGATGACCCTATTTTGGCGAGCAGAATTTACAGGTTGATATGATGCATACTTCATATAGGGGAGCTAGTGAGAAATCATAATTAGTCAAGGAGTTGTTATTTTATTTTCTTTATTTCCATTGTTATAGTTGTACAATAAAGTTTATATCAATAAAGAGAAGTTATTTCTGTTATTCCGCTGCATTAGTTTAATGTTCAGTTAGTAGTTAGTATTAAAGCCTTTAACGTTATCACGTGGCGGTAATACTCTCAAGTTTCTCAATGAGTTTTATATTAAAATATGTTCTTCAAAAAGAGAGAAATTT
The DNA here is from genome assembly GCA_947648045.1 of Beta corolliflora. Taxonomy (NCBI): domain Eukaryota; kingdom Viridiplantae; phylum Streptophyta; class Magnoliopsida; order Caryophyllales; family Amaranthaceae; genus Beta; species Beta corolliflora. The sequence continues at coordinate 453,220 of CANSZD010000102.1, read as the reverse complement.
GGGGGTGTTACAAATACTGTCATCCTTGTCTACACCAGCTATATTCTCTGCTACACGTCTCAGCAATATGTCTGAAATTCCGAACAACGAGCACCCACAAAACTCTACCCCTCCACCTGATCCAATGACTGAGCTCCGAGGACTTGTCCAGGCCATGCTTGACCGACAACATAACATTGAGCAAACTGTGTTGAGCATAATGCGCCAAAGTGCCCAGATGCCTCCTCCTCCTCCTCCGGAATCAGAAGCAGCTTCACCTTTTCACCTTGAGCCTATGAACAATGAGAGAGAAATTCCCACTAGGCTCGAGGAAGAAGTAGTCAAGCTCAAGGAAGTCCTAAAAGGCATGACCAAGGCTGAACCATGGATGGACATTCATGGGTTAACACTTTTCCCAAAGGCACGGTTACCTCATGGTTTCAAGATGCCTAATCTGACAAAGTTTGATGGGACTAGCAGCCCAACTAATTTCCTGAAGATGTATGTAGGGGCAATGAGTCCCTAGGGAGTGGAAGAATCTTTGATGGCTCAGCTCTTTCAGCAGTATTTAGATGGTGCTGCAGCACATTGGTTCCTCAATCTTGAGAACACAAAGAAATCCAGTTGGGCTGATATAGTCAGAGAGTTCTCGAACCAGTACAAGTATAATGAATAAATTGATGTTACTAGAAGGGATCTGGAGACCACCTCTCAAAACCTTAATGAGACATTTTCTTCATTCATCACTCGGTGGAGAAACAAAGCCTCCAAAATGATGAGTAGGCCTAATGAGGAGGAACAACTGCAAATGGTTGTGAAGAACCTTCTTCCTGTCTATCAGAAGCATATGGCATACCAATATTTCCCGACCTTTCAAGCTTTAATTGCTACGGGAACTCTAGTTGAGGACGCTGTGAAAAGGGCAGACATCAAGAAAGATGAACCTACTGGCAACACCACTTATAATGCAAAGTTTGGAAATAACAAAAGATCCCCAAAGAATGATTCAGCAGCTCCTAAGACAACTAATGCGATCCATGCCATCGGCGCATCTTCCACATTCCAGTTGCGACCACAAAGGAACTTTACCCCCTTGAACATGACTTATTCCCAAGCTCTTTCCAAGCTAAAAAAGGTCAATCTCATTCAACCATTGAATCCGCGACCACCTCCTAAAATTACTTACCCTAGTTATGACCCAAACCAAAATTGTGAATATCACCAAAGCATGGGGCATAAGACAGAAAACTGCACGACCCTCAAGCATCAGATTCAAAATCTTGTGGATGATGGAAAACTCTCTTTGGGATCCATTCCCAGTAAACCAAATGACTCTCAACCCAACATCACAAAAAACCCCCTTCCTAATCATAAGCCCTCATTTGCCATTAATGCCATCTCTTCTGCTTCATATGGATGCGATCCAGTCCAGCTAATTCGGAAGACAGTTCCCCAAATGTTTGAAATGTCAATAGCCGCAGGTTACAAGTGCCTGGTTTATGACTATTCCACTCAATAAAAAGTCAAAATGATGCCTTGTAAAGACCTCAGTTTCACTCTCAACAAGGATCCATTCTCTGACATGTGTGGAACCTTGGATTATGATGGTGCTTTCTTCATTTTGGACTCTGATGCTGATGAAGATGCCTCTTCGATCTTGACGATTGTGGAGAGAAACACTGGAGGTCATTTCAACACTCCAAATACCTACCGGCGCCCCATCTACCTCGATGATCTTAGTGATGAGGAGTACATGGATATATCTCCTTTAACTAGAGCATGTCGCCATTTTAAAAATGGGAGGATGAAAATCCTTTGGAGGTATTGAGAAGGAAAGAAAAGGGCAAGGAGCCTATGACAGAGGATAGTAATAAAGAAGATGATGCTATTAAGCGCATGAAAGAAGTAAATGCTAATGTTTCCATCTGGAAGTTGTTAATGCATTCCCAGCCTCATAGGGCCGCCGTTCTAAAGCATCTCAATGAAGCCTCTATAAGTTCTTCCATAACACCTGACCAGATGGTGGGGCTCATTCATGGGGTAGATCGAACTCTCATGTTCACAGACAATGGTCTCCCTGATAATATCAACCACAACAATTCATCGCATATCACTGTACGTTGTAATGGATGGGAGATACCTAGAGTATTGATCGACAACGGCTCCGCAATCAACGTTTACCCTTTGCGTGTGCTAACAAGACTCGGGTATTCAAAAGAAGATCTGGTACCATCCAACCAGGTGGTCAGAGCATATAATAATGCCAAGAGAGAAGTACTGGGTTTAATTAGCCTCCTCATTGAATGTGGTCCCGTGGCAAGGAAGGTGGAATTCATGATCATTGACATTCAAGCATTTCAACCTCTTATTAGGAAGACCGTGGCTGCATGAAAATAGAGCAGTAGCCTTTACTCTACATCAGAAGGTAAAGCTTCTCACTGATCAGGGTGCTGTGACTATTTATGGTGATCCATAAATTATGACTGTCTCCAACAAGGAAATGCGTATTGGTACTAGGTTGGATGGTTACACCATCCACTGTATTCTAGCGGGGCCTGAAAATTCATGGATGAAAGAGATCCGAGCGGCCACAACAGATGTAAGTGCTGAAGAAACAGAGCCAGAGTATAATGAGGATGACGAGGAAAAGTAGGAGTTCCAAGCATTGGCACTCATGATACGTCAGTTGAAGTACCAGAGGAATCCTGTATCGGCAATCCTCAAGACAATGATGATAATGAATCAAAGAAGAGATCTAGGACTGACGATTTTGACCTTTTAATGTAGTATGCCCTATCCGACACACTGAATCACTTATTCTCTTTCCAGGATATCAACATGAAGATCATATCACTATCGTGAATTGCCACAGTTCAGGAAATTTAATGGGAACGGTGATCCTTTTGTCCACTTAGTTGGTTTTATGAATGCATTACACCCATGGGGCATACCAGAGGAAGATTACCCCATGCTCTTTGACAAGAGTTTAGAAGGACCAACTCTAGAATGGTACTATTCTTTAGATTATGTGGATAGAGCTAGTTGGGAAAATGCTAGCCAAGCCTTCGTCAATTGGACTCTCGAGCATAAACTGACTGATGTGAAGAAGTTCAAGCTAGTCACTTTGCGTCAAAGCACCTCAGAAACTTTCTCTCACATTTGTTCGAGATGCGCTTACATCCGCGCCTAGCTTCGTGTCCCTATTAGTGATCGAGAGTTCATGCTTATATTACTGCAAAACCTGAACGACTTCTATTATCGTCACATGGTTACCATCAAGTACACATGCCTCAGCCACATGGAGCAGCATGGCTTCGACATCGATACTCTGAAATTACAAGAAAAACGACCCCGGGAAAATCTTGAAACTCCCAATATAAATCCAAGGGTTTTTGCTAATATGGATGAACCATTGAGTATGGTGTATGATCATCTTCGGAGCCAAGGTATAATTCAAGCCCCAGCGTATGTGCACTATTTACCACTTCCTAGAACAGACATGAGCAAACTTTGTGCTTATTGTCGCCAATTTGGGCATGAAACTGACCGATGCCATGATCTTACTACAAAGTTCAAAACCTGATTGATCGAGGTCTCATTAGTCCAACCCACAAAGAAGTACCCACGAGGAAGGTGTCGTCACGTCCTCGACCGCAATTCCAAGTCGATATCTTTCGCAAACTGGTTGAACAAGGTCATATTCATCCACTTCCTAGACGCCCAGGGGCAAATCCTGTAGGGTCAAATCTCCACAAGTACTGCCATTATCATCAGTTGCATGGTCACGACACAAACCAATGTCATGCTCTCAGCTATCGCATCAAGCAAATCACCAACATAGCTCTGGTCTACCGCAAAGCTACTTAATCGTCTCACAGAAGGGGAAAAATCTTCGGTAAACATCCTGTAGGGGGTTAGCCCATCGAAAAAAAAAGAAAAAAAAATCTTTCAACGCGTTAGTATCAGAGAACTACGTGCTCCTTGAATCCCCATTATCACGTACACTTGCACTGTGAGATCACTCCACCTATGTAACACATGGGGTACATAGATAGTTCAATATGAGTGCAGCTGCTTTATTAAATAAAAAACTTTAGTTCTTTCTAAAAAATGAACTACGCTGAGTCTTTTTTTTTTTTGCTAATTAAGTAAGTAGATTAATGAAACTTCTTGTTTTACAACCTAAAATCACCTAAAGGAAGGCAAACCAACTAGGTTGGACTCCCTTTCACATTTAGGAGATTAACCATATCAAAATAGATCCCTAAACACAATCAGAACACCTAATTTACAAACTTACAAACCAATTATAATCTTTGCGAGAAACTTTTTGTGGCAAGACAGCTAACACTCTAGCTTTAATGTTGTTCTTAAGCAATTTAACACTTGTTTCTATACTAGGCATATACTGATTCCAGTATACAAAATTCCTAGCATTCCAAATAGCATATACCAGGGCATTTATGCTAGCAAGTATAACTTGCTTCTGGAACTTTAACCTTCTCCTCTGCTGAATTCTTTGAATCAGCAACAATAAATCTTCAGCAGCAAAATTAATACTGAGCCACCTCTTTATGATCCTCAAACAAGCTGCACTATAAGTACATCCAAAAAACAGATGCTGATGTGTCTCACTAGCACTATCACACATCAGACAATGATCATTTGCACTAATTCCATAAGCTGCAAGCCTAGCTGTTGTTTATAATCTCCCTTGTACAGCTAACCAGGTGATAAATCTGTGTTTAGGTGTACCTAATCTGTTCCAGACCACTGAATCCCAGGTTACAGAACTTGCATTGCCACACAACTTCTCATAAACAGCTGAAACATAATATTTCTGCATTTGATTAAGCTCATCTTGTGTGAACACTAGCTTCAGTTGTTCCTTGACACTACAAAGCTTCTTCCAGTACCAACTAGCACCTGCATTAGGCACATAGTTCCACCAGTTTCCTTCCTTTAGATATACTGATGAAATCCATTTCAACCAAACACTATCTTGTTTAGTTGACACAGCCCATACATATTTTCCTAGGAAAGCAACATTCTATAGTTCCACATTCCTAAATCCCAATCCACCAGCTGATTTTGGTTTACATAAATTTTCCCAAGCTACAGAACCTGGTTTTTGACAAAAATAATGTCCACTCCATAAGAAAGCCCTGCAGATTTTACAAATTTCATGTAAGACCTTTTTAGGCAATATGAAAACCTGTGCCCAGTACATATGCAAACTAATTAGCACTGAATTGATAAGTTGAACCCTTGCTGTGTATGATAGATTTCTAGAACTCCAGACCCTGATCCTGCTTGTCATCTTCTCTATGAGTGTCTCACACTGAGCTGCAAATACCCTCTTAGCACAAATAGGTACTCCCAGATACTTGAAAGGCAAACTATGTTGTGCAAATCCTGAAACTGCTATTGCCCTTTGTTTTTCAAGTGGATCCATGCCACATGTATACATGGCTGATTTACTAACATTAGCCTTCAATCCAGATGACTCTGAGAAAAGTTTGAAAGCTCTGAGTAGTAAATAAATTGATGCAAAGTCACCTTTACAGCATAATATCAAATCATCTGCAAAGCTTAGATGAGTTAACCTCATCTCTTTGCATCTAGGATGAAATTGAAATTGCTGCAATTCACTCAGTTTTGTCAATACTCTTGACAAATATTTCATGCATAACACAAATAGCAATGGTGACATGGGGTCACCATGCCTTAATCCCCTTGATGACTTAAAAAATCCTCTCATAGTGCCATTTAACATAATGGAGAACATTGGAGTGGATACACATGTCATGACCAGTTCTCTAAAAGCGTCAGGAAACCCCAATGCAGCTAACATCTCTCTAAGGAACTCCCAGCTTACTGTGTCATATGCTTTCTGCATATCTATCTTCAGCATGTAACTTGGTTTGACTTATTTTCTCCCATAATGCTTCACTAAGTCCTGAAGCACCATGATATTATGTACAATGTACCTTCCATGGACAAAACCACTTTGATTTTCCATAATCAAATCTGGAAGTACTTGTCTCAACCTCCCACATATCACTTTTGTAACACATTTATATAATGTGTTACAGCAAGCTATGGGTCTGAATTCTGCTACATTATGAGGGCATTTAGTTTTAGGCACCAATGTTAATATGGTGTGATTTAATTCCTTCAAGATATTTCCACCCTAAAGTGCATCAAGTAATGCTGCTGTCACCTCCTCACCCACAATAGACCAAGCATCCCTATAAAAATGTTCCCTAAATCCATCTGCTCCTGGTGCTTTGCACCCAGGAATAGAGAATAAGGCCTTCTTTATCTCATCCACAGTATATGGAGAGTTTAGAATAGTCCTATGCTCTTCTGTAATCATTGGACCTTCTTGCACCAGCTGTACAATTACAGGTTTCCTAATACTATGATCTCTACTCAAGAGTTGTTCATAGTAATTTAGGAAAATATTTGTCACACCCTCTGATGTATCCTGCCATACACCTGATGCATCATGAATACTATACACCTGATTCTTCAATCTTCTCTCTTTTATACTCTGATGAAAGAGTGATGTATTTTCATCTCCCTCTTTTACCCAGGCACTCTTAGCATTTTGAGTTAAATATTCCATGTGTGCTTTATGTTTAACATGATACTCTCTCACAGCCTGAAGTTCAATCTCTGCCAACTGCAAATTTCCAGGATCATCATGCAGCTTCTTTTGTGCTTCTATCATGGCTTGCTGTGCTTTCAATTCTGCAGCTTGAATATCATTAAATCCTTCTTTATTCAAAGCTTTTAATGAAAGTTTTACAGCCTTCAACTTCTTCACCACTTTAAACATCTTGGTCCCTTGTATCTCTATACTCCAAGCTTCTCTAACCCTTGCTTCAAACTGTGGGGACAGTCTCCACATTGTAAAATACTTAAATGGCCTAAAACCATCTTTAGTATCTGGATATACTGTCAATACTGCTGGTCAATGATCAAATTCACCCTCACAATGAAATGAAACTTCAGCAGAAGTGAATGCCTCCATCCATGCTTGATTTGCTAGCACTCTGTCTAGCTTAGAGAAGACTTTAGCCTCCCCTTGCTGCTTATTATTCCAGGTGAAAAAATTGCCTGAGCTTTTTATGTCTTGTAACCCACAATGTATCATACACTGCTTCATTTCCCTCATTTCACCCTCTCTAACTTGAGAACCAAGCCTTTCATCTGTGTTCATAACACAATTGAAGTCCCCACAAATCAACCATGGTGTGTTCACAATAAGCTTTTGCAAATCTTCCCATAACACCTCTCTTTTTACCCTTTCATTGAATCCATAAATGAAAGTACAATGAAAACCACTACTACCACTAACTGGTTGTATATAGCAATGTAGTAGTTGACTTGTTTCCAGCAACAAGTTAACCTGAAAACTCCCAGGTTTCCATGCTAACACTACTCTTCCTCCAGCATGAATGCTAGAATTTGATGTAAAACACCAACCATTAAAAAATTCTCTGATAAAGCCCACCTAGATTGTGAGGCTTTACCTTTGTCTCTAAGAGGCAAACAACACCCACATAAATCTTCTGTATATAATGACATACATCTTTCTGTTTCTGAATGCTGTTAACACCTCTTACATTCCAACATAGGATTTTATCCATGTGGAATAGGAGGATCTCCCCCTCCTGTCATATTAACTGTCATATTGACATCACTTCTAAGCACCTCATTCTGCTGCAATTCAACTCCATTCAATATATGAAAAGTATTCAGAGTATTACTTTGCTTCACCTGAGATTGTCTAACCTTAATAGGTTTTAAAGCCTTCTGGAAACCTTCTTGATCTACGTCAATCACCTTTGTTGCTTGTTGCACTTGTACTGGCTCTGAATTTAATTACCTGCTGCACTTCAGGACGTAGGCAAGCTTACAGCTGCTAACATCCCCTGATTCCCTGTACTAGTCTATACTTGTACAGTTTTCTTAGGCACCCATACTTGCCTACTTTTCTTCAATCTGCACTGTTGTGTATTATGCCCCATACCCTTACAATTATGACATTGCACAGGCTTCCATTCAAAAGTTACAGGAACCTCTGTCAGTTCACCATATTCATTCCAAAAGTGAACAGATTCTGGAAATTGTTGATTAATTTTCACCTCAACTAGGATCCTTGCATACTGTATTTTATCTTTGTTTCTTGTTGCTTCATCCCTCGTAATCGGATCTCCAAGTTGTGAGACTATTTTATGTAAGGATTTCTCCCCCCAATATTTTAGATGCAGTTTCAACTGCACCCAAATTGGTAATGTTTTCAAGTCTTCCTTCTCCAGATCCATGTCAACTGACCATGGCTTCACAATGAGAGGTTTTTTATCAAAAAAGAAGTGCCCCTCAAGTATTTTGTCTCTAGAATCCATAACTCTAAATCTGACCATATACATCACTTTTTTAATCAAAACAACCTTATCAATGCCATATTGTCTCCAAATTCTACGCAAATAACCCTCCATTACTTGAATAAGTGGATTAGCACCCACAACATAACATATAACAGATGAATTCCAAAAATTAATTTCATCCACTATATCATCCATCTCAATATGAACAGCACTGATACCATTACCATCAGTAATCTCATCAACAGTTCTATTTTCATTCATAACAACATCAACATCATTCTCAATTGCAATAATCTCTTTATCATTTCCAACATTCAGACCAGCATTATATTCCTATCTAAGAATTGCTGTAAAACTGGAATATTACCTGAATGAGGATTCGAATGACCTGAATGAGATGATTTTCCAGCACTATCATGAAGTGATTGTAACCAATCATTGAAAGTTGTTCTAATTTCCGATTGTTGCTGTAATTGCTGAATCGAAGATTTCACCAATCCCTAAACCAAAATCCAATGCCTCAATCCACATTATTTCATCCATCGATTTTGTTCACAGAGCTTGAGAATCCGAAGATGGACCCTTCGCTTTATTCTTCCCTTTACCTTGATTACTACTCTGAGATTTCTCACTAGTTTTCCGTGCCATGGCAACGGCGCAAAAGCGTCGAAAGAATCCTAGGAAGAGCTATTCAGAGCATCAATGGAATTTACTGTTCCATTGAAATCCCAGAGAGAGGAGAGAGTTTCTCTCACTAGAACTACACTAAGAGATTCTTTTAACTACGCTGAGTCTGATTCCCCATAAAATGCACCTGAAGCAATGAGGATATGTAGGCAGTCTTCGGGTTCGACTCAAATGTATTGACCATTGTATTTCAGGCAATGTGATCAGAACTCAGGATGCCAGTCATCACATGAGCAATTTCAGAATGCTGAATTGACACATCAATGGGGATACAGGCCCTAATCTCTATATTTTATGTCTTTGTTCGATATTAAAGCATGGAATGGAAGAATGAAAAAAAAACATTTATTATCAACCCCAATGACAGTAAAATCATTCAAGAGAGTCATAATATATAATAAAAAAAATTGTAAAGGTGGACCATTCCAGTCAAAATATTGCAAAATCGTTTTAGAAAATTTTCCTTATTCAGTGATGCATTCTGCAATATGTAGCTTTCTTCTCTTTTCTTTTAATTCTTTTTTCTCTACCCTTAGGTCCAAAAAGAAGAAATTTGTCCCTTCTCTAAGGATGACCAATTACCATCAGAAAACAAATGCCTCAGCCATATCCACAAATGTAGTCAAAGAGCCTGTAGGATTCGCCATGCAACCTCTGTCCAATGGACTTCAAATCATGATGAGGATGGGTTATACTCAAGGAACAGGATTAGGGCATGATGGTAGGGGGATAAAGCAACCAATCCCTATAGTTGACAAGCAAAATCGACATGGATTAGGATATGATCCGGGCAACACTTCTTGCAACATCAAAGAACCTTCTTTTACCCTCAATGGTCAGTTCATCCTGCAAGGAGATACAGAGCCATGCTATGAGTTTCCAGAACATTGGCTTAGTAGGAAAGAACAAAAGATTTTACCGGGATTGGAGAAACTCTTAAATGAAGCTAGGAATTTGAACTTAATCAAAAGTTGGTTTGTCCAACAACAAAGAATGAAAAAGGAAAATGACTGGGTGGATAATTTAGAACATGGAGTCCTTAAGAAACATTTCACTTTTGAGTTCTCTGAGGAAGGGGATTTGGACCCAGTGTCTTTGATGATACCTTCTGGCGGAAGCATTGAACATAAGTGGAGTATTGAATGTCTGGCAAAAGACGAGCCTATAGAATTTAAAATGTTTTTAGGGAACCATCCTCCACAGCCATCTCATAAAACTACCCTTTCACCCCTTTTAGATGGATATCATACCGATAGCTCATCTTCCAGTCAATCTACCTTGCATACCCAGTCAGAAGATTCTATTACTAAGGGAAATTGAATGTGAACCTTTATCTAAGTACATTTGCATGCAAGATGTTATTTCTGACAGTGAATTTAATAATGATGAATCACTTGACGCAACTGAAACATATATAAAATTCATGGAGGAGTTTATTGTAATTAATATTGGTACAGAAAATGATGTAAAAGAAGTCAAAATAGGTTCATCCCTTTCCCTAACTTAACAGTCTGTGTTTATTGCATTATTAAAAGAGTATGTAGATGTGTTTGCATGGTCTTATGCTGATATGCCTGGTGTTAATAGAGAAATTACGGAACATCGCATTCCGTTACATCCTGAAAGCAAGCCTAAGCAGCAAAAGCTTCGCCGAATGAAACCAAAGGTTAGTCTGAAAGTAAAAGAGGAAATCCAGAAATAACTTGATGCCAAATTCATCCAGGCAGTGAAGCATCCGAGTTGGCTCGCCAATATAGTGGTTGTACCTAGAAAGGATGGAAGAGTTCAGGTGTGCATTGATTTTCGTGATTTGAATGTTGCATCACCAAAAGATTGTTTTCCTCTACCCCATATCGATGTCCACGTGGAAAGTACGGTCAGTCATGCAATGTTTTCCTTCATGGATGGATTTTCAGGGTATAATCAAATACTCATGGCCCAAGAAGACATGACAAAAACGTCTTTCATCACTCCGTGGGGCACTTTCTGTTACCGAGTTATGCCTTTTGGTCTCAAGAATGCCGGAGCCACATATCAAAGGGCTGCAACCACTATCCTTCATGACCTCATCCACGACATTGTGGAGGTTTATGTAGATGACATGATCGTGAAAAGTGAAGATCGTGAGGGGCATATTCCTGCACTAAGGTCCTTCTTTGAAAGAATCAGGAAATACAATTTAAGGCTAAATCCTCAAAAGTGTGTGTTTGGCGTCACTTCGGGGAAATTGTTGGGATTCATTGTCAGTCAAGACGGTATTAAAGTGGACTTTGAAAAGGTGAAGGTCATTTAAGAGTTACCTCCTCCAAAAACAGAAAAAGAAATAAGAGGATTTCTCGGCAGAATTCAATATATCAGTAGGTTCATCTCACAACTCACTATGAGATGTGAACCTATATTTAAGCTGCTCTGAAAAGGGGTATCCCATGAGTGGAATGAGGAATGTCAAGAAGCTTTCGATTCCATGAAAGAGTACCTTTTAAATCCACCTATTCTAATGCCACCTAGACCAGGAGAACCCCTGATTTTGTACCTCACTATCACAGAAACGACTATGGGAGCTCTCTTAGCCCAATATAAAGAGGGAACAAAGAAAGAAGTTGCTATATACTATCTCAGCAAGAAATTCCTAAAGTATGAGACAAGATATACCCCACTGGAAAAAGCATGTATCTCTTTTGTCTATGCCACAAAGAAGTTAAGGCATCACCTTCAAGCTCATACCACTTACCTGATCTCGAGACTGGATCCCATCAAGTATATGTTTGAAAAACCCATTCTTAGTGAAAGATTGGCAAGATGGCATGCTTTGCTTTCTGAGTTTGATATTCAATGTGTCGACCGTAAATCCGTTAAAGGAAGAGCCATATCTGAAGCCCTAGCGAAGGGCCACGTGTCGGGAGATGAATATGATGATGCATTCCCCGATGAGTACTTTATGCTTCATTGACAATCCACAATGGTGCATGTATTTTGATGGAGCTTCTAATAGGAGAGGTAATGGAGCGGGGGTGTTGTTAGTAGATCCCGAAGGAGTCCATATTCCATTTCTTTGTCAAGTTGGATTTCCCAACAACAAACAATACAAATTGAGTATGAAGCTCCGTATATATGGAGTAAAAGTCGCTTTGGTAGCAGGGGCAAGATATCTCACTGTATATGGAGATTCTAATCACATCATATCTTAAACAATAGGAATTTAGAGAGTTAGAGACGAGAGACTTCAGCTCTATACAGAGTACCTTCAAGAGTTGATCCCTTATTTTGATGATATCGGTTTCAAGCATCTTCCTCGGGAACAAAATAGTTTCACTTATGCTTTAGCCAATCTCGCTGTTAATTTTACATGAGAAAATGATACAAAAATCCAGTCAGTTTTAATTGAAGAAAGGAAGGGACCTACAGTGACGGTAGCTCAAATTGTCTCCACGCTGGCTCAACAAGATGATGATGATGTCTGGTACAAAGATATCAAGACTTTTCTGGAAACTATGCAATATCTAGAGGGAAGTAGCAAGAAGGATCGTATAGCTATCAGAAGACTAGCTGCTCATTTTCTCATACTAAAAGGCAGACTATATCGCAAAGGGTTTGATGTTACTCTACAACTCTGCGTGAATGATAGTGAGAAGCAAACCATCATGGAAGAAGTCCATGGAGGATAATGTGACCCCATATGAATGGAAGAATGTTGGCTCGTAAAATTTTGCGAGCAGGTTTCTATTGGAGTACTCTAGAAGGTGATTGCATTAGCTTTGTATGTGCTTGCAAGCAATGTCAGATATTTGCTAATCTCAATCATATGCCACCTATATCTCTACATAATATGACCTCTCCTTGGCCATTTTCGAGTTGGGGCATAGACATAATCGGACAAATTCATCCAAAGGCTTCAAATGGGCATCAGTATATTCTTGTAGCAATAGATTACTTTTCGAAGTGGGTTGAAGCTGCATCATTTTCAAAGCTAGGGGCAAAGCAAGTCTCGATATTTGTGATTAACAACATTATCTGTCGGTATGGCATACCTTTTGAAATCATCTCTGATAATGGATCACAATTTGAGGGTCATCTGAAGACAACTCTCGCAAAATATGAAATCAAGCATCATCAGTCCTCACCTTATCGTCCCCAAACCAATGGAGCGGTGGAAGCATCCAATAAAACAATCAAGACTATTGTTGCCAAGATGGCTGAGAAGACTAGGGAATGGCATGACAAACTGCCTTATGCCCTTTGAGGATATAGAATATCAATTAGGACTCCAACAGGCACAACCCCGTATTCTTTGGTTTACGGGATGGAGCCAATCCTACCGGTTGAGGTGGAGATACAATCTCTCATGGTCATAGCAGAAAGTGAAATCTCAGAAGACCAATGGTACAGAACTCGTTATGATAAGCTTGCATTTGCAGATGAGCACCGACAATAAGCTTTGCATAACATTCAACTCTATCAGCGGAGAATTGCTTGTGCATTTAACAAAAGGTTTGAGATAGAGACATTTAAGAAGGTGATATAGTTTTAAAGGAAAATAAAGCTCCGTTACATGATCCTCGGGGAAGATTCAAGCCTAACTGGTTTGGGCTATTCCAAGTCAAGCATGTCACCACGGCTGGAGCAGTAAAGCTAATGGTTTTTGATGGGAATGAATTCACCCATTTCACTAACCTTGATCAGTTGAAGATATACTACGCTTAAGCATCAAAGTAATTGTAATTGTCTTAGTCAAGTAACCAAGCAGTTTGGGGTTTTTGTATCTTATCTAGTTATTCTTAATAAACATGCCATGGGTTTGTAGATATTCATAAAGTGTGCAAAAAAAAAACCGAGAAAAAAGAGAAGAAAAAAAAAGAAAAAAGGAGAAAAAGAAAAATGATGAAGCATGCAAGGATGTTTTTTAAGGTTTTATATATTATGCTTTCATGTGTCATGTGATTGATTAATTATACTTTGCATGTCACATTTAATATTAAATTATGCATGTGTTTAGAATTGTGTTCACATTAAATTCTCACAAGTAGATAATTCCCACAAACAGATAATTTTTATTCCTCCCAACTGGGGTACTTCAATTCATACATAAAGAGACAAAAGGCCTCCATTTGCTACCAAATTTTTTAAAAAAAAGAAAAAAATAAAAAAACAACAAATAAACGTGATATTTCTCTCAAACTCTTTTCCTCTTCATGGTAGGCCCGTCTAAACCATTGTCTGACCAATATCATTCAGGAGCCATTGAAGGTAATCATCATCAATCATCGGAAAGGGAGGTTCAGGTAGTGCTAATATAGTTCTAGCCCCTGCCATATAGTGGGCATTCTTTGAATACTACTCATATCAGCCTCATAAGTAGTACAAGTTGGAAGAGTTTAGAGGGCTAGAATGTGTTGTTGCCGCCAACCAATTTGTCTTAGACACCTCCATGGAAGGTAGAAAGTGACTTGGCAAAGCCTTGGTAATTGTACACCTCTATGACCAGAATTGCAATATACAATTGCACTGATGCCAAGGTGGCTTGTAACCCACTTTATGTCTTGCTGCAGGAAATAATCCTCCCACCCACCATTTTTACTAAGTTGATAGAAGAAAGGATGAAAACCTATTTCTCGGATATGATTAGTTTTGTAAGCAAGACTCCCATGAGGTTTCATAAGAGAAAAATTTTCCAATAACCATAAGTGAAGGGCTAATAGACATCCCTTCACAAAGCTTTGAGGGTTTCGTTTGAGTTCATCTAAGCCAAGAAACATTTCCCCCAAAATAAGTTGTCCAAGACGACCTCCACTAACAATTTGAGGAATGAGTGAAATACACCGGACATGGCATATGTTTAAAGACCATTTAGTGAGGGTACTTCCCAAAATCATAAGAATGCAAACGTTTTCTCTAGCAATCCTATAGCTGGCATTATTAGAGAATTTCCAAGTACCAAATTGAAAGGTCGATAATAAATTGAGAAAAAGTACCTCACCATACTGTAAGTAATTGCCATGAAGGTTTTCAGGAAGATGCAAAATGGTTGATAAATCTCCCGAGATTCTTGTAGGAGATCTAGGTGTAATAATTGGACCATTGGATGGTAAGCCTAGTAGTTCTTCGACCTCTTCAACAAGAGGCACGATCTCTCGGTCTCCAAAGCGGAAGACATGATGAGTTTCATCCCAAAATTGGGAAGCATCATGAATCATTTCATAGCAAATAGAAAGAGAAATCAAAGGCACAAGAGCCTTAGTAAAATGGGAGGAAGAAGAAGACTGCCTTGGTTGCTCCGAATTCTTTGTGATCCTCGAGAGTTGTTTTTTATTATCACTCACCATTTCATTAGTATCTTTGTAAGTGTAAGCCATTTTTTTTTGTGAAAGAAGAAAAGCTAGAGAAAATGTTGTAGTAGTGAAGATGGTGCATTTGGAAATGAAGAACCATGCCCTTTTATAGATGGAAGAAAAATGATCATCCATGATTCATGCCATGGATAATAGGATTTAGTATTGTCCATAAGGTAATAAGGAGCATCCCTTACAATGGTTAATGACCAAGCATTTGTGGTATGGCAATTTTTGCTAAAGCCGAACATCGATAAACAGTGTCAATGATGAATCAAGAACATTGATACAATTTTTATTTCTCCTTTAATCATCTAAAATAATGACCTTGATAAATCTATTTTATATAGTGATCATCATTTTCCGATAAAGCAAATAAGCATTATGCATGAAAAAATTCCTGAAAGATTTTTGAAAAACAGATCAAAATTTTGCCATGTGATGGGTAGTCCACCATGGGTCTGGAGGGTAATAACCCTTGGTCAACCCTTTAAATAGACATGACTTGATAATGCATCACTTTAAGATGACATGACCTGACAATGCATCACTTTAAGGTAACATGACCTGACAATGCATCAATTTAAGGTGACATGACCTGATTTAAGGTGACATGATAACACATGGAGTCATAAAAAGTGAATGATGGTGACTTGACAACTTGTTTGTGATTAGTACAATGAAAAACTGTGATAAAAATTAGAGTCAGACTGTTTATTGTCGGAGTCTCTCGCATTAACAAAAGACAAAGTCATAAGATAAAATTTTAAAAAAAAGACGACGTCAAAGTCGCATTTCAAATTTTAGCAAATTAATTAGGATTTTCTGTTTTAAGACGACGATTAAGTCGCATTTTCAAATGTTTGAAAATTAATTGGAATTTTCTATTTAAGACGACGATAAAGTCGCATTTTCAAATTTTAGAAAATTAATTGGGATTTTCTATCTAAGACAACAATAAAGTCGCGTTTTCAATTTTAGAATATTAATTGGGATTTTCTATCTAAGACGACGTCAAAGTCACATTTCAAATTTTAGAAAATTAATTGGAATTTTCTATCTAAGACGACGTTAAAGTCGCATTTTCAATTCTAGAAAATTAATTGGGATTTTCTATTTAAAGACGACGATAAAGTCGCATTTTAGAATATTAATTGGGATTTTCTATCTAAGACGACAATAAAGTCGCATTTTCAATTCTAGAAAATTAATTGGGATTTTCTATCTAAGACGACGATAAAGTCGCATTTTCAATTTTAGAAAATTAATTGGGATTTTCTACTTAAGGCGTCGTCAGAAGTCGCAAATCATTATTTCAAAAGAGCACTGATGATAACTATTTTCTTTGGAGAATATGTTATCTCAAAAGAAATTTTCTGTCAAAATTTTGTGTCTTTTCAAATATTGGTCATCATTTCACCGAAATTCAACCAATGTGGGGCATTCTGTAGACACCAAATTTTGAACCCTTGTTGTGCATAACGTTTTAAAATAAATATTTTTGAAAATAAATAAAAATAACGAAGCCATCATACATTGTGGAACGCGAGCCCCGCAAAAGGCACGTTTTGTCTCAGAGCGCGAGTTCCATGCCGTCATTTGGTTTTTTAGATTTGCGCTTTAATCATACGGTTTCGGATAAAAAACGTGATTTTTTCCGTAAGTCATAGTCAATAACTACAGCTGGCGGTTTAATAAAATGATTTGTAGTATAATCATGCTCGTCTTTACTAATTTGACGAGTTTTCGTTAATTGTTTTAAGTTAGTTTTTCGAAAAACAGAAAAACGAGTCGCAATTAGGCGCCGAAATTTTAATCGTCTCTCAAAACCGGTAGGAATCAATTTTCTTGATGATCAAATCATTGTCCATTGGATAAAGAATAAGAATATATTCTTTAACCACCAATCACATCCTTTTATCCATTAGTTAAGGAATAAAAATCATGAAAAGGAATAAGAATCGGAATCAAATCCAAAGTGTAAGAGCCAAGAATCCGATTTTTTTCGTGAAGATTCGAGTTGTGCGCCAGGCACACGATAATGCGCCCAGCGCATAATAGCTTTGTGCGCCAGACGCATGCCAGTGCGCCAAGCGCACAGGGCTGTGTGTAGCGCAGGTTCCTACGCTGCGCGCAGTTGTCCAGTCAGCTTTTCCTTCACGTTTTTCGATGCATTTCTACATATTAGGATGTATTTAGGACGAGCTAAAACTCGGATTTTGCCTCATTATTGTAAAGATCAAAATCAAATCTAAAGATAATAAGAATATTGGTATTTCCAATAAATTTGATGATGTAGGAAGATTTGAGGGGATTTAGTGATGTCATTAAGGTGATGTCATTCGGGTGATGTCATTAAGATAATATAGGATGTTAAAAATCAGATTTTTTGATGAAAAATCTAATTTTTTACCTTCTTCAAACCCTAATTCATATCCTCCTTTCCCTATAAATACCCCCATTTTTTTATTTTAAAAGACAACTTGCAAGTCTCAAACTTCCCAACTCTTATACTACTCTCATTCTCTCTACTTCCTCCCTCTAAGAAAAATATCACTCAAAAAAGAGAAAGCAAAAGTTATAATTAGGAAAGTAATTAGCAAGTAAGAAGTTCATCAAAGAAAAACACAAAAAAGGGTTTAGTTAGTAATTAAGTGGATTTGGAAACTCACTTAGAAATTAAGAAAATCATAAAAATAGTAGAAAACTTTGTAAAAAGGAAGTGCATCATTGAATTAGCAAGGTAAAGTTAAAGTTCTTGTTATTTTTCTTAATTATCTTCTTAATCAAATACTAACTTTCTCTTTGTTTTCTCTTATCAATTTTTTTATCTTTGGAGTGATTTGGGTATGTGGAAGTCCTATAGGTTCCCGACCTTAAATCACCCCACCTAGAGTAGTCAACTCTAATGGGGAGACTCTTAGGAAATATGTCCTTATATGATTTTTGTTAATCAAGTTGTTGTTCATCACCAAAAACATGTTTTCATAAAAAAATTCAAGTAGAGTTGTGCATAAACATCTCCATAAAAAAATGTGATGCTGTAATTATGGTCAGTTTCAATTTCGTACTTCATTTCATTTTTCGTCTATATTAAGTGAATAGTTTATAGGATTAATATTTTTCCTATGGATTTAAGACGTTTCCAGCAACTGGGCTTTAGAATTTCTGAAAAACGTATTTTTTACAGTTAACTAAAAATCATACTTCCTCCGTTCCATAATAAGTAAAACACTTACTATTTTAGAACGTTTCAAAATAAGTGAAACATACCTTAAATGGAAAAAAGAAAGTGACAAAATTACAATAGTACCCATCACAAACTTGTGTGGTTTGCTTTTCTCTCTCCTCTTGATAATGTGAAGGGTATTTTATGACTTTTTGGCTTTTGAAAGTGATGTTTATTAAATCTTGTGCCCAATCCCTATGTTTCACTTATTATGGAACGGAGGAAGTACAACATTGTTGCGCAAAACTGATTTTGTCCAGTACCATGTAATTTTGTTCTTTCAATAAAGTTCAAAATAAAAGCATTTAGACAAACCAAAAACATCAACTTTGAAGTAGACATCAGTAGTTTTCCAGAAACATAAAAATCATATTCATATGAATTTTATGCAATTTTATCTCATTTTTACAAAAACATTCATACAAATCTTTAAATTCTAGAACATTGATTTTCTCTTCAGTTAAGAAAATAAATAAAAAGGTGTCTTAAAAATGTTCAATTCAAGTATAAGCTTTCAATGTGTCTAGAATGTTTATGCCAAAAATCACTTCAAACTAAGTTCAGTAAGTTGGATTTCAAATAACACATTGGATAAAGGTCCTGTTTTGACCGGTTTTAGTATAAAATTCACCATAATTCGAGTTGTCACTAAAAGCATGTGAAATATTGATACAATATAAAGAACTCACTGATTTATCTATAGGCATATCACATGCTAAATTTAACGCTATTTACAGAAAGTTATGAATTTTATAAGTCAGTACAAGAACAAAAGGGCAATCTCAAAAATGATATAAAGTTATTAACTCAAGTTTCATAAAAAATGTTTTCTTTTTCATACGAAAATGTTAATTAAAAGTCATGAAATTTTAAGTTTCTCTTAAAATGGTTCATTTTTATTATGTAAAGAAAAATCATCATAAAAAATAAAATCAAATAGATTAATTAATCTCTAATTTTCACAAGTTTACAAATAAATATTAATTCCAAAGCTCATTCAAGAGGATGAAGATCAAGGAGCATCATGGTGAAGATCAAGATTGAAGACTTGTATAGATCATAGAATTTATACATATTGTTGTAATAATAGCTTTTTTGTAAATAGTTATTACATCACTCATTAATGAAAAATATGGAGATGTTTATGCATAATTTTCATAAATAATTCCGCAATTCTTTATAATAAAATGAGAAACCAATGTTATAAATTTTGCATGTTGGGCCGAATATATCATAGTATATGAATAAAATAAACCCAATATCAATTAAGAGGAAAAATTGCAAATCTAACTAAGTTAAATTGTATGATGATCCATCTTACACTTTAAAATTGTTCTCCATCTTCAAATGGATCAATCATATAATTTGACATAATTAGATTGGTAATTATGATCTCCGAATTGATTTTAGGCTGTTTCACGTGTCTCACTTTAAATGGCCAAATTCCGATTAGCCAAAGACAATCTCCAAATTTTATCTCCAATTGATCATTTTTCTTAAAATGACTTAATAATCTTCAATTAAGTTTATTCCTCATCCATCCAAAAGCCTTCAATCTGGAAGCAAACCTCTTTTCCTAAGACCTCTTGAAAATTTTAAACGTGATCACTAATTAAGGTGGTTATTTTAATCCTTGATTAATCGCTAATTAGGGTGATTATCTCAAACTCTTTATTTAATCACTAATTAGGGTGATTATTTTAAACCTTGGTTAATCACTAATTAGGGTGATTACTTTAATCTTTCCAGGGTGATTATCTTAAAACCATTTTTAATCACTAATCAAGGTGATTATATTTCCTCTTAAGATTAATTACTAATTGAGGTGATTATCCGAACCTTCATTTCTAATCACTAATCAAGGTGATTATATTTCCTCTTAAGCTTAGTCACTAATTAGGATGATTATCTTAAGCTCCATTCTTAATCACTAATTAAGGTGATTATCTTGATCCTCCTTCATATTTAATCACTAATTGAGGTGATTACCTTATTTCTAATAGGTGTGTTTAATTCTAAAGGCGAGTTATTCATAATCTATTATCCCTTCCTTCTTTTTCACCCCCAATGGAAATGGCCATTTAGGATGAGACATAAGATCGAACTACGATGGTTTTGATCCATGAGTGGATTCCAATCCCGCAATGATTGGTACGTAGTGCAACTTCGGTGCTCAAACCTACCATGTACAAATGATATATTGGCCCTAAAAAATAAAAAATGATTGATGTGTATATGTGCAAATTATGTGATTTTTCTTTCTTTTGAATAGCCATAATTACTTTAAAATGGAAAATAACGCATTTAGTATGAGCCCGTTCTGTAGAACGGAAGAGGAGACGAGTTCCAGACGTTCGTACCTCTTAACCTAAACCCCGAACCCTATCTCATGATATGAAAGACCAATTTTCAAAAGTCTTATCCATATGAAGTCATCATCGTTTTAAATGATATTTCTTGAAATTGATTTTAAAATTATTTATTAAATAAATTTGTCCCTATTCAGATATTAATAGGGTGGCGACTTCAATGTTTTCTAAAACTCATAGTCGAATGAGAGACTTTTGTGGGATTCAGACCGTTGATTAAGACAGTAAAAAATCGGGTACCACAATTGTACAGTTAAAATCTACAAGAGCATGAATGATCCAGGAGTGAAAACTGATTGGAGCTCAGCCATTTAGGATCATCACAATGTCCCTAAACACAACTGCATAAGTTGGTTAGCAGTGTTGAAAAGATTGAAAACAAGAGACAGCTTGCATCAAATTGGGGTTTGCTCTACAGATCAGTGCCTTCTTTGTAGTGATAACAGGGAGACACATGATCACCTGTTCTTTGAATGTCCATTTAGCAGACAATGTTTGACAAAGATAAAAGAATGGCTTGGAATTCAAGCAGTCATTGAGAACTACACACAGCTACTCAGATGGGTTAAAAGAACATCTAGAGGCAGCAAATTCAGGAAGCAAGTTTTGATTTCAAGTATAGTGGCAGCAATTTACAAAATCTGACAGGAAAGAAATAATGCTTTATGGAATATGCAAATCCAAAGTGTGGATAGAAGTGTAAATGAAATTCAGTATTTTGCAAAGGAGAGAATGAAGTCTAGAATGCCAATGAAATTGAGAGCAATAGATATACAGTGGTTTGAAACCCTGTAATGATGTTGATAGTTGTTGTTTTGCTATGGGATTATCATGGCATTAGGTTGTAACATGTTTGTGCTCAATATACTTACTTACTTATCAAAAAAAAAAAAAAAAAAAAAAATTTATCTGATTTTATGCAAGTATTAGTTTGGAATGCTAACTTCTTAGTAAGGGTGATGTATGTTTTTAGTGCCGTGGTCCAAGCTTTCTTATCATGGTGGAGCATTACCTTACACATCAACTGATCAAAGTACCAAGCGATAGCAGATTGTTGGGATTGCTCATGCGGCGAGACACGACGCTCGCCGTTGGTTGTTCGTTGTCCGGATCGTGAACGTCATCCGCTTCTTCTACCATTTCCATCAGCCATCCGAGGTTTGAATCCACCATCACAAGCACTGACCAGCGACGCCTCCCTTCCTAAGCGACTTTTTATCGGTTTTACTTATTTTTGTTTTAGATGGAATGTACGAGCTCATAAAACTCCTTTAGGTTTGTTTGTTTGGTTTAGGTTTGGTTATATTAGCATTAGGCTGTACTTCCTCTTTTAATTAATGCACGATTTCTCGTTGTCAAAAAAAAAAAACTCTTCAAAGTACATCTCTATGTTATAAAAGCACTAGAATGCCTTGCATTATGAAGATGAGTTTTCAATTTTTACGATCACTGTTATTGAGGGTCGTGTTTGGCTAGCTAGTGTTCCCTATTGTAACAAACTTGCACTACTTGAGGTCAATTGGGGGAAATAAAAAAAATAGAAAGTATTAAATTTACAGATATACTTCCTTGCGAAATACTCTTAGTACTTTAGTGTCAAGTGTGGCCCTTGCGGCCTCGCCTATTATTTGATCTTTGATTGCTTCCAAGTTTAAAGTTCCAATTGCCATGTATACTTCCTCTATTTTTTTTAACTGCACCATTTTCTACTTTGGAGTGTTTTTTTTAATTGCACCATTTTCAAAGTTTTTGGAGCTATGTTATCTTTTTATTCTCATTTAATCTACCCCTTAGGCCTCAATCCAATTAATTGTAAATTAAATGGGCAAATGGGTCTAATCTTCTTCTCTCTCAACTTTTCTTAAAATTTGTGCAAAAGCCAAATGATGCAATTAAAAAAAATAGAAGAAGTATTTACAAATAGAGGTTGGAGGTCACGGATACGGGATACCGAATACCTAGCTAACATGGACCTCTTTTTGGACTGATGAGTTACTTATTCAATGAAAACAAGGCCAATACAATTGTAAGGTTAGTTCGTGTGGATACTGCAATTTACATCCACAAGAAACATCATAAGCCAAACCCAAAAAGAAAAGTAGAAAAAAAATCAAGTGTGCATAGTTTAGTGCTTGCAACTGTGATGCATGGCTGAAGCTATTAAGTTTTTTAAATCAATATATATATATATATAAAGGAGGAACTTTTTGGGAGCATAGGGAGCTCCTCAAGATTTCGAGGCCATAGAACCCGCCACATAGGATTGCCACGTCATCAAATTTTATTTTTATCTTTTATAAAAATAGAGTTCTACATATATTTAAATACATATAAGGAGTTTTGGATAAGCAAAAATTAGAGTTTGATTTTGAATGAACAACCTAAATTATTATATTATGTAAATTGTGTATAACTTTTCACTAGGGGAAAAAAAAGGAAGGGCTGCACTGAAAGGGCTACGTTTTTTTAAAAACGCAGCCCTTCTTGTATGAAGGGCTGCGGTTTTAAAGAAAAACGCAACCCTTTTAGTGAAGGGCTGCGGTTAACAAGAAATGGCAGCCCTTCATACTGTATGAAGGGCTGCGATTTTGAGGCTAACCGCAGCCCTATTAGTGAAGGGCTGCGTTTTTTAAAAAACGCAGCCCTTTATGGGCTTTTTAAAAAAAAATTGAAACGAATTCGCGGGCTTAAAATGTTAAGCGTGCTAGGGTTCTCACACTTTCCTCTCCCTCATTCTCTCTCCTCTCACGTCCTCTCTCACATCCTCTCTCAGCCTCCCTCCTTCTCCTCCTCCCTTCACCCTCCTTCTCTTTCACCCTCCTTCTCTCTCACGTTCCTTGTCAATGGCCAAAATGGACGAATGGGGCCGGTTCACATCACCTCCGCCGCAACCTTGTTCTCTTCGTCCTCCTCGTTCGTCCCGTCGACACTCTGCTACGCACCAAACCCATTCATCTCCTCCTTCGTTCTCCTCCTTCGTCGTTCGTCTCCTAACCACCGTTGTGCGCACCAACGACGACTTTCTGGCGTCGTCTTCACAAGTCTACCGGCACCCCCTTTTTCCGGCGTCGTCTTCTCCTTTGGTTTGTACATTTTCTCTGTATCTTACATTTTTATTTTACTACTACTGTGTTTTCTAATTCTTCTTTATTTTTCTTCTTTTACAGATCATGTGTTTGATCAATCTTGCCCCAATTCTAGGGTTTTTGAACTTCTTACTAAGGATATTATCTATGCTGCCGTTGATTAACGGTACGATTTTACTTCTTGGTTGTTTTCGCTCTCGTCGCGAGCACCAACGTCGCCGGAATCTTCTTCGACCAGTGAGTTCAGTTCTTGTTCGCCGGAATCTTCGTCGCGCACCACCGTAGTTTTGATTCAGATCTTGTTGAAAAATTCCCGAACACTTCGCTCTACATTTTGGTTGGTTTAATAATTTGGTATTTTTGTGTGATGATTTTGGTGTTGTATTTGTGATGAATAATTTGTGTGAAATAGAGTGCTTGCTGCTGAACCTAATTGCTTTCTTCAAGAGCATTGTGGTTTGTCTTGGGTTTTCTTTTTCCACAATTAAATGTCAACTTAGATGCAAAGTTCTGTAGAATTGTGGTTTTATCTATGATTTGGTACTGAATAACTCTTGTTACCCTTTGAATAAGCGTTTGATTGGGGATGAGTTTCAATCCTTGAATTGTTATACAGTGGAATTGATATGTTTTATGATTTCAACCGGGTCAATCACCATTATTGTGATTCATGTGAGCTAAATGAAGAATAAGGGTGAGGAATGACTGTAAAAATCAACATTCAAGGGGAATTGCAAAAAACATAATATTTAGGAGTAAAAAAATGCAAAAAAATTTTTTTTTTTTTTTTTTTTTTTTGGGTCAAAAGGGCTGCGGTTTTGGGCCTAAACCGCAGCCCTTCGTTGTGAAGGGCTGCGGTTTTGAACCGCATCCCTTCACTTTTAGTGAAGGGCTGCTACGGAAAGGGCTGCTGGCCAAAAACGCAGCCCTTAGGGCTGTTTTAACCGCAGCCCTTTCGTTTTTTTCCACTAGTGTTTGTTACGTAATTTGGAATATTATAATTTTTGTATAATTGGATAGTGCTCGGAATATGCTCCGAAATAAGATCCATTATTTACAATATAGTTCTACAACTTATGAAATAGAGAGTGCCACGTAGGATTGCCATGTCATTAATTTTTATTTTAAATATTTTAGAAAATAAAGTTCTAAATATATTTAAATACATAAAAGGAGTTTTGGATAGGGAGTAATTAGAGTTTCGTTTTAAATAAACAACCTAAATTATTATATTATGTAAATTGAATATAACTTTTGCTACCTAATAGGTATGATTTACAAGATTAAATATATTATCTTTCAAAACCTCAACTTTACTCAAATGAACCAAAACAACTTAGTATTGAAACAAAATTTATTAACGAAACTTTATTTTTACAACAAAAACTAAAATCTATGGCGATAAAGTTACATATATATTAGAATTTTGGATGATGAAAAAATTAGAGTTTGATTTTAAAAAATAACCTTAGAAATCAGAATATTATAGAGAGCTCCGTATGGCATCTCATTCTTTTTAATTTTTTTTTTTTAAAAAAAATGCTGTCCAACATATATATATAAATACATATAAGGTGTTTTGGATAAGTGAAGATTACAGTCTGATTTTAGATAAACAAGCTAAATTATTATAATATGTAAATTGAATATAACTTTTGCTATAAATTCGCAATATTATACTTTTTTTACCATTGGAGAGTGCTCGAAATATGCTTCGAAATAAGTTCCATATACAATATAGTTTTAAAACTGATGAAAATTTATTTATTTAGATGAACAATATGATATTATTTATTATTTATTTTTAAATACATATAAAAATAGCTATAAAAATAGCGTATTATATGTGATAATAGCAATTATATCTTTCAAAATCATACATTTAAAAATCGAGTTATATAAAGATAAAAAATATAAATCTATAATTTTGAACCTGTAGCATACCATGGTGGCATTACGTGAAGAATCAAATGAAAGTTTGTCAACAACATTGCAAAGATATTATGTAATTGTCTAATTATTTTATTCCTATAATATTTATCGTATACATAATAATTTATGTTTGTCTTTTCCATATATCTATATGTCAGATCTTATTATTTTCTTCATAAACTTAATTCTACTAAAACTAATTAGGAAATCAAGGTCCGCGTTACTAGACTATTTGAGGTCACGGATCATAAAAAAGGAGAAAGTTTGATATGATCATGATGGATGAAGAGGTATTTTTTTCTCTCTTAATTTGTATTTTCAATTATTAATAGAGATTAGTTTTATATTTAATTAATTTTATTCATGATACCATCATTATGGTCATATTTTATAGTGTTTATGTGCCATTAAAAGTTAAAGTTGTGATTGACACTCATGTTTTTCTCTTTTGTCCTGCATCTATTAAATAAGCACCCTCTACTTTCGTCAAGTATCATTTGGGTATTTTTCATGTTAAAATTGTGTTAGCTATTGTTAGTCATACCAATTATAGGGATACCCTTTGATAATAGACTTGGCTACAATATTCAGTTGAATATTAAAAAATATATAATTTATATATCGCAGTAACAAATTTAGAAATTAGAGTATAATAACAAATACTTTCTTCGTTATTTTTCTACTACAACAATGGGGTTTAGCATGGTTTTTCAGGAAATGAAAAAATGGGTAGTTTAGCATAGAGGTACCCCTTTAATTAACAAAAGGGGATCGGATAAGTAAATCCTTAATAAAGTAAACGCAACTTTATGAGGTAATCTGAGTAATTAATTATGGTTTTATTAACATAAAATGGCAATATTGTCAAATATAGTTGCTTTTTTTTACGAAAAGTGGAGTGGTCCTAATAGATGAAACTACCCAATGATTATTGCAATAGAAAAATAACGGAGAAAGTATGTAAATACAATGGTGTTGAAAAATCTAATTTCATAGCAACACAAAATCAACAATGTTAACAAAAAATTAGCAAAAAAAATATAAACAACAACCCGTGCAATGCACGGGCTTCAAAACTAGTATTATTATATTACCGATCACCGAATTATAATCTACTATTTTTTAAAAAAAATTTAAAATTTTTTAAAATCAAGTGTGCTTAGTTAGTACTTGATTTGTTTACTATCTACTAGACAATCGATATCTATCTCTATTATATAAGTGAAGAGGGGAGGAAGATGGTATCCCCTTTACAAAAAGTCTGATTTATCCTTAATGAATTTAAATTGCCATATATATTAAATAATATTTTCTCTTCCTACTTGCCATATATATTGAACAATTTAACAATGAAATTGAATTTGAAATTTTAATTAAATATTAAATTAAGGAGAATGATTTCCTCTTCTTACATATGTGTGAAACACTCAGATAAAAAATTATATTGACAATATAACTTGATTGACACAATCAGAAGAAAAAAATAAGAACTTGAATTTCATATTAATAATTATACTGATAATATTCTAAAATCTAAATGTTGATTATTATTCGGTAAATCTCTATTATATAAATCAAACACTTCTCAACGATTGAACCTAATACACAAATTCTTCCACTTTATTTAAGCACAAGCTTTCTTCTCCTTTATACATCCTACTCTCGATACTATATTTGAATAATGATGAACAAATAACTAAAAAAACCAACGAAACATTGATTTAAGAAAAACATAGTTAAAAAATTAAAATTAATTATAAACGTCTGTTCGAATCAATCTTTTTGTAACACTAATGAATAACTAATTGAGAAAAAAAAACATTAATATGACACGCACGAATAACGTGCAAAAAATGCTAGTTTATTCTCTATGAGAAGATAATATATATTTATGTATGTATGTGTATGATGATATATATATCATTCGTGAAGTGAAATGGTGACACGTGGCGTGACAACATTTCTTTGCCACACCTTTTAATATATGTAACTAGTATTTTGGCCTCGGCGATGTCTTGGATCAATTACAATAATTATGTTATTATTCATAAATTTCATAATATTTGTTACTTTTCGTACTTTTTTTTGTCTCGTGAGAAACTGAAAAATTGACCTTATGACGTGATAAGTAAAAAGAACCTTCAAGGTTTGACTTTGAAAATAATAGCTTAAAAGGGATTGGGGTAAGAAAATATGTCATCAATAGTCTCTCGGTAGTACCGTAATAAGAGTGTCAGATATCTAAATACTTGTTTAAGTCTCTTTAGTTAAATATAATTATTATAAGACTTTATCGTATTTTATTTGAAATATTAGACAATAAAGTTATAGTGTATTGATGGCTAAACTCTCACTTTTCATTTCAAACGTCACGTGTTCGATACCTTGCAATTACACAATATTTATATTTTTTAATTGAGGAGCTCACATGGATATAATGCCAACATAAAACTTTTGTATTAGAAGCTTGAGGAGAGTGTCATGTGGCATATAGGCTTCATTAGGAATGACTTTTAATATATTTGTACTATCATTTTTTTGCACGCTATGCGTGCTTGTCATATTAACGTTTTTTTTCTCAATTAGTTATTCAGCAGTATTACAAAAAATTTGATTCGAACAGACATTTATAATTAATTTTTATTTTTTAATTTTTTTTTTCTTAAATCAATGTTTCGT
Source organism: Beta corolliflora (assembly GCA_947648045.1). Taxonomy (NCBI): domain Eukaryota; kingdom Viridiplantae; phylum Streptophyta; class Magnoliopsida; order Caryophyllales; family Amaranthaceae; genus Beta; species Beta corolliflora. The sequence continues at coordinate 424,534 of CANSZD010000102.1, read as the reverse complement.
TGGTTTTTTTAGTTATTTAGTCATCATTATTCAAATATAGTATTGAGAGAAAGAAATATAAAGCAGAAGAAAGCTTGTGCTCAAATAAAGTGGAAGAATTTGTGTATCAGGTTCAATCGTTGAGAAGAGTTTGCTTTATATGATAGAGATTACCGAATAAAAATCAACATTTAGGTTTTAAAATATTATCAGTATAATTATTTATATGAAATTCAAGTTTTAATTTTTTCTTCTGATTGTTTCAATCAAGTTGTATTGTCAATTTAATTTTTTATCAGAATTTTCACACATATGTAAGAAGAGAAAATCATTCTCATTAATTTGATATTTAATTGAAATTTCAAATTCAATTCCATTCTTAACTTGTTCAATATATATGGCAAGTAGGAAAAAAAAATTATTTAATATATATGGCAATTTAAATTCATTAAGGGTATTATCAGACTTTTTGTAAGGAGGACACCATCTTCCTCCCCTCTTCACTTATATAAAAGAGATTAAGCAAATGTAAATATCAATACTTGCACCTATAACCTCATGTAATTTATATTGTACACCCAAGGGTATTTCTTTGCTCATGTCTCATATGTAGATCACCAAATAAGCAAAAAAAAAAATGAGAGATGAATAAAAAATTAGCATCGGGTGTACGGTATATATAAGATATGATAGCCTCGTGTTTAATAAGGTAGATCATTTGCCGCAACTGCACTGCCCCAAACCCATAATTATTGTTAACTAACATAGTAAGCAAAAAAAAGAGAAAAGGCATGCTCATTAAGTCTAACTCTTTATTGCTCAAACCTTCAATCTCTTATAACATAACTATACCCTAAATCTCTTTTTTTTGGCAATTCAAATTTTTTGTTGAAAACCAAAAAAATGGATTTTTAGATACAACCTAGCTCAAGAGCAAAAACAAGAAAAGGCTAACAAAGCCAACAGCAAACAGAAACACTACATCCAGCAAAAAAGCAGAAAAAAAAACTCTACTGCACTAACAATTTTCTCTCACTTTCATTGCAATTACAAGCAACTGTGAAAATAATTTTGCTTGATTAGATCTGAGGAGGAACACACATATCCGAGAATATTTTGTTATTCCTTTGGCTCCAAATAGCATGAACAACTTATGAGAATAACATGATGTACACTCTTGAGCTAGCACTGTTCCTATGAGCTTTAATTTTTGCCAATCTACATTCTTCTTCAAAATGCATAATCTGTCTGGTGATATTAATCTTTTGAAGAAGGTTTTTCCAGATCTCAGCAGAGTAGTTGCACCTAAAAATAAATGCTGAACTAATTCCTAAGCAACATCACAAAGGCTACACTCCAACTTACAAGCAATATGCCATCTACTTATTCTATCAGTGGTAGCAAGACGATTCTGAAGAGCCATCCACAAAATAAATTTACTTTTGGGGCTAGCCTTGCTGTTATAAACAAGTGTTCTCCACTCTACTTTCTGAGTAGTTCCTTAATCAACGTGTAAGCCTTTTTAATACTAAATTTACCATTGTGAGTCACAACATCCCAACTCCCCACAGTATCAAGGAGCTCTCTAGAATTGATGGTTTTTCTCAACCGCCAAGAAGTGTTACTACTAAGAGTAACAGTATATATATCATGTCTCCTTAAATAATATGCATTGATCCATTTCACCCATAATTTATCGGGCTTAAAAGTAATATCCCAAAGAAGCTTGAAAATGGCTGCCTTATTCCAATTTGCCATGTTGATAAGGCTCCAACCTCCAGCAGTTTTAGGATTATAAAAAGCATTGAAGGAAATAGGAGCTTTCCTAGAATCCAAAGTTTTCCCAGTCCATAAGAACTTCCTAGACACAGCCTCTACTGCCTTAATAATCTTCTTAGATAAAGGGAAGATGTGAGCCCAATAGTTTTGCATACTACTCAAAATACTCTTGATTAGCTGTAGTCTGCCGGCATAACTAAGGGTCTTAGTCATCCACCCTTGAGCTCTCTTAGTTATCTTTTCAACAAGAATCTTGCATTGAGAATAGTTCAACTTCTTTGCAGACAGAGGAACCTCTAAGTATTTGAAGGGAAGCACTCCTATAGGAAGATGAACAGTCTCAGCAATTATAGCAGCTTCATGATCATCAACTCCTGCCAAATAAATGCAGCTATTCTCAACACTTGCTTCTAAGCCAGAAATAAGAGAAAATTTCCTAAAAGCAGCCATAATCTTTGTGATATAGCTATGATCAGCTGTAGCAAATAATAACAAATCATCTGCAAACATGAGATGAGTAAGATGAATCCTTTCACATTTAGGATGAAAGATGAAATCAGGATTATTCTTCAATTCACCAAGGCATCTGCTAAGGTATTCCATACTTAAGGCAAAGAGAAAAGGAGAAAAAGGATCTACTTTGCCTAAGTCCTTTTTTTACCTGAAAAGGAGTGGAAGGGATGCCATTAAAAAGAATAGAGCATGACACATTTCTAACACAGCCCATAATCCACTCTACAAACACAGTAGGAAAGCCAAGTTCCAGTAACATACTTTCCAGAAATAGCCATTCAACAGAATCATAGGCCTTTTTAATATCAACCTTAATAACACATCTGAGAGAAATATGAGCTCTTGAATAACCTCTGATCAATTCAGTTGCTAGAAGAATGTTATCTGCTATAAATCTGTCAGGGATATAACCAGCTTGAGATGGATTAACCACTTTATGAATGATTGGTTGCATCCTGTGAGTGATAATCTTGGAAATGATCTTATACAAGATAGTGCAGCAAACAATAGGTATGAAGTCTTTATCATATAAAGCTTGAGCAACTTTAGGAACAAGAGTAATAACAGTGGTATTTAGAGGTTTGTGCATATAAGAACTCTGAAAAACTCCAACACACCTCTATAAATATCATGCTTGATAACATGCCAACTTTTCTTAAAAATACATCATTGAAACCATCAATTCCTGGAACTTTAGAATCATCAATAACAAACAAAGCTCGGTGTAGGCGTAGGATTTTTGAATTCCTTTAATGCCTACACGCGGTGTGAGCGCGTTTATTTGACTACCCCATTGTTAAGGTTTTATTAAAAATACGTTTTAGGAAGTGGGCTTAGTAAAACTAGTTATAAAAAATGGTTTTCGGAAATGAGTTAATAAGAAGAGTTACAAAATGGATTTGGATTAAAACTTTTTATTTTAGACTCGTTCTTTATTCTTTCCTCGATCCGGACCAATTGGAGCAGGGTATTGGTCATCATAGGGTACTAAATGGGGAGACACGATTATGTGTCTACAGAAGCCCCCACTTTGACTGAGGTTTGTAAAACCGAAAGTCAAAGTATACGTGTCGGGACGGAGAATGATTCTAGATGCTCTGCAATCCAAAATCACTCTTTTACGCCTGTACGTGCAAAACAAACAAAAGTTTCAGGAACATACATGTGTAAAACATATTTGCAAAGTAATTGTAAATTTGCAAAAATGAAATGATATATGGGAAAAAGAATCATGAGCTATTGTCCCGCTCCAAGGCGATTGTCATGAGCTATTGTCCCGCTCCAAGGCGATTGTATTGAGCTATTGTCCCGCTCCAAGGCATTATATTGAGCTATTGTCCCGCTCCAAGGCTGCCGTAATGAGCTATTGTCCCGCTCCAAGGCCGTTGTAATGAGCTATTGTCCCGCTCCAAGGCTGTTGTAATGAGCTATTGTCCCGCTACAAGGCGATTGTATTGAGATATTGTCCCGCTCCAAGGCTATTATAATGAGCTATTGTCCCGCTCCAAGGCTATTATAATGAGCTATTGTCCCACTCCAAGGCTGTTGTAATGAGCTATTGTCCCACTCCAAGGCTGTTGTAATGAGCTATTGTCCCGCTCCAAGGCTGTTGTAATGAGCTATTGTCCCGCTCCAAGGCTGTTGTAATGAGCCGTTGTCCCGCTCCAAGGCCGTTGTAATGAGTCATTGTCCCGCTCCAAGGCCGTTGTAATGAGCTATTGTCCCGCTCCAAGGCTGATTGTAATGAGCTATTGTCCCGCTCCAAGGCTGATTGTAATGAGCTATTGTCCCGCTCCAAGGCTGTTATAATGAGCTATTGTCCCGCTCCAAGGCTGTTTTAATGAGCTATTATCCCGCTCCAAGGCTGATTGTAATGAGATATTGTCCCGCTCCAAGGCTGATTGTAATGAGCTATTGTCCCACTCCAAGGCTGATTGTAATGAGCTATTGTCCCGCTCCAAGGCTGATTGTAATGAGCTATTGTCCCGCTCCAAGGCTGTTGTAATGAGTTATTGTCCCACTCCAAGGCGATTGATGTAGTTGATTGAAAGTGGTTCGCAGACCTAACGGTTTGTGTGCCGTTATTGACGGTTTGATACCTGTTAAATGCAATGAACACTAGCATGCAAATATAATGGAGTAACTTCCGAAAAGTTCATTCGCTTAAAAGCGAGGAGAAAAATGTATAACCTACGAAAAAGTTCATTCGCTTAAAGCGAGGAAGAAAAGCATAACTTACGAAAAGTTAATTCGCTTAAAAGCGAGGAAGAAAAGAACAACTTATAAAAAGTTTATTCGCATGAAACGGATTATTCGAGGTAGATTGATTTGGGTTAAAAGCAATTGGAATAGGAATAACTTTCGAAAAGTTCATTCGCTCAAAGCGAGAAGGAATAACTTGCGAAAAGTTCTTTCACTAAAAAGCGAGAAATATAACTTACGAAAAGTTCATTCGCTAAAAAGCGAGAAATATAACTTACGAAAAGTTCATTCGCTAAAAAGCGAGAAATATAACTTATGAAAAGTTCATTCGCTAAAAAGCGAGAGATATAACTTACGAAAAGTTCATTCGCTAAAAAGCGAGAGATATAACTTACGAAAAGTTCATTCGCTAAAAAGCGAGAGATATAACTTACGAAAAGTTCATTCGCTAAAAAGCGACAGATATAACTTACGAAAAGTTCATTCGCTAAAAAGCGAGAGATATAACTTACGAAAAGTTCATTCGCTAAAAAGCGAGACATATAACTTACGAAAAGTTCATTCGCTGAAAAGCGAGAAGGGATAGGACATACTGATGACCTAAACTATGAGGATATAGTGTAAGTGTGCAACTGTGTGACACTAGACTGCAGAATGTGTATAATATGTGTGTGTATGTGTGACTCGATGATTGATCTTAGAATCCTATAGCTAAGGATGAAGAATGCAATGCTTGACACAATGCTTGGATGATGCAAATATGTAATGCAAATGTAGAAATATGACACTAATGCAGAGATATGCCACTAATGAAGATGATATGATTTGATGCTAATGCAGACGGTATAACACTAATGCAGATGATGTGATGTAATGCTTTGTTCGTTCCATTAGAGCTCAAATTTTCGTTTAGAAAACTGTTTTTGAAAAAGGAGAAAGGGGAAGTCCCCAAGGATGATCCATGTAAGCTATGTTTGATACGATATGTGTTGTAGTTGTTACGGGTCTAAGTGAGCCTATAAAACAGTTAGGATCTCGTATGGGTCTGGAGCCCACAATATTTTATATGGACTCGTAATGAAGTCCGTATCAAGGTACACATGGAGCCTATGAAGGATGATCTGTTGGATTTGAAATGCATTGTAGTCCTTGTAATGCATGAATTGTATATGCTTTGGGGTTTGTATGTCAAGGGCCTAAGTGAGCCCGTGAATAGGTGCAATGTTGCATTTGCGCGGGTTTAAAACCCAAAATTTCACTTATGGACTCGTAATGAAGTCCTTATCTCAATAGGTCTGGACTCGGAGCCTATGATTTTCTAGGTGGACCAGTGATGAAGCCCCCGGTAAGATGGAGTTTATGAAGTACTCAGCTTGATTGCTTGATTTTGAAGATATCTCGTCACGCTTAGCGAAAGTTTCGACCGAATATTCCATATAGGGTTCCTAAGGTGAGAAGACAAAAAAAGGCCAAAGAAAAGAACACTCAAAAGATAAGGCGCGGTCATAGCGCTGAGTGTTGAAAGGTTATGCTAAGGTGGGCTTAGAAGCGATAATGCGGCTTAGAAAAAAGAGGTGATTAGAATAAGAAAAGGCAGAGTCATAATGAATCGACTCATGCAATGAGGTAAGCTAATGATGCAGGTTCAAATTCCAGTCTAGTTCTAAAGGTAGGGATGAGCATTGGAAATTCAGGATTGGGGAGATCGCGCTTTTCTCATGGGCCTAGGCGAGCCTTAATAATGTGTTTTGAATTAAAATGGTCGGGCCTCAAAAGAGGTTGCCTACGTATCTATGATGGAATCAGGCCAGTCGTAGCTCTTAACATTTTAATTGGTGGCCGAACATTTTGCTTTGGAGCCATTTGCAATGAATTAAGCATTGAATTAATCATTGATTTGGAAGAGGTCTTTGGCAAGGGTGGATAATAACGTACGGTTGGTTTAATGCGGTCGGACCTCAAGGTGAGGTTTCCTACGTATCTTTAGCAGAATCAGACCATTCGTAGTTCAGGCTAGTGAATGAGAAGATGCCCTGACTTTTGCCTAAGTCGCCCTTATGGGTTTTCGACCTAGCGGGCTTTGGTTTGTTTTTTATGGCTTATTGGAAAACAATGTGAATGATTGTTAGGAAGGTTTATCACAGAGATTTGATTTGACTTGTAATGGTTTAGAATCGAAGGTTGAAGGTTTTGAAGGAAATACCTTTGACAAAGCTAGTGATGGGCTTATTTGCAACACTTCTTTTTTTTTTTCATATTTTACACTTTTTGTATCATTTTTTTTTCGCTTTGATTTTTTTCGTTGCTATCTTTTTTTTACTTGCCCTTTACATTGAATTGTTGTCAAGTGTACCTAGGGGTGTGCACCGGTCCAAAACCGGACCGGACCGGACCGGTTGGACCGGGACCGGTTGGACCGGAATTAATATTTTTTTATAAAAAAAAAAATTTTTCTTAGATTTAAATATATTAATAAATTCAATATATTAAAATATAATAATTCTAAAAGCAATAATCTTAAAGGCAATAAATATGAGGTTTTAACTTTCTAACTTTTTAAGTTTTAAACTTTTATTTAACCTTTAAATTTTTTTTTTTTTAAAAAAACTGGAATTCCGGTCCGCCGGTCCGGACCGGAAAATTCCGGTTTTGGACCGGACCGGACCGGAAACCCGGAATCTCAACTTTTCATGGACCGGGGACCGGACCGGAAAATTCCGGTCCGGTCCATTCCGGTCCGGTCCGGTCCGGTTCCGGTCCGAATTCCGGTCCCGGTCCAAAAGTGCACACCCCTAAGTGTACCTCCACTAAGGTAGGTTAGAGGGAAAGGGGTGTTATTTTAGGTTGAAATGGAGGAATATTTGTGGGGAAGGGGAGGAATGCCTCTTTTATATATGCCAGTTGTTCATTGCCTTTATTAGACTAGTCATGAGAATTAGAAATTCATTTCATTTAAGGCGACAATCGTGATTTTCAATGATGCTCATTAGTGCAGGGTTAGAAAAGAAATACTCATTTATTGATTGAAAATTATGAGTACATGCAATAAGAGGGAAAATCCTATGTTAGACTGGGAAAAAACAAGAGAGATGACACAGAAAATGAAATCCTAAGTCTAGACTCCCACGTCGCATGACAAGACAGCTTTGTTGCTTCAATCTTCATGAGGTCTCTTTCTAAACGAAAAGAGAAGAGGTGTATTTTCTTTTCGTGCTGATTGGACCTAAGCGAGTCCAAATGTCTTAATGAGCGATTGAGCTCGGAGATGTGTCTACTTCTATGACATTAAGGTCATTGTCTTAGGCATTTTTGCAGCAGTAGGGGGTGTAAGCCTCCCCTCTTTTAACTTTTTGCAGGAATCAGTTTTATGTCCATCGTGTCTGTGGTATTTGCAATAGGCATCCTATTGTATATTTGCATTACGATTCTCTTGAATAGGGTAGTGTGCCTCTAATCTGAGGACACGTGCTATAAGGTCTACCGGTATTCCCTTCATCTCATCAATTTGTTCTTGAAGTGTGTTTGACATATTGTATATTACCGGTAATGGATCATCCAACGGAGATTAGAGATGGAGTGATGATGGAGAGAAATGGAATGAAAGAATGCATGTTTGTTTTAAAAGAGTTGAGCTTCTAGGAACGAATCTCAATATCCTAAATGCATGATGATTTTTTTTTTTATTTTTTTTTATGGACGCACCTAGACCTAATGCATGTATATATGACTCTTTTGGATGCACCTAGACCTAACGTATGACCCAATCTATGCGTTCGAACCTGTAAAGGCTGCCTACATATCCCAAAAGAGGGAATCAGATCGCTTGTAGTTCAGGAACACTAAATGCGGAATGCATGAGATGAAGCGTATGGATGCAATGAGACTCCTAAATGCCTATGAACTATAGTTATGCATGTAGTGTATGAATGATGGACTATGTAATGCAAATGAACTCTAGTATGAATACTGTCCTAATTGATATGCAATTCTAATGACTTCAGAATCCTAGACTTGAAAGACTTCTAATGACGTTAGACTTCTAGATTTGACGGACTTTCAAGGATGCTAGACTCCTAATGTGCATGAAACTCTAGTGGACCTAGACTCCTAAAATGAGTGAAACTCTAGTGGACCTAGACTCCTAAATTGGATGAAACTCTAGTGGACCTAGACTCCTGAAATGGATGGAATTCTAATGGATTTAGACTCCTATTATGCATGAACTTTCTATGGATTATAGACTTCTAAGATGGATGAGACTCAAGCGAATGAAGACTCCTAACATGGACATAGTTAGACGAGGTTAAGAACGCTAAATGGATCGGAGTGAAACTGGGTGAACCTAGTCATATGAGCTAGATGCACTTCTAAAGGAGTTAGAATTCCTAGGTGGATGAGACTTTTACAACAAGATGGACACTAAAAGGAATCCTAAATGAAGTGCACATAAAGGATGATATACATGAAAAGATAGGATATAGGACGATGGATGAATTTTTGAAAAAGATATGAGATAGGAAAAAAGATGGATAATTTTTTTTTGAAGAAAAAGGTGGAGATAGAATTTTTGATGTATATAAGAGATCGAAGATGGGATGGAGTTTTGGAAAAGATAGGAGAACAATTTTTGAAGAAAAAAAAGATGGGGAAATTTTTTTTTTAAAAAAGATGGGAGATCATTTAAAAAAAAATGGGATAGATTTTTGAAATAGATAAGAGATTAGAGATTGAAAATATTTTTGAGGTGGAATTTGTTTATCTTTCTTTTAGAACTAAAAAAATGAAAGAATAAAGTGGTATACAGAAAAATGGACGGATAGGAAAATAGGATAATTATCTTAGAATTGGTTACGTGCCACAAGAAACCCAAACAATTTGAAACAATCATGCATGCAGCAGCGACGCACACAACAAAGGGTAGCTATGCATGGCGCAACACTAAGGGATGTAAGAACAAATTCGCGCAGAACGCGGGTGAAAAAGGCGACACGCAGATATTCGGTGCGCGGAACGCGGTCTGATGCGCGACACGCTATGGCTTTGCATCGGGCGCAGTATGACAGCGTTAAGCGCAGGTTATGCGGGACATCATTTGCGCTGAGCGCGGCTTATACGGAGAAGCGATTTTTATTTTTCCTTGTCGCATATATTTGCTCGATCGCTTTGACTCGAAACATCGCTAATATGAAACAATTAATGGCACGCACATACAAATATGCAAAGAGTAAGATAATAATATGCAAAGTTCCAACCTAAAAGTCATGTTCTACATTCAACTATGGTCAGGCTTGGGTTAAGGCTGAAAAGGGTCCATGACTAAGAGATTGATCCCACGCTTCGTACCCCTGCTTAAAGAGGTGGCCACGTGTAAGACGCACTCCAGTCTCAAGTCAGGAACAAGAGAACAATGCCATGGTTGGGTAGGTTTGCTTATGACTAAGATCCAACACTATCGCTCAGGAAGCTTTTTGGAAGGACAAAGCGCAAACCCCCCGGGGGTGACCTCACACATAGAACATGTGCTAATGAGGCAAGGTAGATTGTCCTTATGGTGGCTGAACAATAGCCATGCACATGCAAAACAATATATTATTCTAAGGCATAAAAATAAGGATGAATCGTATTTTTCAAGTTTCACCCACTCATTTAAGAAAATTAATTTTTTTAAATCCTCCCCAGTGGAGTCGCCAAATTATAGGCGTAGGATTTTTGAATTCCTTTAATGCCTACACGCGGTGTGAGCACGTTTATTTGACTACCCCATTGTTAAGGTTTTATTAAAAATACGTTTTAGGAAGTGGGCTTAGTAAAACTAGTTATAAAAAAGGGTTTTCGGAAATGAGTTAATAAGAAGAGTTAGAAAATGGATTTGGCTTAAAACTTTTTATTTTAGACTCGTTCTTTATTCTTTCCTCGATCCGGACCAATTGGAGCAGGGTATTGGTCATCATAGGGTACTAAATGGGGAGACACGATTATGTGTCTACACTCGGTCAATCTCATCCAAAGTAATAGGTTGAATAAGAGATGATCGATTCCCCACTCAAAGAATTACTTGATCTTGCAGTGATCAAATCAATAGCGAGTATAACATTAGCACAAGAACCAAGCAAGTTCTTATAAAACCCACAATTTCAATTTGAATCTCCTCTTTTGATGTAAAAATATCACACTGAGCATTTTGAATCATTGAAATTATGCTCCTAGTTTTCCTCACCTTAACAGCAGTGAAAAAGAACTTGGTATTTGCATCTCCAAGAGATAACCAATTAATCCTGGATTTCTGTCTGAGAATGCTCTTCTCAACATTAGACCAATGCCTTAAATTTTCTATATATCTCCTTCTTAGTATTCTGAAGAGCTTCATCAGATATCAAACTAGGAGAATTTTGAGTATTAGCTAGCTGAGTTCTATATTTCTCCACTTTCTCATGAGCTTGAGAGTAATTTCTAGCATGAAGATCTTTCATAGCTTTTTTAACAGCTTTCAGTTTGCTCCAGATATTCTTCAATTTAAACTGTTCCTCCACAGAAGCTCAGGATTCATAAATAGGATCAGTAAACTTCTCATCTTCAGTGAGGATATTATTGAATTTAAAGGGTCCCCCTCCCTCATGAATGTGAGCTTGAAAATTGACCATCAAAGGAGTATGATCTGAAATACCTGCAGGAAGATACCTAACCATCATATGAGGCCACAACTCTAGCATTGAGTCATTTATAAAAGCTTTATCTATCCTGCTAGAGATTCTCATACTACCAGTTCCTTTATTTTTCCACGAGTACTAAATACCACAATTATGAGCCTCCATAACTTGAGATTCTAGGATGAAATTAGCAAAATCTTATGTTTCTGATTCACTTACCTCCACCCCATTTATTCTATCATTACAACTGTTGACTGCATTGAAATAACCAATAATGAGAGCAGGCTCAGAATTAGTTTCAACTAGCATAAGCAGTTCTCTCCACAAGTTTTTCCTATTTGTAATTGTATGTAAACCATAAACAACAACTATTATGAAACTAGTTGCTAGAGTCTGCACTTTGACACTCATACACTGCTCAGACTTACTCAAAATTTCAGCCTTTAGTTCACATGGCTTCCATCCAAACCAAATTCTCCCTCTAGGAGAAAACTCATAATTGTTATCCCACTTCCAAAGATTACCAAATTTACCTTGCACCTTAGCAACCTTTGGTAAAAAAAGAGCACATAAACTAACATTTTGCTGCTGAAAAAACAACTTAACTTCCTTTATTTTATAAGGATAATTAAGACCTCTAACATTCCAGGCTGTAAAATTCATCATGACAAATAGGGATTTGGTCCCCTAGCATCCCAAGACCTCCCTGAGTCATTTCCAGCATTATGTAAACTATAACCGACCATCCTGGCTGATTGAAAAGCCAACTGTTTTCCTTTAGATTTTCTGGTCACAAGTTTCCATGGTCTCTCTTCTTCTTCTGTAACTAACTGGGGTTCAGGAGTGGCAACTGGAGTAATCACAGTGTCAGACTTTACTACCAAAGTAGGACCACCAGCAGAGCTAAGATCTACTACCAAAGTAGGAGCACGGACATGTGAATTGCTCTCAATACACTAGAGGAAAAAAGCCCAAGGGCTGCGGTCAAAAAGGGCCCAAGGGCTGCGTTTTTTGACCGCAGCCATTAGACTAGCAGCCCTTGACATTTAGGAAGAACCGCAGCCCTTAGCGCGTTAAGGGCTGCGGTCAAGGAAAAAACCGCAGCCCTTGTGACCCAAAAAAAATAAAAAAAATTTTTTTTTTCTTTTTTTTGAATTTTTTTGTCCTAAATGTTCCCAAACAGTTATATATATATATAAGTATCATTTTTCATTATAAATTATGTTTTTTACACGAATATAGAGAAAATAATAACTAAATTACATTAGTTCGAGGCTGCCCTCGAATGTTCGAATTGCAATATATGAGCAGGATCACAACCATCAAAAAATAACCAACCAAAGAACAGCCATGAAGACATTACAACAACTATGATGTCTCTCTCTGCCAACTGAAATCCAAGAAGAAAACCCCATGCTTTGTACCTAAATCAAGAAGAACGAGAACTAAAAACATCAACATGGAGGGAAAAAAAACAATAGCTTGGAGATGGTGTGAAGAACTTGCACGGATCTAATAATTAACCAAACAAACCGAAAAAGAACTTGCACGGATCTAATAACTTAGAACAACAGAATCACATAAGCACTTCTCCTAGTATCTCAAGTCCAATTACAGCTTTACAACTCCCAATATTACACATCAGAGCGAGATTACACTAAAACTTACCATCAAGAAAACACCAAGATTCACCACACTCCCAACATAATATCATACTATAACTCATTTTACAAATTATTACATGCAAACATTATCACCGAAATAATCCAAAAGACATTAACATCATCCAATTCATCAACATGTATTCACATTTTCCAAATCAAAATAAAATCAAATTACAACATTAAAAAATAAGAATGAAGAAAATAAGAATGGGGGGTGTGTAGGGGTTGTGGGAGGGGTGCGAGGGGTGCGGGGGGTGTTTGCGGCAGGGGGCTGTGGGAGGGAGGTGTGTGTGCGGGACGATTGGAGGGGGTGTGTGTGCAAGGGGTGGGAGGGGGTGTGTGTGCAAGGGTTGTGGGAGGGGGTGTGTGCGGGGGGCGAGGGGGGGTGTGTGTGCGGGGGGCGTGGGAGGGGGGTGTGTGTGCGGGGGCGTGGGAGGGGGTGTGTGCGGGGGCTATGGGAGGGGGGTGTGTGTGCAGGGGCTGTGGGAGGGGGTGTGTGCGGGGGCGTGGGAGGGGGTGTGTGCAGGGGCGTGGGACATGAAGCATGGGTACTAGCATACTTGTGTGTGCGGGGGGCATTGGAGGGGGTGTGTGTGCAAGGGACCTGTGGGAGGTGGGGTGTGTGCGGGGGGCTAGGCGTGGGAGGGGGTGTGCGCGGGGGGCTAGCCGTGGGAGGGGGGTGTGTGCGGGGGCTGTGGGAGGTGGGGGAGTGTGCGGGGGCGTGGGAGGGGGGGAGTGTGCAGGGCGTGTGGGAGGGGGGCATGGGTACTAGCATACTCGCCAAACTTTTACGATCTACACTCACTCCCTAATATATGTGAACTTGTTCTTGGAATGGAACATGAATCCAAGTTCCAGAGTGCTAGGTAAACTTCACTAAATTTGTAGGAGCATTGAAAGCTTAAAAGACAAAGCAAGCATTAATATATGGCAATGTGCTCCAGTTCATGTCACAAACTCGAAACGCTGAGATCACCTGGAGAAAGTTTGCTCAATTATTTTGTAGTCACATTTATTATGCATAACGATTCCACGACAAATAGTTGGCACGATAAGCAATTCTCTTATTTAGCACAAAATCCAAACATCCAATCCAAACTCTACTAATCATCACAATGAGCAATTACTTGGTAAATCAGCATGATCAACTGCTTAGCCGGCATAAATTTGCAACATTTAGAGTTTCTTAGTGCTTTATAGTCATAGTTTGTCAATACCCTGCATTTAATCAACTCAAAATCTTCAACATCACAACTTTATTAACCCACGTAAATTCTCAAACAAAGACTTCTATATTCCATTAATTACATAAAGAACCCGAAAATCGTACAAAAAGAGGTGGATTCATCCCCCTGAAGACCAGAATCAACCCGAGCCCTACCCACATAACCTCCAAACCCAACTGGGGCAGCACCAACTGGCACCAACTATGCCAATCCTTACCATGTCAAAAATGCAAGGGCTGGGAAGGGGAGTGGACTCAGTGTATGAAACCAAGCTATGGACTCGAGTGTATGAAACCAAACTATGCCAATCCTTACCATGTCAAAAAGTAAAATACAAAAAAGGAGAAAAAGAACTCGGGAGAAACATTGAACTAAGATATATAAACTGGAACAAGAAACATTTAGATCGGCGACTCAAAACATGCATGCGCTTCATCATCCTACGGGATCAAATAGTGTGATTATTAGACGACGAACTTGTGCAAGAATCAAATTATTATGATTCCAATTTCCAACCCAACTTAATAAGATTTTGAATGCATAATACAGCTTCACCAAATATCCAACAGTAAAAAAAAATAAAGTAAAGAACATCTAACCAACTTCAAGAACCATAACTAGTTAAAATAGAGCAAGAATGGAACCAAAACAACCATTAATTATCACACAAACATTTCAAAGAACACTTACCCAAAGCATTGTTAAACAATCCAAGAAACCAGAATTAGTGAAAAACAGCAAATACCCATATCATAAATCCACAAAAACAACAAAATTAATCCACCAAAAAAAAAACCATAAATTACCAAAGCAACGACAGTGATCACAGAAGGGTTGTTTTGAGAATTTGACATTTTCTTCAATGGTGTTAAGAGGAAGAACAACGCCTCTGTTTTCTTGAATAAGAAGAGTACACCAACCACCCTCTCGACACTCTTAAACTATTCAAAGGAGTACTCAAACGGTCAAAGCTATAGCCAAGTTCGAAACCTTATTCATTCCATAAAAGACTAATCAAAGTTCCAAACACTCTTAAACTATTCAAAGGACAGCTACTCTGTCCTGATTCATCAATCTTTATCAATTGCCAAAATCTCTCAACATAAATACATTAATATGCCAAACAAATAACAACAATATACACATAACCACAAAAAGGACTACAATATATACATTAATACAGAGAACCAAACCAAGGCTAGTGCAAACTTGAAAGAGAAAGAGAAACTCACATTGTGCATGAAATAAACGCTTGTTTCTTGCTACACAACTAGATCCAGCAGATCAACATTATGCATACAAGAAATTGTGAGCCAACTAACTAATACCTAACTCCATATAACTTCTCAAAAGCGTGAGAAGTCTTACATATAGGAACACCAAGATATACGAAACCTAAATCCTATTGTTACTTCACCATTCGCACCAAAAGAACTCGGCATATCAAACAAACGGACATATTGACTACATGAAGTTTGACATGGCAATGCTATTAGTGATTCCATATTATAAAAAAAGATCATTAAAAAAAGAGAAACAAGGGTGATGCAGGAAAGAAGGGTCGTTAGAAACTCCCGAGTCGCTAACCTAACCATCGGGACTACAAGAGGTTTGAAGGTGCAATAGCTACTCCTTCAACATTAGGAATCAACTGCCAAAGTGAGGATTTTGCAGAGGTAGCTAGGAAAATTGCGAAAATTGGCCAACTTGAACCAACTTGTGCCACCTTGAATGAATCTAGTACAACCATTTATAGGAAAAAAACAAAATTAGAAGTTGGGAAAAATAATAATATCGAGAAAATTAAAAAGGGAAAAGAAACGAGAATCGAGATTTAATACAAAAGAAAGAGAAAAGAAAAAGAATAAATAAAAGAAAAAAGGTGAAAGAAAGATGAAAGAACATAACGAGGGGAAAAGTGTGGCGGGGGTGCGGAGGCGGAATCGGCCAAGTGGAACTATTATTGTGGAGGCGGCGGGCGGTGGAGTGGTGCGAGGAGGGCGACTTCGTTGGCGGGCGAAGAACGTGGCGGATTTCGGCAACGATGATGCGGGTAGAAAGGAAAAAGAACAGAGGGAGAGGCGAGGTTGGTTGATGGTGGTGGTCTACCGCCGGTGCTGGGCTGGTTTATGGTGACGCTGATGGTATGCCGGAGGTGAACTGTGCGTCGCAAGGATGGAGAAGAGGTGGGCGCGCGGTCGAAAATTTGTGGGTGCTTGGGGAGACTGGGGGAGGGGGAACCGCTCGGTGCTTGTTCGCGGCGCGTCGCCGGAGATGGAAAGACGAAGCGTCGCCGGGTTGAGCGTCACCGGCACCGAAGAGGAGAGAGGAAGGGGAGAGGTTAGAGAGAGGGAGGGGTGAGACGGTGAGAGATTTAGAAATATAGGTTAGTCAATTTGTGCGTGGGAACAGATTGAATGAGTTTATTTCATATTTGGGCCCTCAAGGGCTGCGGTTAGCCCAAACCCGCAGCCCTTTATCTCAAAGGGCTGCGGTTAGACCAAAAACCGCAGCCCTTAATCTTAAAGGGCTGCGGTTTTAGGGTTAACCGCAGCCCTTCACATTAAGGGCTGCGATTTTCAATAGACCGCAGCCCTTGCTTTTTTTCCACTAGTGATAGCAACCACTTCCTCATTGTCAACCATAGTTACATCTTCAGAAATAGGAGTAACTTGTTATATATCCTTAGATTGATTTACCTTTGGCACCCATTTCTTCAACACCTTAGTTGGAGCCTTAGTCTTATTATCACAGTTGTGACCAATTACTTGACACTTCTTACAAAATGGTGGTAACCAGTCATACATAACCTTCTGAACAAAAGCTCTACCAATAGGGTCTTTAATTTGAACCTCTGAAGGAATTTCTTTGGTAACATCCATTTCCACAAGAATCCGAGCAAAAGAGATTCTAAGAATTTTTGTGGTACATTCATTTGCATATATAAGAACTCCTAACAAGCTTCCAATTATGCTTAAAGAGTTTTCACTCCAACAATTCAAAGGAAGATTTGGCAACTTCACCCAAATTGGAATAACTTTAAGAACTTCTTTATGGAAATCAAAATTAGGTGTCCATTTTTTCACAATCATAGGTTTTCCATAAAAGAGATGTCAACCTGAATACAAAATTGAGTTCCTATCATCCTTAGATTTCATCTGAACCACAAAATAACCTTCCTCATGTTTAAATAATAGAGGTTCATTAGCTAAACCCCATTGGGATTTAATATAGGTAGTCATAGCAGTCATAGTGGGATTTTGACCAACAAAATACATGATAATAGCATTTTCCCATGCTGCATTTAGTTTTTCAACTTCAATTTTATCAAGTCTAGCTGTAGGTTTACCTTCTAAAATGGTAGGAGCAACAAAGACGAGTCATATACCTTTATCAGAGATGCGATTTTGTCTAGTAAACCCTTGCCATTTCTTCTAAGCTTCCATCAAATGTGATTGAGAGAGAGATTTCTCTTGAATTCCAGAAATCGCTACAGACTCAACTTGAACAGGTTGAGTTACTGTTCCATTGGATTTCTCCAGGAGATTCACAGGAGCTGAAGATTCTAAGTTCCTCTGTATCTCAGTAGACGACCCTGGTACTGTAATAACCCATATTTTTGAGTATTTATTTAAATAATAAAATATTTATTTTCTAACATAAATATTTTAAGCAAAGGGTATTTTAGTAATTCCACTTGTTTAAAATTATTTTGGCGGAAATATGGCGCCAAATTTAGATTTGTTAAACTTTTAGTTTTAAATCCTAGTCACAATTTTTTTATTTAATAAGTTTTAAACATTTAATTATTTATGATGGAAATTTTAAAAAAAAAATTCAAGCCTTATGGCCGGCCACCCTATTGACGGGGTGGGGGTTTTGGTTTTTTCTAAAACTTCCAAATTTATGATGGACGTTACAAATCTTGGTTTAATCTCCTAATTTATGGTGAAGGTTACAAAATATTTAAGTTTGGAAATTAAGTACAACCTATTCTACTCTTATGAATACCCCATACTTTTTTTTTTTTTGAAAAGCAAGAAAGACTACTCCATTGATAGTTTGTCTATCAAAATGTAAGGAGCCACCTCCGGAGGGGAGTGGTTCTCCCAAATTTGTTCAACCCCAAAAGGGATAATTCTTGCTAAATTGTGGGCAACAACATTCCCGTCTCGTTTAACATGAGACCAAATGAGAGAAGACAAATGCACGCTAGAAGCAAAAATATTATGGAGGACAATATCAAGGTCAGAGAGGGAGATAGCATGTTTAGAGAAACGATTAATCACCGTTAGACGATCCAATTCGATAACCACATTTTGCAACCCATATCTGCGACAAAGACGAACCGCCATCTCAATGCCTTTTGCTTCAGCTATCTCAGTAGTCCAGTAAGCACGAACCCGCCGAGTAGCAGCACATCTCACATCACCATTAGAGTCCCGGGCCACGACACCGATACCAACCCAACCTTCGACAGCGAGGGACGCATCGATATTTAGTTTTGTCATACCGTCAGGGGGGGCTGACCAAATTCGAGGCCTAGAGCTGGGGGCTAAACCACGGGCAGGGTAGATTTTGCCGCTGTACGCTCCATGTTCCTCTACAAGTCTAGCGACTCGAGCTAGCAAGACATGGTGGGGTGTAGATGTGCTGTTGAAAACTTAATTATTTCGTTCGCCCCACACAACCCAAGCAAGAAAGGCAGCTTTGATGACGAGAGCTTTATCACACGCACGCCAAGCTTGTAATATATCACACATAGAAGGGAGGGAGGCTAGTTGGAGCAAAGACTCGCAGCCACTGTCGAGCCATAGATCGCGCACACTAGGGCAGTCAAAAATGGCATGTTGTTGGGTTTCACTGTCACCACAACCCCAGGGCATCGGTGGTCATCCAGCAAATTGCGGTGATGGAGCAAGCTACGGGCCGGAAGTGAAGAAGAGCACAAACGCCAAAGAAAATGACTAACTTTTGGACTAACCTCCAATCTCCATATGTCAACCCATGCTTGGTGGAAAAGATCAAGATTACCACCCTTTCCAAGCATATAAGCAGTTTTAACCGAGTAGCATGCATTCTTGGTGAAAGCCCAAGTGAGCTCATCACAAAAAGGGAAGGTGGTAAGAGGGGTTGCAAGAATACATTGAATATCCCTCTCATTGAAATTTGCTTCCAACACATCTACTTTCCACTCTCTTTGATCAAAATCAATCAATTCACTCACCAATTCAAGACCCTCAACGCGAGCACTAGTGAGGTAGCGCCCCTCCTCATCCACAACCCAAGGGTCGTCCCAAATTTTGATTTGGGAACCATTACCAACTCTCCAGACAACCCCTTCCGTAATGAGAGCTTTGGAACTCCAAATACTACTCCATGAGTAACTACAAGAATACCCAAGAGGAGCTTCCAAGAAATCACAGTTTGGATGATATTTGGCTTTCATAACCTTAGCAAACAAAGATGATGGCTCGCGTACTAACCTCCAGGCTTGACGTCCTAGTAAAGCGTCATTGAAAACTCTAAGATCTTTGAAACCCATGCCTCCGAAGCACTTCAAAGTGCATAAAGAATCCCAACTCTTCCAGTGAATCTTCCGGTGATTATTCGAACTACCCCACCAAAAACGAGCCATAGCTGAATGGATCTTTTGAATGACTCCAGCAGGGATCTTGTAGACCCCCATAAGATAGGTTGGGATAGCTTGTATGACAGACTTCAGTAAAACTTCTTTACCGGCTCTTGAAAGTAGCTTCTCCTTCCAACCTTGGAGTTTCTTCCAAATTCTATCAAGAAGAGAATCAAAGATTTGCTTCTTAGACCTCCCGGAGATAGAGGGGATACCAAGGTCACGATCATGCTTTTCCACCTGTCTCATTTTCAAGATACTCGTCAACTCTTCTTTTCTTTCGATGCTGACTCCTCTGCTAAAAAAAAAACTCCGACTTCTCATAGTTAATTTTCTGCCCGTATGCTGATTCATATTAGTTGAGCATGTCAACGATAATGGTGCATTCCTGAGGGGAGGCTCTAGTGAAGAGTAAACTATCATCTGCAAAGAAAAGGTGAGAAATATCTGGACCACTGCCACTGGCTCTAGCACCATGAATCTGTTTATCCTGCACTTTCCTCTGAATCATCGTAGAGAAAGCGTCAGCAATCAGTATAAACAGATAAGGAGATAAAGGGTCACCCTGACGGAGACCTCTGGCAGGCAAGACCAAACCACAAACTCCACCATTGATAATGAAAGAGTAGGAAACAGAAGTCACACATTCCATAATAAGATTCACCCATCTGCCATCAAAAGCCATAGTAAGCAGGAGTTTTCGAAGAAAACCCCACTCTACTCTGTCATAGGCTTTGCTCATATCCAGCTTCATGGCAATAATACCTTTTCGACTCCGGTTTCTGTGCTTCATAGAATGGAAAATTTCCAGAGCAATGAGAGCATTGTCAGTGATCAATCTCCCGGGGACAAAAGCACTCTGGTTTTCAGAAACAATGTTAGGGAGAAACTCTTTAAGTCTAATCACAAGAGACTTTGAAACCAGCTTATAGAGAACATTACATAGAGCAATAGGACGAAATTCAGCTGCCTTTGTTGGATGTTTAGCTTTCGGAATCAAAGCAATATTTGTATGATTCACACATCGAGGGGAAAGTGAACCATGCAGAATGTTGCTAACAAAAGAAGTCACATCATCACCAATAATATGCCAGAAGCGTTGATAGAAAATAGCATGCATACCATCAGGCCCAGGAGCTTTACAAGGGTGCATTTGTTGAAGAGCATAGTGGATCTCCTCCTTTGTAAAAGGCTTCAAAAGAATCTGATTAAACTCATCCGTAACAACGGGATCAATAAGATCCAAAACCTCATGAAACTGCAACTCAGACGGATTAGTAGAAGTAAAAATAGAATTAAAATAATCAGTGAAAATATTTTCAATTCTATCCCCATCCTCCTGCCAAACCGCATTGTCATCATAAAGACCTTTTACAAAATTTATCTTTTTTCTCTGAGAAGCTTTGTGATGAAAATATTTTGAATTTCTATCACCATCACGAACTTCTGCCACCCTCGATCTTAGGTACCAATAAGCTTCATGCTTGGAGTGTAAATCATCAAGTTTTTTCTCGCATTGCACACGCAAGTCACAATTAGCAGCTGAAATAGGAAGAGATTGGACCCTCTCAAGCTCCTTTTCCGCGGCATCAAGTTGCTGGCCTAGTTTCCGAAACTTTACTCCACTCCAGCGAACCAAAGCTTGGGCTACTTAAGAAATGTGGCCCACTAAACTAGCTCCAGCAGAACCGGCCCAGGCGCTTTTAACTTCATCCTCACAGCTAGCATCCAAGAGCCAAGAAGTCTCGAAATGAAATCTTCTCATTTTACCTTTAGGCCGAAAATGCTGACTGGGCCTGACAATGATGGCCGAGTGATCTGACTTGTACTTTAAGGTATGCTCAACAGTGGCAGTGGGATAAAGATCAAGCCAAGAGGGGGAGCTCATAAATCTGTCAAGTCGTTCCCGAATGCAAGTCCCAGGTGAGTTACCACGCTCCCAAGTGTGCCATACACCAACATAGCCTAAATCTCGCAAAGAAAGGTCATCCATCGTATCACGAAAATTTCCCATCTCTCTACGGACTCGATCAACACCTCCCTCCTTTTCACCATAACTCAGGATCTCATTAAAATCTCCACCAAAAAGGATTGGAAGAGAAGTGTCAGAACATAGAAAACGAATGAGAGCCCAAGTATTATGTTTTTCTTCCTCCTTTGCCCACTCATACACACCAACGAAACGCCATTTTTTACCTCCATCATCTACATCACCACATATATGCATAGTGTTGAGAGAATGAAACTAGAGAAAACAGAACTTCCTCCTTCCAATATAAACACAAACCCCCCGCCCTTCCTCTACTAGCAACACCAAAAGCATTATGAAAACCCAAACGATTCTTCAAAGCTTCAACGTCATTTTTATTAATCATTTTTTCTGAAACAAAAACAATATCAGGGGCATAGAAAGAACTCCATCGGCGGAGTTGACGAACTGACCAAGGGTTGCCCAACCCTCGACAGTTCCAACATAGGAGATTCATAATGCTTGGCGGGGTTGGTCAGCACCAACCTCCGCTTGGAAGGTAGTAGCAGATTCAGTAGAGGGACTTGACTTTGAGCGCTTCATAGTACCCTCAACCTGATCAACCACCATATCAACACACCCAATCTGACGTTTTTGTTCCCTCATAGGCGTATCCAAATCCACCAAAGTGCTAACACCTTTTTCATCCATTATTCCTCTAACAATCCTTTTCCACCCCTTAGATCTCTCTACTCCTGTAACCTCCTTTTTGCTCGAAAAGATAAAGTCAGTGGACCCCTGATCATTGAAAGCCACTAGTACCTCATTTAAGGAGGGAGGTAACGTGTGCTTTGATGTGGCATTTGTTACATTAAATGCATGGGAATCCGACACAAAAGGAGGGGTGCTTTGACTTTCAGGTTCCTTGTCCCCCACAGCAGCAACAATTGAATTGGTGGGTAAAGCAAGGCTTTGTTCCACTTGCTCCAAAATACTACCAGAGGTTTTTATAAGAGTTGAAGAAACCTCTCCCTGCTTTGTTTCATTTTTCGTAAAACACCCAGCCTCAAAGAGAACTTTTTTACAGTTCTTAAATTTCTTCTCCTCCTCTAGTTCTTTACTTTTACCTTTGCGAGGGGTGGCCTTCAACCCCAAATGCCATCCCAGTTTTTCACACTTATCCTCCTCAAACACAACTTGATAATCCTTTTCAGAGTGTCCCATAACACCACAAGCCAGATAAAAAAATTGGAGACGCTCATAAGCAAAGTCAATTTGTATCTCATTACCTTTCTTATCTTTAAGTTTTCAATAATGTCTGAGAGGTTTCGTAGTATCAAGCATAACTTTGACACGACGAAATCTACCAAAACCTAGAACATCTTCCTCAATTTCAATTATTTCACCCATATTACCAATCAAAGCTTTCACAACATCATTGGATCGCATATTAAAGGGAAGATTTTTTAACCTAATCCAAAATGGGGATTGGTTTAGAGTTACCTGATCCGGGGGCTCGTCACCGTCGGCCTCCTTTAATAGCACAAGCATGTTATCAAAATTCCAAGGACGTCCATCATGGACTTTCATCATATCACGCCAGTGGAAGAATTGAAAAGCGAATAAGTTCGGTCGGAGAGCCCTAATGACCAGGCCATGGTTGGGCGCCCAAACAGTGGTGATAGTCCGCTTAAAAGCTTCCACATTAAAAGAACGTTCAGTGAGAAGTTTCCCTATAAGCAGTAGAGAAACTAAATTTTCAGTGCTAGGGTTTATGATGTCAAAATCTGAAATATGTTCCTCCTCTTCATCGAGACGCAGATTTGAAACGAAAGTGGTGATCTCCTCCGCCATGGCAAAGGAGGGTGGCCGCCGCAGCGGAGGGCAACCAGCCGGTAGGGTTCTCTTTTCGGGGGGAAAGAGAGGTTTTCCTTTCTTTCAAGGAAGATTTTAAATACCCCATACTTTTAGCCATCTTTTCCACACAAAAACTTTGAAGAATCCAAACTCTCTTACTTCAAGGTTCTTTCATCTTTTCTTAATGTATTCTAGTTTTATATTCCTTATTCAAGTTTCAATTTTATTTGGTTTAAGAAAAAGATTTTCATGTTTCATACTCAAAAATATTATGCTCATGATAGGTTATGTAAGAATTCATGATTAAATTCTTATTTAAGTTCATGTGATAAGTTACTTATAAGACTAAGTGAAGATACTAGTATACTATTTGCGCAAGATCAAGGTACATTATTGTAGACACATAATCGTGTTCCCCCATTTAAGGACCCAATGATGAAACATACCGCAGTCTTAATTGGTCCGACCCACGGGGAAAGCAGTTTGAAGAGCCAACCCCAAAACTATTTTAAAGCGTATTTATAATCCAAAGTCTTATTTTAAAGCCCAATTAGTTCCTGATAATTAATTGTATTTTAAGCCCAATCCTTTGAAAAAGCCAAATTAATTATTCAATGATAATTAATTATTTTTATTTATTATTTTGATAAATATTTTCAGAAATAAATAAATATTTTCAAAGATATTTTTAAAATTGAAATCCGATTTTATCTCGTAAAATCAGATTTTCGGATTTAAAGGATAAAAGAAAATCGTTCAAAACGCGTTTAAGAAAACGGCTGGCAAAGCGTGTTTGACGCAAGGCGGTGCGCCTGGCACGCCACGTGCGCGCGACACACTGGCTGAGCTGCGTCAGGTGCACCACTGTGCGCCTGACACGTGGCTCTATGCGTCACATGCGCCTAGTGCATTCTCTTCGTGACGCGCAGTCTTCTTTTCTATATTTTTTCAATGTTTTCCTATAAATACGTCGCGGTTTTCCTGATTAAAAGACACTTTTGAACTTTACACTTTACGACGTTACGAATACACTCGACTTACGAAACCTCTCACAAAAAACTCATACATACATGTTTCGATCGATCTTCAGGCTTCACGATTGCTAGTCCGGAAGGTTGTCATTCTCTCATACCTAAGCCGCATAGGTATACTCCTGAGGGTTCTTGAATAAATTCATTATTTTTATATTGAAGTTACTAACTATTTTTTTCCATATGTAGATCTTTAATATAAAAATTGTTCCTTTGTATATTCTAACTTTCCTTTTCTCTTTTTATTTATTTTTCATACATATGCATGTTACATGATTGTCATGTTATACTTTCATCACCCCACATGTTATTTTTGTTAATCAAAGACCTAAAGAATTATTCAAATTTTAATCAGATAATTTGAACAGCCTGCTAGGTTCCCTGTAGTTTTTTATGTGTTTCATGAACCAACCTAGACTAATCTATTTTTAGGGTGTATGCAAATATTATTTGGTTATTCTTTTGCATAAAACTTGAAATGAATCGATTTTAAGTAGAGGCCATCAATGGGCGAATGTGGTTCCTGACCGTGTTCGTACCCTCATTCCCGAACTCAATCTTTTGTTCATTGACCATCTATGGAGTCAGAACGGGGAAATCTACATTGGATAAGTCCCAAAGTTGTCCTAAGTTTTCCCAATATCTAATTAGGTTTATGAGTCTTCCTTTAAAGACTTGTTGGCGACTTCTTTCAATAAAAAAATTTTTCAATAAAACCTTTACAATGAGGTAGTCAAATATGCGCTCATCCCGCGTAGGCAAAATAAAAACACGTCTACAATTTGGCGACTTCACTGGGGAGGATTTTAAAAAAATTAATACGATTCATTCTCTTTTTATGCCTTAGAATAACATACTGTTTTGCATATGCATGTCTATTGTTCAAGCCACCATAAGGACAATCTTCCTTGCCTCATTAGCGCATGTTCTATGCGTGAGGCCACCCTTGGGGGGTTTGCGCTTTGTCCTTCCGAAAGCTTCCTAAGCGATAGTGTTGGATCTTAGTCATAAGCAAACCTACCCAACCATGGCATTGTTCTCTTGTTCTTGACTTGAGAACTGGAGTGCATCTTACACGTGGCCACCTTTTTAAGCAAGGTACGAAACGTTGGATCAATTTCTTAGTCATGGACCCTTTTCAGCCATAACCTAAACCTAACCATAGTTTCAAACATAGAACTGGACTTTAGGTTGAGAACTTTTGCATCCATGTTATATGACATTTGCTTTTGATTGCGATTTTTTGCCTGTTATTTACTTGTCAAATTTTCGTTGTTATGCATTGCGTCTAAAATCGCTTCTAAAAACAAAAAAAAGATCGTCAAAATTGACCAAAACCTCACCTAAATCTCCGAAAAACATGTCAGGGGAGCAGTGCGGCAAACACATTAAGCTGCGCCTGGCGCACCGCTCTCGCGCCAGACGCACAGCTGTGCGCCGCGCGCAGCAATGCTGCGTGGCACGCATCTTGTGCATCGCATTTTTTGTCGATTTAGTCGGCGTGGTGGTCGATCATATGTTCCTTCCGTATGCATTTGCGTAGAATCATGGTCATTCTAGGAATCCTTTTTGTCTAGAAATGAAACTCACCTAATTAAAAAAAATCAATTTTTTCATGCATATAATCTAAGGCCGAGTCTAAAAAGTGCATCTAGAAGAGTGGTCATGGTAGAGTTAGAGTCGTCATGCATGTCTATCTTCTCTATCAATCCTACCCTATCATATTCAATCAATTAAAAAAAAACTTATATTTTTCAAAATCAATCCTACACCCTCTCCTATTCTACCTTTTTCGAAAATATTTACTAATCATCATCATACCATCTATTCAAAAAAAAAATCAAAATTAATCCATCATCTTTTCCCAATAAAAGATAAAAACAAGGGATCCCATGAAAAAACGAATTTCGAAAATTCTAAGTCTAGTCCAAACACCTTCATTCAATACAATCCAATCAACCTAATCCAATCTATTCGCATTCATTTTAGGCCCATGTGCATTAGAGTCCATTTTGCATACATTCACTAGCATAAGAGTCGATCTTAGGCCCATATAAGTCTAGCTCATGTCAAAATCTAGGCCCATTTGCATCTTTATGTGAACCCTAGTCTAAGTCTAATCCCAGTCTATTCCAATCTAAGTCCAATCCTAGCCCATTTCCAATGTCAAGCCCATGTGCATTTCCAAGTCTTACTTCAAACCAATGAAGGACTTGAACAAGGGAAAACTAGGTCGTTACTAACTCCCCTAATGTCAAATAAAAACCTAGCTATCCACCAAAACTAGTCAAGTGGTAAGCAAGGGTCGAACCACAAGGATCGGAGGTCTCACTAAGATAGGATCGCTAAGAGTAAGCTAAGTCGAAGAAATGGTCAAGTTTTGGTTGAACTAAGTGATTAAAACTATTGGAATCAAATTAGGAAAAGCACTAGGAATAGGAAATCACCACAATCATAGTTCACATCCAACAACCAAGTAGAGATAAGGGGCGATGACAAACATTGGGGATATACAAAGGGAATAAACAAACCAAAATACCTCTAAAATCGTTGTTAGGGAGTTTAGAGTCCTAATTATGGCAACAAAACCTATATTTTGAGGCGTTATCACCTAACTAGGCCAAGTTAAGAATTGAAATCAAACCCAAGTTAATACCAACCAACAAGTGATGTGTAACAACTAATCAATCAATCATGAAGGTCATCCACATAAAAGTAAAACCATTAAATGGGCAACAAAGGATCAAAAGGTGATGGAGCTCACATCAACTAAGTCACCAATCAACATAAATGATTGAAGTTGCAGGGTGCATGGGCCCGGTCTGGTACCCCGGGCGTGCGCCTTAAATTCCAGGAGCAGGCAGTAAGTTTGGCCGCTGATGGGCCCGGGCGGGCGGTCACATAGCCCGGGCGGGCGATCTAGCCCGGGCAGGCTTTCTAAAGCTCGGGCGAGCTGATTTGCTCGGGCGGTCCTTGAGCTTCCCGGGCAAGCTTCTTCCTCCTTGCTTCCCCTTTTTTGCTCCCCTCTAAGCTTGTAGTAGCTTAAATTCCAACACATCAAAGATCAAATAGAAGAGTAGGGGAGGGGGATGCAAATACATGTACACATGGGCTAAGAGAGAGTTAGATAGAAAAAGAGGTGAAATTAGGGAAAAAGGGAACTAAAATGCTAAATAAATCAAGTAAAATAGCCTAAAAACTACCCTAAGAGTGAGATAAATCTCACTCATTAGGACTAAGTCCAAATTTAGGTCCATATAAGGCCCAATTCATATCCTAAGTCCAGTCAAGTCCATTTCCAAACCCATATAGGACGAAGTCCAAACCATTAAGTCTAATGAAGCTAGCGTTCCTTAAAGACCATAACGACACTCTTTGACCTAGCGAAGATAGCCATCCTTAAGACCATAACGGCACCCTTTGACCTAGCGAAGCTAGTCATTCTTAAGACCATAACGGCACCCTTTGACCTAGTGAAACTAGTTATTCCTAAGACCATAACGGCACCCTTTGACCTAGCAAAGCTAGTCACCCTTAAGACCATAACGACACCTGTCGACCTAGCGAAGCTAGTCATCCCTAAGATCATAACGGTATCCTTTGACCTAGCGAAGCTAGTCATCCCTGTAAGAGCATAACAGCAGCCCATAAGTCTAGCGAAGCTAGCATTGCATAAGTCCACATAGGCAATTAGTCTAATGTAAGTTCCAAAGTCTAGTTGTCTAGCCTACTTGCTCACCCGTAAGTTCAAAGTCTAGTTGCCTAGCCTACTTGCCTTAAATTAAAAGTCTAGTCTCTCCTATCAGCATCAAAGCCAGGTCATTGAGTCCAGTCTATTTGCATAGTCGAGTCCAGTCCAGTCCAGTCCAGTCCATGTCTGCATATGCATATAGTTAGGCCCATGTCAGCATCATGGTCAATCCCATACTAGTCCAAAACCATACCCATACCCATTTATAATAATTTCCCATTTCCCATCTTCATTTCCCATTTTCATCTCTCATCTCCATTTCTCATTTCGAAAATCATTTCTTAAAACTTTTAAGTGAGGTCCACTCGATTATGTTCATGACCGGTCGAGAGATTACAACTTAGGAGCGCTTAATGGAGGAATAAAATGTGAGCCTACTCTAAAGCTCATCAATCGCATTATCACCACCCCGACTTCATTTAGAGTCATGAGATTACTTCTGACCGCCTTCATAATAGAGGCGTGATCACTTCCATAGGGTCTACTCCGAACCCTACACCTAATCCTCGCTATAACGAGAATCAGCATCACCAACAACCCCTTACGCAGTGCATCAACAATTCAAAGGCTTAGTCTTTTATTTATGGTTTCCTAGGATGAGTCTGAGAGACCTTACCCTGAGCCATTTCTGTCCTTTTCCATCGAGTCTATGTCACTATAGGACTTCATCTATTATAGCCTTTCCATTTTCATTTCATTTTATTTTTCTTTTTATTTTCATTGGCCTTTCACCATCATTTATGCTTCGAGTTCGATGATGAAACTCAAACCAAATTGTCTCTATGACCTTGATTAATAAAAATTAATAATGATAAAAAAAATGGACATACTTTGGATTAAACCATCTCATGCAACCAAAATAAAAATCCCTTAAGCCATCATCCTTCATGATCCTTAGCCAAATAACCTTTCAAAATCAAAGCTCCAAAAAATAACCTTCAAGCCTTCCAATATCCTAAACCAAAAACTCGTGTGCAAGCCTTATTACATAAAAAAAAACAATGGCTGGCAAAAATAAAAAAGTGAAAAAGATCAAAGTGCGAAAAAAAAAGCAAGCAAAAGTAAAAGTAAAACGCAAAGAAATAAAAAGTCAAGATGGGGGGCTTGCACACAAGTTCTACCCCTCGTTCCAAAATCTTTCAATCCATCAAAACCTTAACCCATATAATGCAAAGCCATAATTTGTACCTTAGCCCAACCAATTGAACTTTCATCAAACTTCAGACCCTTTCAACCTTTCATTAACCATAACTCCTTCTCCAAGGTATGTCCAAGCCCGCTAGGTTGAAAACCCGAAAGGGCGGCCTAGGCAAAAGTTAGGGCACCAAAAAAAAAGAAAAAAAGGAAAAAACCCATCAGATCTAGAACTACGAATGGTCTGATTCCGTAAGGATACGTAGTAATCATCATCTCGAGGTACGACCGCTTCAATAAAAAAATTAATCATGAACTAATTCAGGAGCATACTCTTTCTAGATCCCGACATGGACTCGAGTATGAACCTAGCCACGTCAAAGCTTTTTCCCACCCATATTTATATGAGTCATAAATAAACCTTTAATTTCTATTTTTAATCCAAGCTCTCCTTGTCCCTGAAGGACTCTACGACAATTCCATGGTCTCTGGCGATATTTGACTTTGCCTGTATCAACTCCTCAACGAAGAATCCCCAGTGAACAACTCTTAATGCTCAATACAGATCAAATGCATTTCAATCTAGGATCAAAAGCCTAACTCAAGACAAGCTTAAACAAAGTGGGGGCTCCCTATATATGTGGTGGTTCCCCCAAATCAAATTCCCGAAGAGTTATAACCCACTGTTTTCACTTACGGACCCCCGTTATTTACCAAAACAGTTTTCGAAAATAATTCTATCTATTTCTAATCATTATCTACCTATCCAAACCTCTTAATCTTGCAAAATCCTGACCTTGCATTGTATTTCATACCTTTTAACTTTGCATAACCCTGTCCTTGCATTACGTTTCATCTTTCCTTATCCTTGCATAACCCTGACCTTGCATGACGTTTCATCTTTCTTTGCTTTGCATAACCTTAATCCTTGCATAGAGTCTCATGCATCCTTAGAGAGTCTAAATTTGCATCTTTGCATCATTATGTGCCTTTTCTGAGTTGTTTGCACCTATCTGCATCTTTGTTTTGCAGAGACCGGCGATGTATAGATCAGTTCTAAACTACAGAGCGTTTAGAATCGTTCTCCGTCCCGACACCTTATACTTTGACTATCGGTTTCCTAAACCTCAGTCAAGGTGGGGGTTTCTATATACACATAATTGTGTCTCCCCATTTAAGGACCCAATGATAAAATATACTGCGATCTTAATTGGTTCGACCCAAGGGGAGAGTAGTCCGAAGAGCCAAACCCAAAACTATTTCAAAGCGTATTTATAATCCAAAGTCTTATTTTAAAGCCCAATTAATTATTCCTGATAATTAATTGTATTTTAAGCCCATAAAAGGTATTTTAAGCCCAATCCTTTGAAAAAGCCCAATTAATTATTCAATGATAATTAATTGCTTTTATTTATTGTTTTGATAAATATTTTGAGAAATAAATAAATATTTTCAAAGATATTTTTAAAATTGAAATCTGATTTTATCTCGTAGAATCATATTTCCAGATTTAAAGGATAAAATAAAATCGTTCAAAACGCGTTTAAGAAAACGGCTAGCAAAGCGTGTTTGACGCAAGACGGTGCGCCTGGCACGCCACGTGCGTGCGGCGCACTGACTGAGCTGCGTCAGGTGCACCATTGTGGACCTGACACGTGGCTCTATGCGTCACACAGAGACGTGCGCCTAGCGAACTCTCTGCTGACGTGCAGGCTTCTTTTCTATCTTTTTTCAACGTTTTCCAATAAATACGTCACGGTTTTCCGGATCAAAAGACACTTTTGAAATTTACGACTTTACGAATACACTCGACTTACGAAACCTCTGGAACTGAATCATTTCCTTGTATATGAGAGGAACTTCCAGATTAATAGGATGGAAGCTTAATCTGAACAAAAAAAAGGAATGACTTTATCAATCATTTTATATGAATGTTTTGTTATCATTTTTGGAACATTACATTATTATTACAAGGATTGGTTAGATTGATTTTTATGAACTTTGAATGTTCCAAATAGTTGTTTATGAGAAAAGGAGATTTTTTCCATGACTTACAAGTCATATTATTATTATTTACGCTTGATTAGTTTTAAGAAGGGTTTATACTTCTAAGTCCACTTGTTGAAAATTATGGTTACCCCTTGATATAGATCTGTGATGGGATGACTAGTTTGGGGGGTGTGCACACTTAGGTCAAGGAAGGGGAGATAAGAAGAGGATTTGTTTTGAAGATTATTTTAATCCAAGTAATTTGGAAAGAGTTTGTTCATCAAAGTTATCATTGAATTATTAGTGATGGAGTTTTCAAAATGTAAATTGTTACAAACTAGAAAATGTGTTACTTATCTAGTACATTTCGTACTCATTTTTATACTAACGCGTATTTCCTTTTTCCTATTTGGCTGAATAAGGAATCTCATTCGGTTATAATAAGACACCAAATGAACTTACTGCGGAGCCGTATGAGGTAGGACACTCTCAAGTACGGTTCTAAGGGAAGGATTGATTGACCCTCATATTCCTCTTTCGACAAAACAACAGGCCTCATGCTCATAAATTCATAAGCTTTAATGTACGTGTTCGCTTGTATTTCTAGAAAATAAATATATTTTTTGAATGAGAATTTAAATGAAAATATAATTTCAAATTACATGCAATTATTAACTTTAATTTCTGTATATGCTACTTTTTTACTTAATTGGAAGAATGATCTCAAATTACATGCAACAATGTTTGGCATATATTTTCGAGATCACCAACAATTATTAATATAACCCTAGAAAAAAATTGTGTTAGCATACTCCTACCTCAGATCCTAAAGGACACAAGCCACAAGTTCACAACAAACACAAATACACATCATGCATTGAACATGAGAAGGACTTGATGATTACTTAATATGAGAAGAGGACATTGGCTTTTAAGACTTGGTCATGTCACATGTGGAGGCGTGGAGCTGGCCAGTGCCAGTGGCCTAGCCTGGACCTGCCTGTGAGTTTATTAGCTGCTG
The DNA here is from genome assembly GCA_947648045.1 of Beta corolliflora. NCBI lineage: Eukaryota > Viridiplantae > Streptophyta > Magnoliopsida > Caryophyllales > Amaranthaceae > Beta > Beta corolliflora. The sequence continues at coordinate 392,140 of CANSZD010000102.1, read as the reverse complement.
CTCTACCAATGGAAATATAAACTTCATGAACTGTGTATTAAAGAAAAGAATTGTTGTCAATTTGAAGTATTTCCAAAATCTTCATTTTTTTCTGAAATAGTAATGAATTATTACTTATTAGTACCTCTGTACCATCTTACAAGAATGAGTCGTGCATAGTGTTTGCGTATGATCCAAACAAGCAAACCCAATTAAGGTGCTTGACAAGGTCTTCACGTGGAGTTTCCATGGTTTCTCTCATATGATCTTTAGTTTTAAGCCCATGCGTTTTAGTGAGAAAATTTTCAGGAGCATAAAGAAAACGATTTTTTCACCTGATACCCCCGAGTTTTCAAAAAATTCACCTGGTACCCTCCATGTTTTCAAAATTCACCAGGTACCCCTAAGTTTCAAACTAATATACGGGGTACCCTTAAATACCCTTAATGACTAACGGCGTTAACCGCCGTTAGTCATTAACCCTAATTAACCTCTAATTCTAACCCTAAACCCTAACCCTAAACCCTAAACCTAACCCTAAACCCTTACCCTAAACCCTAAATCTAACCCTAACCCTAACCACCCCTCCCACACCCTCACACCACCCCCGTAGCCTCCCCCACCCCGGCCCCCACCCCTCCCCCCACCCTCCCACCACTCCCGTAGCCTCCCCACCCCCTCCCTTCCCCCACCCCCTACCCCTCCACCGCCGCTCGACCTTCGCAGGCTCTCCCCCCTCCCCACCCCCTACTCCTCCACCGCCGCTCGACCGTCGCAGGCTCTCCCCCCCTCCCCAACCCCTACTCCTCCACCGCCGCTCGACCGTCGCGGCCCTCCCCCTTCCCCGCCACCGTCGCTCCAGTCGATTTTCGTTGCTCCCCTACCATTCTAGTTTCGCTGCCCAGATTTCCCCACCCCGGATCTTCGCCGCCCATAGCTTCGTTGCTTGCTTGATTTCCCCCACCCCGGATCTTCGTTGCCCGGATCTTCGTTCTTTGCCCAAATGGTGGCTCGTGTGGGATGCCCGGATCTTCGGGACTTAGGGTGGGATGTACCGAGAAAGATGGTGGGGAGGGGGGGGAAATCGAGGAGAGGGGGGTGGGGACGGGGTGTCGACGCGGGGTGGGGGAGGGAGGGGTGTCGACGGTGGGGGAGGGGGAGGGCGTGGGGGGTGGGGGGGGGGGGTGTCGACGTTGTGGGGGAGGGAGGGGGGCGGGGGGAGGGGGGGGGGGCAGGGTGGGGGGAGGCTGCGGGGTGGTGGGAGTGTGGGGGAGGGGTGGTTAGGGTTAGGTTTAGGGTTTAGGATTAGGGTTAGGCTAAGGGTTAGGATTAAGGTTAGCATTAGGGGGTTAATTAGGGTTTAAAACAGAAAATTAGGGCTAATGACTAACGGCGGTTAACGTCGTTAGTCATTAAGGGCATTTGAGTGTATTAGTTTGAAACTTAGGGGTACCCCGTGAATTAGTTTTAAACTTAGGGGTACCTGGTGAATTTTGAAAACATGGAGGGTACCACATGAATTTTTTGAAAACTCGGGGGTATCATGTGAAAAAACCGTAAAGAAAATCATTGAAGATAATGAATTCACTTAAAAATTCAATTAAATTCCTATCTATGTAAATCTATTAAAAGGCGTTCTCAAATAAGGAACGGTGCCACGTGGCGCACTCCCTAAGAGCTTTTTACTCCATGTAATACATGTACAATAAAAAAATTAGAAATTGCACTGTATAGGGTTCGATCCCATGACTTCAAGTTCATATATTAGATTCTTAATCACTAGACCAAGTGGTATTTAGTGTTATCATTTTGAAGTACAATATTAATAAATGACAATTTTCCTTACCCAGGGCATAGCCCGGGCCTAATAACTAGTTTTCTAATTAAAAATGTGTATAAGTAGGAAACTAGCATAACGTAATTAAAAGAACCAATTTAATACCTAAGTGACATTACCAATACAATCTATATAAAATTAAATTTAAAAATTGAACTAAATTGAAATTATCTAATCAACAAGATACCATCATTAGATAACTTTATAACCTTCCCTAACCTATGTTCCTAATCACACGGGTTTAAACATAATAGTTTGAGCATGGTAACTTTGGCCCACACAAAAGTAAAAGTATTTTGAAAAAGCAATTTCTTTTAGGCAACCGAAAAAGAAACTTGTCCCACCACATGCATATGCCTTTTCTTGAAAGTTAAAAACATGTGCAAAACAACAATGTAGCAATCTTTTAATAACTTTGATCTCCATAAAATATTTTTTATTGAACGCCTACAAATCGTTAATCGCCATATTTTTAGATTAGAATTTGGCTTCGTTGCTTTACCTTCTGGGTGGAATTGTTAATCACATTTGAGGGGGAGTGTTGAGCCCGTGAATAAACCCACATGTGAGTGGAAGTGTTGTCCCACAATTAATGAATTTGGAATTAAGGGGGAGTGTTGGGATGTGAATTCCACATTGAAAAAATATATGAGTTGTGCCCACTTTATAAGGCTAAGGGGCAACTCACGTCATTGCCATATGGTTTTAAGGTGGAACCTTATTGGTCTTGTAAATTGGATTTGCACTCGCGCCCGCCACGGCCCAGGCCTGTTTAACAAATTGCCACAACTTGCAATCTACTCGAGCTGATTACAAAGAAGCCTACAATATATATTATGGAACGAAGAAGCTACCCCATAATCCAAATGATTAGACCGTACGTCAGACATTGTTTTCATGAGTTATTTATGGTTATCAATTACCTCTTATATTTATAATTTTATTTGATGGCAGGATAATAGGATATTTTTTTAAAGGTGAGATGAAATCCTCTTGGCTGACCGTGCACAGGGCTCCCACCTAGAGGCACATTACAAGCCAAGCACCCTCCAATCCCCCACCCCACTTTTAATCCCAAGCAAATGCTTGGGGTCGGAATTGAACCCTAGACTTTGCTAGGGAAGATGGGAAAGCTCACCACTTGTCACTTGAGCCAACCCCAATTCCTGGCAGCAGGATGATAGGATATGCATGGTTACTTTTTTTTGGTAGATAAGAGAGATTATATTGCATCCAAAAAAACCACAATTTACAACCTAACTTCTTGAGGCCAATCAGCAAGCTGAACTTCAAGAAGCAACCACCTATACCACAATAGGTCTGATAAAACTACATTTGATCATAACTGATCTATCCAAATTCTATCAACTGCACTACATTCCTTAGGTAAACAAAACTGAATTCTATGTTCCATTGTGAATTTTATAGCTTCTATACTTGTATTTACACTTTGAACTTGCATATGCCAGTGAGCTTCATTTCTCACTCTCCAAACTTGATATGTAGCAGCTGCTAGCACAATACACAACACTTGTTTCCTTGTCTTGGATCCTTTATATGATCTCTGTGTCCACATTATCCACTGTGGTAACGACCTCCTCCTAGCTGGAATTTCAATCCATCTAGTCAACGATTGCATAAGCTACTGACTGTATGGGCAATTGAAAAATATATGATCATGATTTACCTCCTCTTGATCACAAATACAACATCTATCATCTTGGCATACTCTAATTCTATGGAATCTTGACTTTATCTGTAGCCTTTTCTGAACACTGAGCCACATGATAAATTTATGTTTTGGAATAAATATCCTATTCCACACAGTGTGATCCCAGTTAACTCTTGTTCCTTCTTCTAACATCATCTGTCCCGGGCTTGAATATTCCAATTCTTCAACTCATCTTTAACTTTGCAAATGTATTTCACTACCCAACTTGCAGTGGTGGGAGCTTTAAAATCCCACCAATTATGAGTTTTGAGATAATATGCATGGTTACTTTGTTATTGAGTATAGCATTTGTATCGTACGTACTCATTCTTAAACAATTACGATCTGATCATGCCGGTTCGATCCTACCAACCACTGCGATCCAAAGTAGGATCCAGATCTTGATAACAATTCTTCCAATACACTTTTGTTTCCGGCAAGATAATTTCACTTGAGTATTGCCGAAAAATCTAATTATTGCTACATCTCTTGTGTTGGTAAATCTCAATGACAATCATTTACAGGGAAAGTAGTTGAAATTATAGCGGGAATAAGAATCTTAATTCAATTGAAGCTTTTCAACAACAATAATTCCGAAAAATCATCGACGAAGTCATTAGGATCGAGTTCGAAATTAATTGATGGCAATTTTTATGGTAAGTCACCTATAAATTAAATCTATGCAATAGAAATCAACTCACTCAAATAATCAACTTCAATAATAGATTATCCGGCAATTTTCTGGAATATGGAAATTGCGTTTCACTCGGACATAAAAAAATCCAAAGCAACAATATTTATGGCGATTTCATCTTACTCTATGAAGTTTACTTTTTTTTTTTGGGAAATTCTCAATGGTAGGCTCCTATTCTTGATAATTCCCAATGGTAGATTCAACTTTTTTTTTCTTCCTATTGCTAGGCCTCAATTTTCCTAATTTACCCAAATGTAGCATTAAGTAGGCTTAAACGTTAATTTCATGTTTAGTTTTAATACTTCTGTTAAGTTTTGCCTAAACCCTACTAACCATGATTTATTTAGGTCTAGACTTTTAACTGACTAACAAAAAGTTTTCCCTCCAATTTTAATTTCACTTTCCCTCCAGCCTAACCTCCCATTGCCATGCATTATGCAATGCGTTGCCTTATGACTGTCACTCACCTTCCTTGTTTTTTTTTTTTTTAAAAAAATTTCATGGTAATTTGATCTTCTTACTCCATCACCGTGTACTTTTTTTCTCTTGGGTATGCATTATATATTTCAGAAGTCAAAGAATAGTAAATATTTCACTTTATTAGAAAAGCACATGAAAAGTATGCATACTACTAACTGTATACTACATACAAAGATATGTCAAGATTCATCATAAAGATTAATATTGACCTACTCTTTGACCTAAATAAATCATGGTTAGTAGCGCTTGGGCAAAACTTAACAGAAGTATTAAATTAAACATGAAATTAATATTTAATCCTCATTAATGCTACATTTATGTAAATTAGGAAAATTGAGGCCTAGCAATAGGAAGAAAAAAAAGTTGAATCTACTATTGTGAATTCTCAAGGATAAGAGCCTACCAGTGGGAATTTCCCTTTTTTTTTTATTGAAATCAAGCTTGTTGACGATAATCTCATGAGATCTCTGATAATTAATAGGATCTTATTACTAGCACTGGTAATTGTAGTTCACTAGGATTTTACATCTTGATGTTAATAGCAGTAATAATAGTGAACGGGTTTTCATGGCTTCCCTCAAGAGTTATTATGATTAGCCATAGTTCATTGGTTTAGACCCTAAAATAAAGGAAGATGTTTCGGGTAAAAAACTTGTGAGATGGAGGATTAGTCAAGACTGATGGTCGAGGACCGTTGGAGGCTACCAGATGCTCAAAGAGTGCTGCGAGACCTACAAAAATGAGAGTTAGACTACCCCAGGGGTGTTTCCGGGATCGCCCCTCCGACGCTCAAGTCAGTTATGGAACTCAGCGGTTAGTATTGAGTGGTTGGTCAAGAATTCATTACCTCAATAAATGGGGAACTGTTCCCTATTTATAGGCGTTGGAATGTGTGAAAAGTGTTCATCAGGCTGGGCTAAGGTCTGGGTTGGGCCAGGACCTTTGGCCTGAGCGACCTCTTGAGCATAGGGGGCAATCTTGTAATTTCACCATGGATTGGGGGCCCAGCGATACATTGGGCCCAAACATTAGCCCCACGCGAAATATGCGAAGGAAGACTCCTCTGAGATCGGGTGTTTTGCGGAATGTTGGGTCTTTTCTGATTCGGGTTTTGCCCACCTTGAGGGGAGTCTTTGACCTCGCTCGGGGTGTCTCAGGGCCTAAGGAGCCCCATGTACCTCGAGGGGCGTCTTGGACTTCGCTCGAGGTGTCTCAGGGGCTAATGAGCCCCATGTACCTCGAGGGGCGTCTTGGACCTCGCTCGAGGTGTCTCAGGGGCTAAGGAGCCCCGTGTACCTCGAGGGGTGTCTTGGTCCTCGCTCGAGGTGTCTCAAGGGCTAATGAGCCCCGTGTACCTCGAGGGGCGTCATGTACCTCCCTCGAGGTGTCTTAGGGGCTAATGAGCCTCATGTACCTCGAGGGGCGTCTTGGACCTCGCTCGGGGTGTTTCAAGGGCTGGTGAGCCCCATGTACCTCGAGGGGTGTTTTTATTTTGGCGCTTTAGCACTTGACGGGCGTTGACTCCAGTTGTTCGGGTGACTTGGAGTATCCTTCACTCGATCTGGGTGAAGTGCTTAGGTGTAGGTCTTTGACTCGGCTGAAATTCATTCACGCCAGTTATCGTTGGTGTGACCAAGCGAGCTGGGATGAACTGACTTGGGTAGCCAAAAGGGGCTACCCTAGTTAGGGTGATTGTTGGGCCTTGCTTAGGGCCCAATACAGGGTCTGCTGTCTTTCGGAATTCTTCGAGGCCCGCGAGACACCTACCGTTTTTGTACGGTGTTCTTTTTAAATAGAGGGGGGGACCGTGTCATTTGTCCCGTTCTCTTCATTCTGTTACAGGGATTGTTGTGAGGGCTTTTTTCTTCGAGAGTACAGGTGAAATCGACGAGCACCTCATGAGGGACCGTTAATCTCGAGAGCCTCCAATCTAAGGTACGACCTACTTTCTTCGTTCAATTCTTTAATCAATAAATGGACTCTGCCAGGCTAGGTTCCCCTTTGCTAAATATTGAGGGTTCCTTGTCTGGCTCGGAGACCCCTCCTCCACCCCTCGAGCCATTGTTCGAGGGAGTGTTAATAAATGGGGTACCTGTGGTGTCCGTAGCTTACGGTTGCTCGGACTTTCCCCGTATACTCGGTGCTATTCCATGTTCGAATGACGGGGCATCAGTAATGTCCGCCGGGGGGGAAGAGGTAAATAACCCTCCTTACGCTGTGACTGTAGCTCAAAATCGAGCGGTTCGGAGTTACTTAGACCATCTTCTCAACAACCAGGTTGTTCGAGTGATGGATAGCGAGGATTCATCCCCTGAGCCCAGTATTAGCGGCGATGACCAGCCAACCAAGGGTTTGGGGATTGCTCATTACTGCATTCGGGGGCCCTTCAAACAATTCTTGCTCGTCAACCTCAAACATCTCGAGGGTTCCTACTGGATTAAACATCTGCAGGCGTTGTACATCCCTGAGCCGGATGAATCTGTGTGTACTCCTCCGACGGGCTGAATCGCTATTTACAAGGCCTATTTGGAGCTGGGGTTGCGGTTCCCTATCGACCCCTTCATAGTCTCCGTCCTCAGACTTTGCCAGCTGATGCCTAATAGTGTAGGCACGATGATAGGTTTTTTGGCAATTTGCGACATGATGGGTGTCACTCCCTCGATCAGATTATGGAGAAATTTGATGAAGTTTGTCGTCATGTCCCCAACGACCCATGGTGAGGGTTGGTATAGTTTTCAGGCCTGACTCCGGTACAAGATAGTGGGTACTATGCCCGCGAACCAACAGCTGTTTCGGACTGAGTTTCTATTTGTGTATAGAGGCGCACAATGGGATTTCCCAGTAGTACCTCGAGTCGAAGGTCCTAACTTGGTACTGAACAGATCGGTGCCTTAGATGTCGAGGGAGGAGGCAGTGGTTGCTATATACTGCCAGACTATTACGAAGGAGGTCGAGGGGGTTCGCAAGAAGGTCACCCCGCAATGGCTCCCGAATGATATAGACCTAAGTGATGAGCATTTCCTCTCTACCCTTGGCTTGAGTCCTGCTTACCCCAAGGGTAGGATGCTAATCGATGGGGTCTCTTATGTATTCAGGGATTTTTTTTCTTTGTGAACTAACATTTGCCCCTTGCACAAGTATTACTCGTCAACAGCTCGACAAAGTCATACAGAAGCGGCTGACAGCGAACCAGAGGGTGCAAGAAAATATTCGTCGGAAGATCTCGAGTGGAAAGGCTGATGCACCTCGTCCTTCTCCGGTTAGTCTCTTCTTCTAGGTATCTTACTTTCTTTATTCGTATTCGAGGTCATCTTATTGTACTTGTGTGCAGGATCTAGTGAAGAACAGGCTCCCCCGAGCCCCTGATGTTGCCTCTATCGTAGCGCCACGGGTCCTGGAGGGACGGAGACCTGCAGTGGTCGAGGAACCTGTCACTCGACAGGGAAATGAGGACTTTGGAGTCCCTCGACAGCATGACGTCTCTTCTCGACGAGGGGGCAATGCGTCGGAGAGGAAGAGTCCGAGGGTAAGTGAGTCGGAGGATTCCTCGAAGCCCATTACCGAGCTTACTGAGCTCGAGAAAGCAGGACGTTTTGATTTGGCTATCAAGCGAATCCTTACTCGAGTGGACATCGACGTTTGTCGGGAACTGGACGAGGAGGAAGAGGTCGAAGGTCTGCAAGCCTCCTGGGTTGATGTAAGTCACCATTTTTCGTTGATGTAAGTTCCTTTCTCAATTTCTTGTTTGACTCATCTCGAGGATGGCCGTTATGAGCCATCGACACACTGTTGACACCAGGAAGATTCGAGAGGAGCTTGCTAATTAAAAAGAGTTGGCCTTGAACAGTGGTATTGAACTCGAGAGCGTGAAGAAAGATGTCGAGGCAAAAGAGAAAAGCTTTGTGGTCAAGGTGGCGTCCATAGAGAAGAAGGTCCTCGACGCTCAGAGCCAACGTGACTCGATCAAGAGGCAGTATAATTCCTCGAAAGGGGAGTGTTCCACGGCTCGGGAGCATATCATCCTTGATTGGCAGAACCCCCGAGCTGGCAAGGAATTTGCGGCCGATATGGGGCTTCAGGGCGCCGAGGTTGCGATGAGAGAGACACTGGAAAAAATTCGAGTAGCTCTTTCCAGGGTGTCTCCTTCGACTGACTGGTCCCTGGTCGAGGCCGAGTATGCTGCTATCGTCGAGGCTGACCTCGCCGATGATGCTCCCCCAGAGTCTGATGCCCTTTTGCATAAGAATGTCATGGATGAACCACTGGTGGTTCAAAATGAGAAGGCAAAGGTCGAGGGCCATTCTTCCAACGAGGAGCTCGAGGTGGATGATGAGGATGTCGATGTTAATGGTGCTCAGGAAGTCGACGACTCTAGTTCCGTCTCCCTGAGCACTGGAGATTCTTCGGACAGCTCAAGCGACTCTGAGTAGCATAGCACTCCTTGTTTGAGTTTTGTACTTAGCTTTGCTGGCTTTAGGATGTAATGATTCAAGTTAAATGAAAAAGCTTCTTTTTGCCTATCTTACTTTGTTCGTGCTCTTATTCCCGTGTCGGAGCACCCCTCGAGGGGCCTTGCATGTTAGTTCGTTTTCGACTTATACGGTCGTCGATTCTAGCTTGGGGGACTGGTTGACTCAGGGGATCCCTGTAACAGCCCGCACTTCCGTGCCGCTAGTTAATCACGCTTACCATTCACAAATGTCAGTTAACGTTAGTTAACCTCAATTAGACACCTGCAGCGGAACATAACTCAAACGCGATCCTGGACCTTTTATGGCCCGCAATACAACAACCCAAAATAGTTCATACAACTTCATGAGCTAAACTAATACAATCTCCAAATAATTACCATAATACATCATAAGATTATTTCTAAGCAACAATATAATCCATAAGTTAAACGAGACACCTCTCTGATCACAAACTTATGAACCTAATCTTTTCTCTCTGGAGCGCACTATACCTGCAAAATAACTAAGAATGAACTCTGCCCCCACCAGGACAGGTTCAAAGAACAAAATCAGAGAGACTGAGTACACACTGTCCAACTAGAAAAACTTTTTGGTGGCTTAAAACGCATTTACAGATTTAAGTTTTATCTTACGAGACATTTGAAATCAAGATACAAAGAAGTCATAATAAATGAATTATATAACAAATACTTGAACGCAATATCTCATAACGTAAATAGTATATACTTCAATTGACAGAACCATGAGAATTCTATAGAACTAATACGATCTTCCGAAATCAACTCTAACATACTTTAAGTCATAAAAATATCTCCCACTTCTGTGTTTCAGATACAAAAACCTTTAATCCAACATGTATATCGTAGTTAACTCCTTTCATAAATTCCTAACGAGTTTCTTGGTAAATCATTTCCATAATCGGCGCATGAATTCCATAACTTGGTGAGTAAAACATCACTTCAGAAATAGAGTTTAAAATAACTTTCCATGAAACCACTTAAATATTCAAGTACATATTCTATTTCTTTCAGAATTCATATTACACTGGGGAAGAGAACACGAATAGAGTTGACATCCTGGTACATTCTCTAAACTTTTACAAGGGACGTCTCCCTCTTCCGTTATGTACTGCTTGCAAGACTTTTCAGGACATGTTCCCAGAATACAAAATATACAAAATATAGAATGTTCTTCCCCTCACGAAAACATAATTCGTAATTTAATAATTTTTAAAACTCAAATTCAGGATTCTCGAATCAGATATATCAGAATCTTATAACACAATTGCACTTGGGCATTCTATGTACAAAACTTAAATTACTTGATAAGTACTCTAGTTTCCAACAACTTAGTATAAACAACCTTTTATAAAATTTATTTGATGAAAACTATTCAAACGCGGACTCTAAAGGAATGTGGTCTCAACTCTACGAGCTTATCAATTATCATAATTGAACTCAACAAAACACAGCTTCCCGAAAGATTATAATTCCAGAATAGAACTTAAATCTTACATAAACTTTAAGTAGTCAGAATGTAGTAATATCAAATTCCACATTGTTCATAACTCTAGATTTATAAATTAAATCATATCACATCTATCTAAGTCTCATAATATAGAGCTTCATAGGACATATTTCTATAATTTAGGTGAAACTCATAAAGACCGGACTTATGTATTATAACTACAAGTAACTCTTCCATTAAAATAATTTGGTGTTTAACATCCCCCCTTCTTTCAATTATTTAGACCTCTCATATTTGAACTTCCAACTTCTAATAGCCATTGACAGAGAATCTAAAATGATTAAACTCCACCCCATAGTTGAACTGACACCTCATTACTTTAGCCTTAGTGTCATAAGATAGTTATTTGGGTTCCCGACTTTATTGCCTCAATACTTCATACTTCCATAACCATTAATATATTATACCATATTTTATAATCTACAATTATTATTATAACTCAACAACATCTTATTTCATCTTTCCATGTCATAAATAGTTATACCATTATTCAGCTATCCGTTTATATTTTTTTTCATTATCACTCCAAATACTTAAACTTATTTATAACTCATAACAATATTTCTTAAATATTTGAACTCAATGTTCATATTAATCTTGACTCCTTTATTTTATTATTAAAGCCTATCACCAATGCCATTGTACAAAATATTTATACTCCTCCCACTTTCCAATATTTAACTTACTCTTTCCGTTAGAAGATGGTATCTCTAAACCCTTTTATGTATCCCCGTCCAATACTCATAGTAGAAGACTCCCGTTTCGGAAATAGTTCCTCCCAACTTAGATACTATACGACTTATTATACTATTTTCTACTCCTTCAATCCATCACATATCTCTTGAGCGATTATATCACTAATATAAATCTTACATATCCAATTTCACATCTTTATAATTGATTTATCTTATCCAAAATTTACATATACTTCGTTCAGCATGTTTTGAGGACCCATGACGTTCCTCTAACAATTTCCATTAATCAACTAAATGACGTTTAAACTCCGAAACTTATTTCTAACTACAACCTTAATTGACCGACTTAACTTCCTCACATAACAACCTACATTTCAATGTAGAACTCCTCAAACAAGCAACTTATCTTACAACCACTCCAACATGGACGTTCAATCTTATAAAACCCAATTCCAAATATTATTCGAAGATACCTCTAAATAGTATAGCTTAAATTATAATATGAACTTCTCTTCTTCACAAAAACAGAATCAGAGAGCTTACTGCTTTAATTTATAACTTACCAACTTACATTCCATCTAATATCCAAATGATTTATGGCCAACTCCGGTTTTTATCATAAATCCATCATATAGCTAAATCTTCAACAAGTCGTAAGTTGTACTATATATAACATCTCCAAACGACAGTTTACTTTTGAAATCTCTAACCTTGAACTTTTCATCACCCTAAGTAATCCCAAGCATGCAAAACTCATAATAAGATATATCCTGAAATCTTGTATTATAGTCAGACCTTTAACCCATATCTTCCAAAAGTTAAGTCCATATTCCTCAAATGATAACCAGTATATGTAAAATCTTCTGTATCGTGAACATAATTCGGAATTTACATAGCAAGCTTGAATCAGAAACACTTGACTATTATAATATGTTCAGATTCTCAATAACATTCTATAATTGAAACTATAGGTTCCATAAACTTATCAGTCCCATTGACTTAAGTTTTACTCATTGCAAAGAATACGAAATTGCTCACAACATCTTATGCGTATATTGAGATTTATATCGTCAATTCTTACTCAAATACTTATAATCAGCATACATACGTAATCTTCATATAATACCTTCGAATGTGGGTCATTGCTTAACTGATACTTTAGGTCTCAAAAACCAAATTCTTCAATACGAATTACAAAACAATGTTAGACTTAATATAACATAAGCTGATAACACTGGGTAACTTTAACTTCAAAATAAAACTAATTCACGAAGCCCAAACTTATAAATATATCTCAAATCATGATCAGAAATCAATGCTAAACTCATTCTAATCAAATAATTAGCGTTAAATCATTTCTTCCGAAATCAGATATACATAGTACTTAAGAATCACGCTTTCAAATAAGTTGAACTTTATAATCATAAAACCATAACAAATTCAAGTCAGAACTCGAATCCCTTTTAGGAGAATCATGAAATTCATACGACTTCAAATAGCACAAATACAGTTTAGTTATAAGGTGGAGGGACAATGTGTACCTTTTTCAATTATACTAACACCAGGAATCCACACCCTTGATTTTCCTTTCTTGCTTGACCTCCTTTGCACAATCTTAAAGATTTACCTCAACAATACAAATAATACAGAATTAGCACCCGTTCTTACTAACTCTCAAATGCACGACTTGACCCAACTTTCTTAACATAAATTCTTGCATTACTTAAACTTAATTCCTTGAACTAGAACGAATTAGCAAACATAAAACTTATTAAGAAAATTATCTCCACATCCATTCTCCAACAGTCACCTCCAAGTAATAACAATAATTAATATCCATCATCACAACCATTCAGATAAACAATTTACTTGCTCATATATTATAAGTTATTCCATGAAGTATCCACAAACCCTGATGTGCAAGCATTCTATTAATCCGACTCACTAACATCAATTTCTCAAACTAACTCTAATCAATCCTATTTAGAAAATTACAATACTGATTTCAGACATGTAGCCATGATTTATGATTGGAACATAGAGAACACTTATAAAAATCTGATTTTAGATTATCAAAATTCAAAACATTTTAATTCATAAAATTTCACAATACAAGAATCATAATAATATAATTCTCCGAATATCCTAGTTTCGTTAATAAATAACTAAACTCACCTTACACATGTTTAGAAATACCAGCTATTACAATCCCCCAAGTAGTGGGCCACGTGTTGGATGTCCCGTCTTTGTTCCTATTGGGCCTTAAGATGGGGCCCATAGGTGTAGTTATTGCAGCCTCGGGAATTGCGGTCTTTTTTTCTTATAAGTACCAGGGTTGTCATTTCATTGAAACCATAATCCAAAACTCCCTGTTCCTTCTCTCTTATTTTGATTGACCATCTTCTTCCGTATTATTTTTTCGAGAGCAGATGTCTCAACCCCTGATTACCCAGAGGACCTTCGAGCGGCTAAGCGCCGTCAAATGGCCAACTCTGGCTCGAGCACCGCTCCCTTGGCGTCTGGGGTGCCAATTGCCTCGAAGGTCGTCCCAGTTAAAGGGCGTATGGCGAGGAAGGATATTGATTCTTCGACGACTTCTAAAACCGCTCTTCCCACCGTTCCTCCTGCTGATGTGAAGCAGGAGATCCCGGAGGTCAAGATCGAGGACAAGCCCTCGCTTCCTCTTCCCCAGCCTGGAGGGCAGCAACCTTCCAATAAAAGGCTGAAAGGGGAGGACCCTCCTCCTACGACTACTGCACCTTTTACCGCCTTTTCGAGGGTGGAGTTGGCAGAAAGGTTCGACAGGGCCTCCTGCTCCTTGATGACTGCTGCTGATGAAGCGGCTTGTTTGACCCCCGGGGGCCAAGAGCTCGAGGCCTTAAAGGCCACTCTTGTCGAGGTATGTATTTTTCCTTTGGTAAGTTTACTTGTGTTAGTACTCCCTTACTAATCTATGCTAATCTCCTTCTGCAGCTCTCGATTAAAGTGTCTGTCTTAGCCTGTCGCCCTCGGGGTGTCGCGGCTGCGGATGTTAAGAAGGACCAATTGTCCTTCGACGAGAGGAGCGCCCTCAATAACCAAATTCGGATTGTTGAGTTGAAGCTGTCCGAGGCTGAGGGGGCTATTAAGTAGGACCATCTGTCCTTCGAGGAGAAGATGGCCGGGTTCGAGCAAGCTTTTAAGGACCTCACTAAACAGAGGGATTCGGCCAGCAGGAGGCAACGCCAGGCGGCGAAGGAGTGCAAGGAGGCTTTGGCCAAGGCTGAGAGGGCCAACAAGAGGGCTGAGGAGGCCATCTCAAAGGCTACCGCTTGTCGGGAGCTCATCACCGAGAATTGGAAGCTCTCCGAGGCAGTGAGGGTCTTTCTCGAGGATGCCTCTCTCCAGGCTTCCGAGGTTGGCCATGTTGAGGCCTTCAAGAAGGTTCGGACCGTTCTTGAGAAGATGTCTCCTAACCTTCCTTGGAAGGAAGTGGAGGATGGTTGGGACTCCTCGAGGGGAGGGGGATGCAGATGCCCCTAAGGATGAGGACGGAATTTTAGCCACCGGTAATCTCGACGTCTGACCACCTCCCAACTTCTTCCGGTATTCTCCCCTTCTCTCACTAGTGGAAAAAAGCCCATCTGATGCGGTCCAAATCGGACTTACTGATCCGGTTATGGTCCGCATCGGATGGGCTCGCAGCAGTTCCAAAAATTTTACTGATCCGGTCCAAAATCGGATCAGTAAATTATTTACTGATCCGGTTTTGGGTGAAAACCGGATCGGATAACTCCCCCAAAAAAAACCAAAAAAAAATATTTTTTTTTTTTTGCATTTTTTCATTATTAATCAATACAAAATCAATAATATATATAAATACTCATTTTATTAAGCATATTATGCTCAATTGAAGCATAAATAATTAGATACATAAATTTCCCGCTTCTTTATTAATTTTACGGCAAGCATCCTCAATCTCCTCCTCTCTAGAACAAAGTATACAAGCAGCATCATATACTTACAGCAACAAATTGCTCCAAAACAGAGCTATACAACAGATTCTTGAGCCATAAGAGAGTTTGCTTGGGCACCTGGAATGGATTGCCTCCACAAGCAATGCCATAGGGTTGTTGGAAGCTTCATTTACCTCAAGCTTCAGCTTCTTGAGCTGCAAGAAGGTGGAAACTTTTCAGCATGATTTCTCTCAAGCAACAAAGCAAAGATAGGTAGAGACTGGAGAAATGAGATCAAGAAATTATAGTCTCATTAACCTCCCAATCCAAAAATGCAGGGTTCCTTACAGAATCTAAAAGAAGTTCAACCATTTCAGGAACACAAGTCTTCAAAGCATCAAAAGTGTAACCCATCTGGTCCCGAGAAGCTGATGGCTTATGCGCAGGGGGGACCGTGCAAGGGGGGTGGGCAAGAAGGGGGTCTACGGGGTGGGGCAAGCAAGGGGGTCTGCAGGGGTTGGGCGAAGGGGAGGGGGATCTGCGAGGGTGGGGGCACAGCAGGGGGAGGGGGTGCACGGGGGGGAGCAGGGTGGGGGACTGTGCAAGGGGGTGGGCAAGAAGGGGGTCTCAGGGGTGGGGGCAACGAGGGGAGGGGGCAAAGGGGGTGGGGCACCAAAATTCAAAGATCCCAATTATTATTTTCATTGTCTTTTATTTGGTCCATATTTTGCTCATGAAATAACAAAAATTCATCCACAACATCAATTGATGCAGCTGAGCAAATATTCAGGTCAATCAATCAAGACAATTACCTCAAGGATAGTATGAGCACCAAATTCTTTTCTCCACTGTAACATATCAGCCCACATTTGTTTTGCCTTCTCAATGTCAAACTTTCTTGCCTTCAAAAACCTGCAAGCACAGATTTTAAAGATGAACTACTTGATGTCAAACAAATACCTAAAGGCTCTAGGCAATCAACGGTTAGTTGAAGACAAATGATATGTTACAACATAGCTAGACAGAAGAGCATGGCAACTCAACTGCACAACCGTTAGACAATAATTAAACAGAACTTCTATAAATGAGCAAAGACAACAGAAATAGATGGACAACATGGTATAGCCTGTAGATCTCAGAGTCAAATAAGAGAACAAATAACCTTCGCAAGGTGTAATAATTATCATGTCTTGCCGGCAGCAATTCATCCAATGCCAGTGCCTGCCGAAATGCTTGCACAGCATGTACTTCCTTAACATGTCGCACATCCTCGATAGAAACAGCAGCACTTCTGCCCTCAATCTTCCTCTTGTTTTTTTTATTGCTCAAAGAACGCCATATATCTTCACTCTAATAACCACATATGATTCGTCCAACTGATCCTGCACATATATAATATGAGATTAGTTAAAAATGCTTACTTATATATAATGGTCACAAATTATTAGCAGACAAAAACAATTGCTAATTGATATATTAATAACTATAAATAATACCAATTAAGCTATGAATTTTCTAGATTGCATGTGACTGAGGACTTTAGCATAGTTGTACAAACCTGGTCTGATGTCCAAAGAGTGAGGTTGTCCCTAGCTAAGAAGTTGCATGATCAGAGTGTTGTCCTTGTAAGATTCTTCACCCAATGTATCCAGCTCCGCTATGGTTTCCTCAAATGCCTGCAAATAATTGAGCAAATTATTGGACACGCCCAACCACATGAACGGTCATATTTAAAATTCTATGTTTTAAATTGGCATATCAGCCGTGGTAGGGAAATTTCCAGGAGCAAATTTAAATAGAAAAAGCAGCACAAACAAGCTAAGGTTAATATCTATGTTCATCGAATTCTTTAATGCAATTGACTCCATGCATTTGGTGATCATGAATTCATGATGCAGAGAAGTTTCAGTCATAGAGAACATCAACATTCACTATCAACTATGCAAGTACATCCCACAATTCATAGACAAACAAAATGACTAGAAACTTTGGGACGTTCCTCCATAGAATCCAAAAACTATTTATCTCATAAACAATCCATGCAAATACACAAGTGCCAGCCTATACAATGGAAAGCAAAATATCACAACACCACCTTGCCATCAGAACATCAGATGCAACACTCAAGGGAACAAGTTTATCAGTGTGAAGACAAAAGATATGATCATTTATAACTCCTCAATACTTACAAAAATTAGACAAAGACTCCACAAATGATGAAAATTCTCCTAGCAACATCATAGATGTTTAAAAAAACAATGAACATTGAACTAATGAACAATGGAAGAGATGTAATTACCTGTTTGGCCATGCTACAAGCTTTGTCAGCAACATTGAGTATCTCATAGTAGATTACTGAGAAGTTGAAAGCAAGACCCAATCTAATGGGATGTGTTGGCGGCAAATCTACAAGGGTTGTATCCTGAAAGACAAATTATCACAAAAAAGAAGACAGATCATAAGCCTAGTATATAACATTCAACACCATGTCTAAACCAAAATAACAATACGAATAAAAGAAATTAAAGACCCTAATAATCAAATCTGGCCAAAAAGTTAACATCACATAATGGAAAAGAATTAGCTAGATGTCTAAGTTCCCACACTCCTCCGATCAAGTTAGCAAAAAATCTTCATAATTGGACCTCAAACTTCAACTATTTAAGTGTGTCAATCGGAAAAACGTACAATCTCTTAATCCGAACATGAACCTGTCTCCAATATCAGGTCACAGGTCATCTCCCTCCAAATCCCAGAAAATTACACCACAGGATGATTTTGACATAAGCATGACAAATTTGTCAAGCTGGAACTTCAGAAACTAGATAACTTCTACATGTTATCCACCTATGCTATTGGCAAAACTCGGAAAATCATGCTGACAACAAAACACATGAATAGAAATCTTTATCCTACTTCTCCACTTTCAACTACCATACTCCAATTGTGCACTCCGTACACTCAATATTTTGATAGTCCTATTAAAACAGCAGAGCTTTTTCCAAAAACAAAGAAACTGCACCAAAATCAATCCAAAGAAACAGCAAATCCCAAATCTGAACTCAGCAATAAGCAATACTCTATTCAAATATTCAAGCTTACAGTATTTAGCAATTGTTCCACCATTATTAACTCGAATCTCTGTTATTCTCCTCTACTTTTAACATATACATCATACAATTCCAAAATCAGACCATAAATCAATAACATCTTAAAATCAAATAAACTTAAAAGTCAACATTAATCCACTCAGATCTCCACAAAACGAAACCCGAAACCCTAAAAAATCGCACAAAACATTATTTCAAAGACTTCCTCCTCTACGGTAACATAAACCCTAAAATCGAAATAAATTACAAAGCCCATATTTTAAAGAAAATCAACCAAAAAAAATACTAAAAACGAAGATATAAACTAAAATAATAAAGAAATCAAACGAAAAAATAGAGAAATTAAGCGAAAACCTCGAGATCTGCAGCGACGAAGATGAACGGCGAGGGAGGAGAGGAGAACTGCTGGCGAGATGAACGTCGAGGGACTGAGAGAGATCTACGAGGTGAAGATCTGGACTTTGTTTGTCTTCGTTGATCAACGACGAGGTGAAGATCGACGAACGAACGAACAGTGCAATATAGGAGGTTGCTTCGTTCGTGAGAGGAGAGAAAAGAGTGAGAGAGAGAGACGGGAGGGAAGAAATGAAATTGGGTGAAGGAGAATTGAAACGGGGGTTTTTCCTTAAGAAAAAATAACGAAAAATCTAATCCGGCCTTGTGAACCGGATCAGATTTTAGAAAACCGGAGCGGTTTCTAAAATCTGATCTGGTTCACTAAAAGACCGGATCAGATTTTCCGCCCAGCTTTCCCTCACATTTTTTTTATGATTTTCGGATGCGGTTTTGTAAAAACCGAATCTGTTACTAAGTGACAGATAAGGTTTTTTCCACTAGTGTCTCTCTATGTCTCCTACGAGGGTTAATGTATGTCCCTCATAGTTTTCTTCTAGCCTTTTGATATCTTTCTGATGTAAGCTTGTTGCCTCGATGGCTTGTATTCTCCATGATTAATGTAATAAAATTTCTCTTTCAATACAATTGTCTTTTATTCTGCTAACTTTGTGCCTTCGGAATTCTTTTTTTTGTCTGTGCTAGTAGAACTCGATAGATGCAAAGCGTACATAATACATATATTTCGATAGATAAAACATGAGAATTTGCTGGAAGTCAGCTTTACAAAAATTGGCTTAGAGTACGCCATAAGACAATGTACATGGTAAGCTATGCTCCTAATTTCGATGGCAAAAACTTAAATGTAAAACTTGCGGAGATTATCAGCATTCCATGGTCGAGGTAGTTCCCGACCATCCTGATCTTCGAGGCGATATGTGCCTGGTCGAACAACCTTGGTGACTTTGTATGGACCTTCCCAGTTGGGCTGTAGCTTACCAAGTCGAGGTTCTCTGCCTCTTGCTGTAGACACCAAATTTTGCACCCCTTTTTCGGGTAAATAAAGATTTTGAAAAGAAATTAAAATAACGAAAACCATCATGCATTGTGGAGCGCACGCCCTGTCTAATGAGCACGAATTTTATTCCGTTGTATGGTTTTCCTTTTTTTTGCGTATTAGTCGTGCAGTCTCGGCTTAGAAACGTAATTTTCCGTGAGTCGTAGTCAATAGCTACAATCACCGTGTTAATAAAATGATTCGTAGTATAATCATTCTCGTTTTCACTAATTTGACGAATTTTCGTTAATTATCTTAAGTTAGTCTTTCGGAAAAACGAAAAACGAGTCGTGATTAAGCGTCGGGATTTTAGTCGTATCCCAAAACCGGCATTAATTAGTTTTCTTGATGGTCAAGTCATTGTTCATTGGATAAATAATAAGAATATATTCTTTATCCACTAAACACATCCTTTATCCATTAGTTAGAGAATAAAAATCATGAAAAAGAATAAGAATAAGAATCAAATCTTCTTTTTTCGGAAGATTCGAACTGTGCGCCAGGCACATGACCATGCGCCAGACGCATGATCATGCGCCCAATGCACAACAGGCTCCTGCGCTAGACGCAGGTCTGTGCGCCTAGCGCCAGACGTTGCGCTAGGCGCAGCATCCTAATCAGTTTGTTTTGCACGTTTTTCGATGCATTTTTTTTACGTATTAGGATGTTTAGGGAAGAATATTTTCTGGAAATCTGATCTTGCTTCATTTATGAGAAAATCCAAAAAGGAATAAGAATATTTGTGTTTCCAAAGAGATTTGATGATGTCATTAGGGTGAGGTCATTAGAGTGATGTCATTAGGGTGATTAAGGATGAAGAAAATCAGATTTTTGGGTGAAAAATCTAATTTTCTACCTCTTTGAAACCCTAGTTCACCTCCTTCATTTCTCTATAAATACCTTCCTTTTTTCCACTTCAAAACCAAGTTGAAAAGAGTTCAACTTAATTTCACTACTTCTTCATCTTCTCTACTCCATTCCTCTAAAGAAATCATACTTAAGAAAAGAAAGTAAAAGTTAGTAAGATAATTAGTGAGTAAAGAAGTTCATCAAAAGAAGAAAAAAACACAAAAAAGAGTTTAAGTTAGTAATTAAGTGGATTTAGAAACTCACTTAGAAATTAAGAAAATCACAAAAAAAAAGGTTGAAAAATTTGCACAAAGGAAGTGCATCATTGAGCAAGCAAGGTAAAGTGGAAACTCATGTTTATTTTTGATTATCTTCTTAATCATCTACTAACTTCTTCCTTGTTTTTTTCTTATCATTTTTTTAATCTTTGGAGTGATTTGGGTATGTGGAAGTCCTAATAGGTTCCCAACCTTAAATCACCCCACCTAGAATAGTCACCTCCAATGGGGTGACTCTTAGGAAACAATGTGATTATGTGATTTTCCTTAATCAAGTTGTTATTCATCACCAAAAATATTTTCATAAAAAAATACAAAACAAGTTGTGCATAAACATCTCCATAAAAAAGAAAATGTGATGTTGTAATTATAATCAGTTTTAATTTCGTACTTCATTCCATTTTGTCGTCTGTATTATCAGAATAGTTTGTAGGATTTAATATTTTTCCTATGACGTGCAAGATGTTTCCAGCAACTGGGCTTTGGAATTTCTAAAAAAGGAATTTTGTATAAATAATTAAAAATCATTCAACTTTATTGTGCAAAACTGATTTTGTCCAGTACCACCTAAGCTTGTTCTGTCAATAAAGTTTAATCTAAAATCATTTAGATAAAACTAATAACATCAAGTTTAAAGAAAAAATCAGTAGCTTTTCAAAAATATAAAAATCATGTTCATATGAATTTTATACTTCCTCCGTTCTGTTTTAAATTGAAATGTTTGCTTTTTCACGCAACCCAACGCACTTCTTTAATTGTTAATATCTTTAGTTGTGCACACATAAAAAATATAAAAAAGCTATAATTTGATAGTATGCATCAAGACGAATCTAACAAGATCCCACTTGACTATGTTTTTCTTTATATAATGGCGATAAATTAGAGTTAAAATTGATCAATGAATAGTGTCATTTCACCCAATATTTCATTTAAAACAGAACGGAGGAAGTAAAATTTTACATCATTTTTACAAAACCATTCATGTAAATCACTAAATTCCAGAAAATTGATTTTCCTTTCAGTTAAGGAAATAAATAAAAAAAAGGGTCTTAAAAGTGTCAAATTCAAGTGTAAATTTCCAGTCTAGTTCTTCAAAGTGTCTAGAATGTTCATACCAAAATTCACTTCAAAATAAGTTCAATAAGTTGGATTTTAAAGAACAACGTCAATAAAGGTCTTGTTTTGACCAGTTTTGACATAAAATTCGCCATAATTCAAGTTGTCACTAAAAACTTATGAAATTTTGACGCAACATAAATAACTCACTGATCTATCTATAGATGTATCAAATTCTCCATTTAACGCTTTATACAAAAAGTTATGATTTTTGTAAGTCAGTGCAAGAACAAAAGTGCAATCTGGAAAATGAAATAAAGTAATTAACTCAACTTTCATAAAAAAAATATTTTCTTCATACGAAAATGTGAATAAAAAAACCATGAAATTTTTAATTTTCTCTTAAAATGACTCATTTCATCATGTGAATAAAAAACAATAAAAATGTCATAAAAATCAAATCAAAGAAGTTACTTAATCTTTAACTTTCACAAATTCACAAATTCACAAATAAACATGAATTCCAAAGCCCATTCAAGGAGGTAAAGATCAAGGAGCATCGTGGTGAAGACCAAGATTGAAGATTTGTATAGATCATAGATTTTGTACATATTGTTGTAATAATAGTTTCTTTGTAAATAATTGTTGCTCACTCAATTAATAAAAAACATGGAGATGTTTATGCATAATGTTCATAAATAATTTCACAATTCTTTTTAATAAAATGAGCAACCAATGTTACAAATGTTGCATGTTGGGCCTAATATGTCATAGTACATGAATCAAATGACCCAATCTCAATTAAGAGGAAAAATTGCAAATCTAACTAAGTTAAATTGTATGATGATCCATCTTACATTTTAAAAATGTATTCTCCATATTCAAATGGATTAATCATATAACTTGACATAATTAGATTGGTAATTATGATCTCCAAATTGATTTTAGGCCATTTCACGTGTCTCACTTTAAATGACTAAATTCCAACTAGCCAAACACAATCTCCAAATTTGATCTCAAATTGATCATTTCTCTCTAAATGACTTAATAATCTTCAATTAAGATTATTTCTCAAAAGCCTTCAAATTAGGAAACTTCTAAGACCTCTTGAAAATCATAAACGTAATCACTAATTAAGGTGGTTATTTCAATCCTCGATTAATCGCTAATTAGAGCGGTTAATTCAAACTTTTTATTTAATCACTAATTAGAGTGATTATCTTAAACATTAATAATCGTTAATTAGGATGGTTATTATTCTTATTTAATCACTAATTAGAGTGATTATCTTAACCTTAATAATCGTTAATTAGGACGATTATTTTTCTCATTTAATCACTAATTGGAGTGATTATCCTAAACCTTGAATAATCATCAATTAGGGTGATTACTTCCTAACCTTCATTGTTAGTCACTAATCAAGGTGATTATCTTTCCTTTTAAGTTTAATCACTAATTAGGGTGATTATCTTAACCTCCATTTTTAATCACTAATTAAAGTGATTATCTCAATCCCATTTCAATCACTAATTGGAGTGATTACCTCATTTCAGATAGATTTGTTTAATTCTAAAGGTGAGTTATTCATAATCTATTCCCTCCTCTTCTTTCCCCAGTGGAATTGGCCATTTAGGGTGAGACATAAGCTCGAACTACGACGGTTTTGATCCATGAGTGGATTACAATCCCCCAATGATTGGTAAGTAGTGCAACTTCAGTGCTCAAACCAACCATGTACAAATGATATATTGGTCCTAAATAAAAATGATTGATGTGTATATGTGCAAACTATGTGATTTTCTTTCTTTTGAATAGCCATGATTACTTTAAAATGGAAAATAATGCATTTAGTAAGAGCCCGTTCTGTAGAACGGAAGAGGAGACGAGTTCCAGACGTTCGCACCTCCTAACCTAAACCCCGAACCCTATCTCATGGTATGAAAGACCAATTTTCAAAAAGCCTTATCCATATGAAGTCATCATCGTTTTAAATGATTTCTTGAAATTGATTTTAAAACGATTTATTAAATAAATCTGTCCCTCTTCAGATATTAATAGGGTAGCGACTTCGAAGTTTTCTAAAACTCATAGTCCAATGGGAGACTTTCGTGGGATTCAGACTGTTAATTAAGACAGTCAAAAATCGGATACCACAATTGCTTCGAACTTTCTTAGGACCCAGTCGTTGACTTGTAGTGGTCGATGTTTGATGCGTCGGTTAAAGAGTCGTGTAAGCTTGAGTTTGTAAGAAATAGCCTTGAGGAGGGTGTTGCCTAGTGTTTCAGGGAGCAAATCGAGGTTAACTTGCTTTTCTTCTTCATTGATATTTTGGTCGTAGAAGGTGATCCTCGGTGAGGGGATACCCACCTCGACGGGCAGTACATTTTCGCTCCCGTACACCAAGTTGAATGGTATCTTTTCTGTGGCCTCTTTAACCGTTGTCCTTGTAGACCATAGGATCCCAGGTAAATTGTCGATCACGACCCTTTGGTTCCCTCGAGCATCGTTTTTAACCCTTTCAACACCACTTTGTTAGCTGCCTCCGCTTGTCCATTGGTCTGGGGTCGACTTACAGCTGAGAACCTGGCCTCAATGCCAAATCGAGAGCAGTATTCTCTTGTTGGCCCGCTGTTGAAATGTCTTTCGTTATCTGATATGAGGACTCGAGGAATTCCAAATCTTGTGATTAAATTTCGCCAGATGAACTGTTGTACTTGCTTATCAGTGATGGAGGCTAGTGGCTCAGCCTCGACCCACTTGGTGAAGTAGTCGACGACGACCAAGAGGAACCTCCATTGTCCTGAAGCCACTAGTGGAAAAAACCTTATCTGTCACTTAGTAACAGATTTGGTATTTACAAAACCGCATTCGAAAATAATAATAAAAAATGGGAGGGAAAGCTGGGAGGAAAATCTGATCCGGTCCTTTAGTGAACAGGATCAGATTTTAGAAACCGCCCCGGTTTTCTAAAATCTGATCCGGTTCACAAGACCGGATCAGATTTTTCGTTCATTTCTCGCTCCTCTGCCTGCTTGCTCCCTTAGAACGGCCCATTTCTCTCGCCCAATATGATAAACCCTCCATCTATTCCCCTCACTCCCCTCCATCCTCTACTGATCCCTCCCTCATCAAACGCCTCTCCTCTCAAACCCCCCCCCAACAAACCCTAACTCCATCCTCTTTTCCGTTTCCTCGTTCCTCGCGAACCTAAAATATTGGAAAGTTTAGCGATGGCGGCACTTCAGTACTTGGAAACACAGAGAAACTCGCATCTAAAGCTCTCATAATGGTACAATACTCTAGCAGATCTGTATCAGAAGATGCTCTGGCATCAGCTTACTCTCGAGCTTGAGAAGTTCGTCGCTCTCGCAGTATTTCAGGTCCGTACTTCGTTTTCTAAATCGTTGAGTTTTTTTTTTGCTTTTTTGATGATTGAAAATTTGAATTCGATGGTTCTTTTGCCGCAATTGAATCGTGTTTTACTGATTTGTGTCGGATTTCGCGGCAATTTAGGGTTTTTGTGATGAGTAGGTTGATTATAGCGAGGTTAGGGTTTTTAGGGATCGATCTTGTGAGGATTTGAGCAGAATTAGGGTTTTAGGTTCGTTTTGTGTGTTTTGAGGAGTAAAAGTAATTGATACCGATGATGCCGATGAATTGTTCATGTGCCTCGAAGTTGATGAATTCTTCAAGATCGTTCTTGCAAATTTGAGCAGTGGGAAAACTAGGTCGTTACTAACTCCCCTAATGTCAAATAATAAAAAAAACCTAACTATCCACCTAAACTAGTCAAGTGGTAAGTAAGGGTCGAACCACAAGGATCGGAGGTCTCACCAAGGTAGAGTCGCTACAAGTAAGCTAAGTCGAAGAAATGGTCAAGTTTTGGTTGAATTAAATAATTAAAACTATTGGAATCAAATTAGAAAAAGTACTAGGAATGGGAAATCACCACAATCATAGCTCACATCCAACAATCAAGTAGAGAAAAGGGGTTGACAAGCATTGGGGATATGCAAAGGGAATAAACAAACCTAAACACCTCTAAAATCATTGTTAGGGAGTTTAGAGTCCTAATTATGGCAACAAAACCTATATTTCGAGGCGTCATCACCTAACTAGGCCAAGTTAGGAATTGATATTAAACCCAAGTTAATACCAACCAACAAGTGATGTGTAGCAACTAATCAATCGATCATGAAGGTCAACCACATAAAAGTAAACCATTAAATGGGCAACAAAGGATCAAAAGATGATGGAGCTCACATCAACCAAGTCACCAATCAACATCAAAGATTGAAATTGCACAAATCCCAAACAAAACCAACCCAATGAACTCTACTCATGAAAATAGGATGCAAACAATGATTGGGTTACTCCCAATCCTAGTTAATGAACTACTCACTACCCATTATACTACCAAACATCTTAAACATGGAAATCTAGCTATTAAATCACCAATCTAAAAATAGCAAAAATCAAAAATCAATACTTTAGAGTAAAAACAAAACCAAATCTAGTGAGCAAACAAGAAGAAACTAGGAAAAGATGAAAATTTTAATCTAGATTAATTACTAAGCATGAAGATTAAACAATGAAAACATGAACCTAACAAAGTAGGAATGCAATAAAAACAATGAGAAAGAAAGAAAGGATTGAGAGGATTACTAGGGAAACAAGAAACTTCAAAGAAATTGTCACTTTTTCATTGATTTTCAATCTCCAAATTACACCTCTTGAGCCAAGTTTTCTCTCTCCTACACTAGTAAACAAGATTAGGGTTCTAAAAATCTGGGATCCTTTCCAAAATAGGGTAGAGGAGTATTTATACCCCCTCTAATTACACAAGTCGTAAAGGAAAAGAAATCCGGAAAAAGCCCAGCGAACAGAGACCCGGGCGGGCTAAAATGGGCCCGGGCGGGATGGTAAGAGTAGCCCGGGCGGGATGGTAAGAGTAGCCCGGGCGGTCTCCCTGTGTGGCCCGGGCGGTGCAGGGTAGATGGGCCCGGTCTGGTGCCCCGGGCGGGAACCCAAATTTGCAGGCAAGAGGCAGAAAGTTTGGCCGCCGATGGGGCCGGGGCGGTGGCACGTAGCCCGGGCGGGCGACTTGGCCCGGGCGAGCCGGGTACATAGCCCGGCGGGCTCATTTGCTCGGGCGGGCTTACGGAGCTCGGGCGAGTGTCTTTGCTCGGTTGGTCCTTAAGCTCCCCGGGCAAACTCTTGCTTCCCCTTTTTGCTCCCTCTTAGCTTGTAGAAGCTTGAGTTCCTACACATCAAAGATCAAATAGAAGAGTAGGGGAGGGGGATGCAAATACATGTACACACGTGCTAAGAGAGAGTTAGGTAGAGAAAAAGGCGAAATTAAGAGAAAAAGAAACTAAAATAGGAAATAAGTCAAGTAAAAATAGCCTTAATACTACCCTAGGAGTGAGATAAATCTCACTCATCAACTTCCCCCAAACTTGAGTGTTTGCTTGTCCTCAAGCAAAGTGCAAAATGAAATAGGAGGAAAGGGAATGACCTAACGAAGATAGCAAGGCAAAATCAACCAAGACAAAACACACTTAAGGTAAAACAAAGAAACTATATACACTAACTCACTTTCGTAGGAATCACGATCACTTTTAGCATAAGTGACAAGCCATTTAAACCCCAAAGTTGCTAATGAGGACGAGTAATGCTCTCGTAAGGGTTTTCTAAGAGTTTGACCCATAACTCTAGATCTTAGAATTCAAGGCAAATCAAAGATAAGAAAACCAAAAGAAAATAAAAAGGATGCTCTTAAGTGAGATTTTGAAGAGGAGCAAACACAAATGAATGCAAGAATTTCTAGACACTAAAAGTAAGCATGCTCAAAGATGTCCATAGGTTGATTAAAAACATACCATACACTAAGCATAGAGAACTAGATAGAGCACATTTCCTCAAATTCTACAACCATACATACCGCGTCCTCTCAACTAGTTTCAAATTCGCCATTCAAGGTAGCTTCTCTAAACTCCGAAGAATGGAGCCGATAAATGTAACAAGAAATAGAAGAGGAGAAGGTTACTCGACATCTCGACATGGCACATTCGCTCAATAGGCTTGATTCCAATCTTCCGCCACCGACAATGACTCAACCCTCTAAGGTCAAAAGGACTTTTTAAGGTGGTAACGTAGGCTAGGGGTAAAGGGTGCGAATAAATTTGGATAGTGGTGCTCAATCCTAAAATAGTGAAGTCTTAGTAGGAGCGAAAGAGCTAAATAACCATAAATCACAAATCATACTCGACCGTTTTGGGAAAAGGTTCCCCCCAAACTTATTCAAAAACATAGCAATAATGAACTTTTTTTTTTTTTTTTTTTTTCTCCTTTTTTTTTTTTCTTTTTCATCTTGTTCATTTTTATTTTTCTTTTTTTCATTTTCCCCGCCTTCTTTGACTTTGGGTGGCTTTTTCTATGAAGTTGCAATTGCATTTATTCGAATATATACACAAAATTTCCACTATACCATAAGAATCTCATCATTTTTCTTTCCCCCTTTTTTTTTTTCAAATATTATTCAAGACAATCGCTCTAACTTCACTATTCACTACAAGGGTGAGAAATAAAATATGGAGGCAATTGGCTTGTATTGAGGTAACCAAAGAAAAGGATAAGGCTCGAAGGGTTAAGAGGAAGGGCAATTGCAAATTTAAAGAAAACCAAGAAAAGAAACGAAAACAAAAGGGCCTAAAACTATAAAAATAAAAAAAATAGTCACCGAAATGAACGCCTTTATCATTCCCTAGAGTGGCTCGGTCGCGATCTTGGATAGATTGGAGTCAAGTTCTCGATAAAAGTATGCAATGTCGAGGATCCATGCCGCTCAAAATAGATGTTGGGGCTTTTTGAAAGTCCTCACATGGGATTATCAAGCAAATACTATCCTTTTTAGGTTTCAAATTCACTAGAGAGAGCAACACCATCATACCACCATCCATGAATTAAGGTCTTGTGCTCTCAAAAAGTTCTAACCACTACCTTAGAATATAGTAACCTAAAATCAACCATAAACATCTCAAAGCATGCGGACTTCTAACATCTAGGAATAAAAGCATTCAAAAGAGTGGAGTTTCAATGATATTGTTCTCAACTCAAGAGCAAAATAAATAAATAAAAGAGAAGTTTGCCTTGATTCATACTTTTTTTTTTTTTTTTTTCTCTTTTTTTTCTGTTTTTTTTTTATATACACACCATCAAACTCAAACATCACTCATCAAATATCAACACTAAACATCAAGCAATTCTAACCCTCATGAAGTACACCCCAAAAATTAAACCTACCCTCTAGACACTTAGTCATTCACTACCCTTTTTAAACATCCCCACCCTTTTAATACGAGTGAAAGCAACCCCCCAAACTTAACAAAAACACCGTCCTCGGTGTGCCAAGCATATACATAGGGGGGAGGGCGGGGGAAAAATGATGAGGATCCTAATCCTCATCCACCGGATCATCGTCCGATAGTTGGGACGCGGGAGGACCATGGGGGGACCAACCCCCGTCAAATGTAGGATCGTCAAAAGGATAGGAAGGATCGCCCCTTGGATCGGTCCCACCCGACACCGTGTAGTCATATGGTGGTGGACGAGGGGGCCAAAAGGGGTAGGTCGGTTGACCACTGTTCCACCCCGGAACCGGCCCATATTGGGGAGGCATGTTGGGGTAGTTGACAAATGGCTCAACTAGACCTTGCTCCACATGATAATGAAAAATTTTATTTTGTTGGAGCATGATAGTGTCAATGTCTTGTCTCATCCTTTGGTATTGGTCATTGAGGTGACCAAACCCTTGGGATTGAGACAATGCGAGGTTGGCTAGGTGAGCCTCTATTGAAGACATGTCAAAAGAGGATTCACCTTGGCGGAGGAGGAGCCGGCACGGGAAGAAGAGGGGCCGGCTCGGGAGGGGAGGGGTCGTGGAGGTGGACTATCATCACCACCTCCTTGGGGTACTGCGGCCCGTGATCCCGAATGGTTCGATCAATGTAATAGGGATTGGGCGCGTTTCTCGTAAGAGAAGTGATAGATGGGTTAGGAAGGCGGCACCATGAGGTTTTCTCCGACCCTACTAAAAGGACGTAGGGACGGGTTTCATTGCCACCTTGGCGGATGAAATTCATCACCCGCAATGCCTGGATGTCTAGGAAGACATCCGTTGAAACAGGGAGAGGGTGGCAAGCTCTTGACCAAGATCCAAATAACGGGCAATAAGTGTAATCATGCCCCCCATAACAATGCCGGATCGGTGTGGGGTGCCGTCCCAGTGTTGTATCATCCGAACGACAAATTGCTCGGCAAAGTTTATAGGGGGTGGATCTTGGTGCTCTTGGGTGCACAACCAAAGGGCCGGCATTTCATGTTCACTTGCCGCACCTACTTCGGAACGGCCATAGACCGCGTATACCATCATGCGATGCACGTAGCGCATCGCAAGATAGATAATGGAGGATGATTTCTCATGACTCCGGTCGAAGTAGTCTCGGGAACATGTAATGCGGGCCCAAAACCTCTCCAAGTTAAAATCGCCGAGAGTGTTTAAATCCGTTCCCGTAGGGGAATTAGGATCCCACCCAAAACAAGTATTTAAATCTTCAAATGACATATCGTAATCCGCATTGAAGAGACGGAAACGAATTAGGGTCTCGCCCGTCTCATCATCCGTGTCACGTGATAATGTACTTAAAAATTCACATACAAGTGAGGGGTAAGTGGGAGCGGATTTGTCTAAGAATGAAGTCCACCCAATTCGTGCGCACAACAAACGCACATCTTCATCAATGCCCAATGCAGTGCATGAGCGTTGATGGTAAAATTTTGTTGGTTTAAAATCGCGTTTGATGTGCGTCCGAAAAAGGCTTTTCTCGGCGGCGCTTGTAAGTGTGATATTGAATCTCCTCCATGGTTGGGAGGAGTCTTGTTGATGAGAGTTTGTGGTCGCATCTTGAGCTAAATTAGATTTACGGCTTTTAGACGGCCTTGACATTGTTATGAAAATCGAAAATCGTAAATTTTCGTTTAACTACAATGTCGAGGTGGTTTAATCACGTAAAACTAATTCCCAAATTGCAATCACAAATTAACTCAACAAGTACAATGTCAAACTTGCAAAGCTAAACAAAAACACAAACACTAGACTACAATTTCAACAAATCTCTAATACAAATTCCAACTAATCCACAAGCAAACCACACAAAACCAACAATTATTTCACAACTAAAAGGAAACTATAAAGAAAAACTAATCAAGGACTAATCCACAACTAATACCACAATCAAATCACAACTAATACCACAATCAAATCACAAACAATTATCTAATGTAGCATAATAATTTCAACTAATCAACTATCCTACACCACAATCAAGGGGAACAGCAATAATGGGGAAAAACTAGATTATAACTAGGATATTGAGATGAAGAAATGAAATTAAGCAAGAGTTAGAAGAATTTGTTACCCAACAATGGAGAAATTCCTTGAAACCTTGCAAAATCTTGTTCTTTTAGCCCAAAATGTGATGTTCTTCTACCCTTGAAGCTTCCTTGAGTGTTAATGGAGGAGAGAGAAAGTTTAGATTGAAGGGTTTGTGAAAGATGGGGATTTTGTGTGTTAAAGAGTGAAATTTGTTGGGATTTTTGTAAAGAAGATGAAAAATGTGGTGATTTTGTAGTTTAAATGAGTGGATTTGATGGAAGAATGAGGATTTGAGAGGTTGAAATGTGAGGGTTTTGAGTGGGAGATGAGTGAGAGAGTGAGGGAGATGAGTTGAGATTGTGAAGTAATGAAGGAGGGAGGAAGAAAGAAAGAGGCACGAGCCTCTCTTTTTTTTTCGGCTGGACTGCAGCGCCCGGGCGGGCGCCTGTAAGCCCGGGCGGGCACAATGAAATAACCCGGGCGAGCAGATGGCCAAGCTCGGGCGGTGCAGGGTGGGCTGGCCCGGTCTGATCCCCCGGGCGGGCGTCATTTTTTTCCAAGCTTGGCAGAATGTCCCGAGCTCGACCCCCCGGGCGAGCAAGCCATTTGCCCGGGCGGGCTGATTAGCCCGTGCGAGCCACTTTGAGCTCGGGCGGGCTCTGGGCTCCTTAGCCATTTCTTTTTGTTTTTTTTCTTCTTCTTTGCTTCTTCTTTTCCCTTCCCTTCCTTAGCCTGATTTTTTTTTTTTTTTATAGTAGAAAGAGTTCCTAAAACAAGAGTTAATGAGTAAAATTAAAAATTACTAAAATAGTAAAAGTAAAATAAAGTGAAAAAGGAAGTAATGAAGAAAATAGAGTAGGAAATTTGGGTTGCCTCCCAAAAAGCGCTTGTTTTTAAGGTCTTTAGCTTGACCATGATGGAATGTGTGCTTCATGTTGTAGGAGGAGGAGTGAAGTCCCTAAGGATGGTAGTAGAGATTGCTCTAACAAAGGCATCACCATAGTATTTCTTCAATCGGTGTCCATTGACCTTGAATGGGCTTTGGCTTGGGCAAGAGATGGTGACCGAGCCATAAGGAAAGACTTCCTTAACATCATAAGGGCCACTCCATCTTGATTTGAGCTTTCCGGGGAAGAGCTTCAATCGTGAGTTGTAGAGGAGGACTTGGTCACCAACATGGAACTCCTTCTTAACAATGTGCTTGTCATGCCAATCTTTGCTCCTAGCTTTGTATATGCTTGCACAATCATACGCGTCCATGCGGAGTTCTTCAAGCTCATTAAGGTCGAGGAGTCTTTTTTCACCCGCACTCTTCAAATCAAAGTTAAGGGCCTTGATTGCCCAATGAGTCTTGTGCTCAAGTTCCACCGGAAGGTGGCAAGACTTCCCATACACCAACTTGTATGGAGTGGTGCCTATGGGAGTCTTGAAGGCGGTTCGATAGGCCCATAGTGCATCATCGAGCTTGAGTGACCAATCCTTTCTATTCCTATCCACGGTCTTTTCTAGGATCAACTTGATCTCTCTATTTGACACTTCGGCTTGCCCACTTGTTTGAGGGTGATAAGAGAGACCAACCCTATGGTGAACACCATATTTAGCTAAGAGAGCTTGGAATGACTTCTTAGTAAAATGGGAACCCCCATCACTTATAATGGCCTTGGGCACGCCAAATCGTGGAAAAATAGTCTTTTTGAACAACTTAGTCACGACCTTTGAATCATTGGTTGGGCTTGCAAGACATTCAACCCATTTAGAGACATAATCTACCGCAAGAAGAATGTAGAGGTTGCCACAAGAGGAGGGAAAGGGTCCCATAAAGTCAATTGCCCACACATCAAATACCTCAAGCTCTTGAATCGAATTTTGAGGCATTTCATCCCTCTTGGAAATATTCCCGGTTCTTTGACAACGATCACAAGTTTTGACAAAAGCCCATGAATCCTTGAAGAGAGTGGGCCAAATCAAACCACTTTGAAGAACCTTGGCGGCGGTCTTGTTTGATCTCATGTGTCCTCCACAAGGGGAAGAATGACACATCTCAAGAACTCCTTTCATCTCTTCATTAGGAACACACCTTCTATATAAGCCATCGGAACACCTCTTGTAAAGCAAGGGCTCATCCCATATGTAGTACCTTGAATCATGCTTGAGCTTGCGCCTTTGTTGTGGTGTAAATTCGGGAGGAATTGCACCACAAGCTAAGAAATTCACAATATCGGCGAACCAAGGGAGGTCCTTGCTCTCAATAGCATATAGGGCATCATCACGAAGATCTTCATTGATGGGAGCATCATCCATACCGAACTCCATAGGTTCCAACCTAGAGAGGTGATCCGCAACAACATTCTCACATCCTTTCTTGTCCTTCACCTCTATGTCAAACTCTTGGAGGAGCAAAACCCATCGAATCAACCTCGGTTTGGCGTCTTTCTTGGACATTAAGTATTTAAGTGCCGAATGATCGGTGTACACAATAGTCTTGGACCCAACAAGGTATGATCTAAACTTCTCAAAGCATATACAACCGCCAATAACTCTTTCTCGGTGGTTGTATAGTTGCGTTGACGCATCATTGAGGGTCTTGCTAGCATAGTATATCACATGAGTTTTCCCTTCTTTCTTTTGACCAAGTACCGCTCCAATAGCATTGTCACTTGCGTCACACATAAGTTCAAAAGGAAGTGTCCAATCCGGTGGTTGGACAATTGGAGCGGAGGTGAGAGCTTCTTTAATCCTACAAAAAGCATCTAGGCACACATCATCAAATACAAACTCACTCTCCTTTTGGAGAAGAGTGGTGAGAGGTTTGGTGATTTTAGAGAAATCTTTAATAAACCTCCGGTAGAAACCGGCGTGGCCTAGAAAAGATCTCACCCCCTTAACCGTACTTGGAGGTGGAAGTCTCTCAATCACCTCAACCTTGGCCTTATCCATTTCAATTCCTTGGGATGACACTTTATGCCCAAGAACAATGCCTTCTTGAACCATAAAGTGACATTTTTCCCAATTAAGGACAAGGTTGGATTTCTCACATCTCTCCAAACATTGAGTGAGGTTAGATAAGCAAGCATCAAATGAAGAACCACATATGGAAAAATCATCCATAAAAACTTCCATGGTATCTTCAATCATGTCGGCAAAAATTGCCATCATACAACGTTGGAAAGTTCTTAGGTGCATTACATAGCCCAAATGGCATCCTACGATACGCATAGGTACCATAAGGGCAAGTGAAAGTCGTTTTTCTTGATCCTCCGGGTGAATGGGGATTTGAAAGAACCCGGAGTAACCATCAAGATAACAAAAATAGTTATGCACCGCTAATCTTTCCAACATTTGATCAATGAAAGGCAATGGAAAATGATCCTTTCGGGTGGAGACATTTAATTTTCGATAATCAATGCACATTCTCCACCCCGTAACGGTCCTAGTGGGGATGAGTTCGCCTACATCATTGCGAATCACCATCATCCCCCCTTCTTAGGGACTACTTGCACCGGGGATACCCATTTACTATCCGAAATAGGATAGATGATCCCCGAAGCAAGTAGTTTAAGGACCTCCTTTTTTACAACTTCCATCATGGAAGGATTCAATTTCCTTTGTCTTTCTCTTGAAGGTTTAGCATCATCCTCCAAGAGAATACGATGCATACAAAGAGTTGGGCTAATCCCCTTCAAATCATCAATTGTATAGCCTAACACACTCTTATTCAATCGTAACACATCAAGCAATTTGGAGATTTGTTCTTGGCTCAATTCGGCATTTACAATTACGGGGTATGTAGAGGAAGGGCCAAGAAAAACATACTTAAGGTTCGAAGGTAGAGGTTTTAATTCTACCTCCGGAGCTTTAGTATCACTTTTTGAAAATTTTGCCTCTTTCTCATCAATAGCCAAGAACACATCTTCAAATGGTTCAAGAGCGGGGGTGGAGTCAAGTAGCTCAACTATTGACTTCACCTCATCACTTCCACAATCATCATCAACCAATGCAAGAGCAAGAAAATCATTATCATAAGCATGCATGGGTTGGGGAACATCATAATCAATCGTTTCAACTCTAAAACAATCATCCGTAAATGGTGGACATTTCATGATTTGTGAGAGGTTGAATTCAATCTTATCATCTCCTACTCTCAAGGTTAGCTTGCCATTTTTAACATCAATAATTGCTCCCGCCGTAGCTAAGAATGGTCTACCTAGGATGATTGGAACATTTGGATCTTCGTCCATTTCAAGCACCACAAAGTCCACGGGAATATAGAACTTTCCCACCCTAAGGGGGACATCTTCTAACTTTCCTATGGGCATCTTAACCGATCTATCGGCCAATTGAAGTGAAATGTGAGTGGGCTTCAACTCACCTAGGTTCAATCTTTTGCAAACGGAGTGTGGCATCAAGCTAACACTAGCTCCTAAGTCACATAAAGCTCGGTCAATGGTCATGTCACCCATAGCACATGGTATATTGAAACTACCGGGGTCCTTCAACTTAGTGGGTAACTTGTTTTGAATTATAGCACTACAACTCTCGGTCAAGTTAATGGTGTCCACACTATCTAGGTCCCTTTTCTTGGATAGGATCTCTTTTAAGAACTTAGCATAAGTTGGCATTTGTTTTAGTGCTTCGGTGAATGGGATATTGACATGGAGCTTTTTCAAGACTTCAAGGAACTTAGCAAATTGGTCATCAAGTTTAGAAGAAGCAAACCTACTTGGGTAGGGAAGCTTTGCTACATAAGGAGGTGGGGTGCTTGTGACTAGCCCATCATCTTTGGCTTTTGGTGGTGGGGTAGGAGGGTCATCATCTCTCTCATCCTCATCATCAATCAAGTCATTGGTCAATTGTGTTTCATCTTTCTTTGCCTTACTCCCATTTACACTCACATCCCCCAATTGTCTACCACTCCTAGTGATTATAGCATGAGCTTGTTCATTAGGATTTACACCTTGACTAGGGAGTTGGGTAGTGGAATTACCTTTCATAGAACCCGCCATTTGAGCTAATTGAGTTTCAAGCATTTTATTGTGAACTTGCATTTGCTTTATGCTCTCTCTCAACTCACTAGTCTCTTTAGCTTGATTAGTCATAAACGTTTGCATCATACTCTCTAGACTAGTGGTGGTGGTGGGCGGTCCTAATTGAAGAGGTGTTTGTTGAGGGGAGTTGTAGTTAGGCCTTTGGTTTCCTTGAAACCCGGGGGGAGGTCTAGCATTTGAATATTGGCCTTGATTAGGATACGAACCACGGTATTGACCTTGGTTGTATCCATGTTGGCCTTGACCTTGACTTTGATTAACATTTTGACCCACATTTTGAAATCCATTTTGATTAGAGCTTTGACCTTGGTTCTTCCACCCAAAATTCGGGTTATGACGCCAACCCGGATTAAAGGTGTTAGAATAGGGGTCGAATTTTTGATTTAGGGCATTGACTTGTTCCATGGAGGAAGGAGAAGTGATGTTAGAGTCTACAAAGTTGCATTGGGAAGAATAATGGTCATATGCTCCACAAGTATCACAAAACAATAAATGCATGGGCATGTTAGTATGACCCGAGAATGGGGAGTGTTCCCATAACTATTCACATGAGACATGTTAGGAGGGGGACATGGGTTGGGGTTTTGGGAATGACCAAGCATGGAGACATTAGATGAGGAGGGGGACATAGTAGATGATTTCAATTGATTAACTAAAGCATCTACTTTAGAAGTGAGTAAATCAATGCTATCAACTTCATACCTTCCACCTCTCTTGGAGGTTGAAGCGCGCTCCCCTTTGTTCCAATCTCGATCATTTTGAACCACATGTTCAATTGCTCGAAGAGCTTCATCCGCTCCCTTCATCATTATGGGTCCACCCGCTCCCGCGTTTAGACTCATCTTGTTGTGAGAAGAGAGTCCATTGTAGAAACAATGGAGTTGCATCTCCTTCCCCATGTCATGATGTGGACACTCCCTCAAGAGGCTTTTGAATCTTTCCCATGCTTCATTTAGACTCTCACCTTCTTTATCATTAAATGTCACAATCTTAGCTCTCATTTCGGTCGTCTTTTGCAAAGAATAAAATTGGCCCAAGAAAGCTTTGGTGACTTCTTCCCATGTGGTGAGTGAGTTAGGAGGTAAATCCATGAGCCAACGTGATCCTTCATCTCTTAAGGAGAACTTGAACATGCTTAGGCGGATGTAATCTTGTGTGACTCCATTGTGCTTCACCGTCGAGCAAAATTCGGTAAACCTCCTTAAGTGTTCTCGAGGACATTCATGACAACTACCCCCAAATTGATTGTTTGATATAAGTTGAATGAAAGCCGGTTTGAACTCAAAATCATTTGCTTGCGTGGTGGGTGCAACAATGGCACTTGTTGGAGTATATGCCATAGGAGCACCATAGTCTCTCAAACTTCGGTTGTTTACTTCCCCCATCACTTGCTCAAATTCCTCAAATTCCTCGGAACTAGAGGAACTTGTAGAACTTCGAGGACTTTCAATAGTGGAGGTAGGATGTGGTTGCTCTTGCACTCTCTCGCCTCTCAACCCTCTTCTTATAGCTTTTACGGTTCTCTCTAGTTCCCTATCAAATGGAATAAGGGGCAAGGCACGATTGCTTCTTGGCATACAAGACAACAAGGCTCAAGAGGGGTACTCAAACAACTAAGCAAGCAAAGGACACCAACACACAAACAACAAAAGAACAAGAAAAGAAAAATAAGGACTTAGACTCACAAGCAAAACTACTACTTAATGAAAATACGCCGATCCCCGGCAACGGCGCCAATTTGAGCAGTGGGAAAACTAGGTCGTTACTAACTCCCCTAATGTCAAATAATAAAAAAAACCTAACTATCCACCTAAACTAGTCAAGTGGTAAGTAAGGGTCGAACCACAAGGATCGGAGGTCTCACCAAGGTAGAGTCGCTACAAGTAAGCTAAGTCGAAGAAATGGTCAAGTTTTGGTTGAATTAAATAATTAAAACTATTGGAATCAAATTAGAAAAAGTACTAGGAATGGGAAATCACCACAATCATAGCTCACATCCAACAATCAAGTAGAGAAAAGGGGTGGACAAGCATTGGGGATATGCAAAGGGAATAAACAAACCTAAACACCTCTAAAATCATTGTTAGGGAGTTTAGAGTCCTAATTATGGCAACAAAACCTATATTTCGAGGCGTCATCACCTAACTAGGCCAAGTTAGGAATTGATATTAAACCCAAGTTAATACCAACCAACAAGTGATGTGTAGCAACTAATCAATCGATCATGAAGGTCAACCACATAAAAGTAAACCATTAAATGGGCAACAAAGGATCAAAAGATGATGGAGCTCACATCAACCAAGTCACCAATCAACATCAAAGATTGAAATTGCACAAATCCCAAACAAAACCAACCCAATGAACTCTACTCATGAAAATAGGATGCAAACAATGATTGGGTTACTCCCAATCCTAGTTAATGAACTACTCACTACCCATTATACTACCAAACATCTTAAACATGGAAATCTAGCTATTAAATCACCAATCTAAAAATAGCAAAAATCAAAAATCAATACTTTAGAGTAAAAACAAAACCAAATCTAGTGAGCAAACAAGAAGAAACTAGGAAAAGATGAAAATTTTAATCTAGATTAATTACTAAGCATGAAGATTAAACAATGAAAACATGAACCTAACAAAGTAGGAATGCAATAAAAACAATGAGAAAGAAAGAAAGGATTGAGAGGATTACTAGGGAAACAAGAAACTTCAAAGAAATTGTCACTTTTTCATTGATTTTCAATCTCCAAATTACACCTCTTGAGCCAAGTTTTCTCTCTCCTACACTAGTAAACAAGATTAGGGTTCTAAAAATCTGGGATCCTTTCCAAAATAGGGTAGAGGAGTATTTATACCCCCTCTAATTACACAAGTCGTAAAGGAAAAGAAATCCGGAAAAAGCCCAGCGAACAGAGGCCCGGGCGGGCTAAAATGGGCCCGGGCGGGATGGTAAGAGTAGCCCGGGCGGGATGGTAAGAGTAGCCCGGGCGGTCTCCCTGGGTGGCCCGGGCGGTGCAGGGTAGATGGGCCCGGTGCGGTGCCCCGGCGGGAACCCAAATTTGCGAGCAGAGGCGAAAAGTTTGGCGGCGCCGATGGGACCGGGCGGGGCGTCACGTAGCCCGGCGGGCGACTTGGCCCGGCGAGCCGGTACATAGCCCGGGCGGGCTCATTTGCTCGGGCGGGCTTCTGGAGCTCGGGCGAGTGTCTTTGCTCGGTTGGTCCTTAAGCTCCCCGGGCAAACTCTTGCTTCCCCTTTTTGCTCCCTCTTAGCTTGTAGAAGCTTGAGTTCCTACACATCAAAGATCAAATAGAAGAGTAGGGGAGGGGGATGCAAATACATGTACACACGTGCTAAGAGAGAGTTAGGTAGAGAAAAAGGCGAAATTAAGAGAAAAAGAAACTAAAATAGGAAATAAGTCAAGTAAAAATAGCCTTAATACTACCTTAGGAGTGAGATAAATCTCACTCATCAAAATTTAGGGTTCGTCCTTTGGCTGCTTTATTTGCCTAATTCTTGTTTTTTCATCTTCGCCTATAGAAAACGATTTTGATCTTCCCCTACAAATGTGGGTCGATGAATCCTGAATGTATGATTCAGAAAACAAGTTGTATATGCGTGATTTTCATCTTCGCCTTCATCTATATTTAGTTTCGTTTTTTGATTTAGTTTTAATTACTTTATAGGGTTTGTCGAATCTTTAATTTATCTATCCGTGATTCGATTGTTCTTTTATTATCATTATGAGTAATTAGGTTCATTTTGTTGAGGATAATTTGAATAACCTGTTGTCATTATGAATGAGGACTTGAGTTGTTATTTTGATTCTATGTTTTAATAGAAGTACAGTTTATCTCTATAATCATAACTATTTTCTTTTTATTGCTACAAGTTCCTTGTTGTTTTTAGGCCAAGTTGCTTGATGTATGTTTTCTCAATTGTATTTCTAGGTCTAAATTGTTGCTTCTAATTTCTCATGATTTTTTGGCTCGTTGTCAACAATAGGCGTGTATCATATTGATGTTATAGTTTTATATCTACTTTTTTTCCCCGCTTCTTTGTTGAAATGCGTGCCAATAATGCTCTTAGGAGCTGTTTTATACTACATCTTCCATCTAGTTGTGATTTTGTGTTTTATGATAGTTTTCAGGTTTTAGGAAATTACTTCCCTATTTCTGCTATTCTTGATGCCATAATGGATTGGAGAGAGTTAGGAGGCACGTGTATGAGTTCCCGAGGCCCGAAGCTGCTTTCCAAAGCCTTTGGGTGTGAAGAGTTTTGAAGACTTGGCGTCAAATGCCAAAGGAGTACCAATTGAAGGGTCGCCCGATCTGGTCGGGCGACAACCGCCCAATCGGACGGCCACTTTTCTCCAAACTCCATTTCTCTCGGGCACGATCGGGCGTGTGTTGCCCGCTCGTAATTCGCTGATGGCGCCCTACTTTCCTTGCCTGCTGGAGAACTGCATCGCACGAAGCCCGCCCGATGCCATCGGGCGCCTGCCGCCCGATCGGGCGGTTGACCCGAAAGTGGAAATCCGGACTTTTTTATTTCCTTTTTTGTTCTTTTTTAGGAGTTAGTTTAAATAGCCTTGTAAAATATTAGGCAAGCACCTTTTTTCTGATTTTGATTTTACGTTCCTTAGTTTCCCTAAACTCTAGTTTTCTCTCTAGCCCTAATTATTGCATATTGGAGATTATTCAAGTTCAATTCAAGTTCTTCATTTTTTCCTTTCAATTGGTAATTGTCTCTTTCATAGTTCGTATTTACTTTCAAGTATTTGTCTCTTATTTTTTTTAATTGCTTCAAGTATGAGTATTTCAATAGTTATTGTTTGTGTTTTCTTTGCCATGAGTGAGTAGATTCATCTCTAGGGCTTAATGAGGGAAGCCATGTTTATGCCATGATTTATTGTTCTTGATTTCTTTGATATTTAGGTTGTGGTTAGAGCAATTCTATTGTGATTCACTTTTTAATCTGCGATTTACGTTAGCGTACAATTTCATGAATCGCATCTGGCTAATAATTGTTTGTATTGATCAAGATCCTACTTTTAGAGGCCTAGAACACACTAGTGAGTCTGATTATGTGATGTGATCGTACTGCATTTGTTGCCTTGAGAGTGTTAAGACTCGACCATAGGATTAACGCCTACTCTAACTGCTCGACCCTATACCTAAGTATTACTTGTTGTCTGAACCCTCCTGATTGGTATAAGCATGGTGGACCGATCGAATGCCCTAGATCTTTAATTATTTGATAAATTTCCATCTCTTGTGATCTAGTTTGCTTTAGTTTAGTTATTAATCATTCAACAACTTTTCTCTCTGAATAGTTAAGTAATTGAGCATTAATCTGTAGAATTCATCTCCCTGTGGATCGATCCGTATTTGCTAAGTATCTGCTAACAACAGACACCGTGCACTTGCGGTACTATTTTAAAACCCATCAAGTTTTTAGCGCCGTTGCCGGGGAGACGGCTAGTTCTATAGCTTTTTGATTAATTATTTAAACTATTCCTATTGTCTCATTGGAACTCCAAGTTCCAATTGAGGCAATCTCACTGCCTATTTTTCTTTGTTTCTTTTATGCCCAGATCTAAAAGAATAGGTACTCCAGTTCCTACTGATCCTGATCTTGAGAAAACCCTCCGGCAACTCAAGAAGAAACAAAAGAAGAAGAAGCATTCTGCTAATCAGGGAAAATCCACGGAAGAACCAGCAGAATCCATCATGCCTCCTAAGTCGTTGAAGTCTTATGGGGTACCTTCCCCTAGCAATATTCCCACATGCCCTACTATGCTTGACATACAAGCGGCCAACTTTGAAATCAAGCCTGCCCTCATTCATATGATCCAACATAACCAGTTTGGAGGGCATCCATCTGAAGACCCTGTAAATTATTTACAACGGTTTCAACAACTCTGTCATACCGTTAAGCATCAAGGGGTCACTCCTGATCAGTTAAAGGTCATGGTATTTGAGTTCTCCTTGAAAGACAAAGCTCAAAAATGGCTCAATGATGTCACAACAACTGAATGGAGTGCTATTACTGAAGCATTCCTGAAAGAATATTACCCTCCTACTAAGACTGCAGAAATCCGACACAAGCTTGCTACCTTCCAACAAGAACCTGATGAGACATTGAAGAAAGCATGGAATAGGTTCAAGGACCTACAGAGAGAATGCCCACACCACAATCTTGACAAGTGGTTCATCACCCGAGCATTCTACAATGGTCTACAACCCCATATCAAGAGTACAATTGATTCATCTGCAGGGGGTGTTTTCCTAGACAAGGAGGTGGATGAAGGGTACAGTTTTCTCGCTAACTTAGCAGCAAATGATCATAGTTCTTCCAGGACTATTACAAAGAAAAAGTTGAATGCTGATGCATATGCCCTATTGTCTACACAAGTTGCCCAGTTGAGCATGAAGATGGATTCACTTTAACCTTCACAGTCTAATACTCCTCCTATGAGTATTAATGCGATGTCTTCCATGGCTCCTATTACCTCTTCTTACTGTGAGGTGTGTGGTGTTCAAGGCCACTTTGGTTATGATTGTTCCTACAATCAATCCGACCCGAATCAGATGGAGCATGCAAATGCTTTTCAGCAGAGACCTCCACACAACCCGTACTCCAGCACATTCAACCCAGGTTGGAGGGATCATCCTAACTTTTCCTACAAAAACAATAATGTTCAGAAACCTCAACCTATGCCACAAACATCCTACCAACCACCTCATCAAAACCCACCACAGCATGCTGCTAGACAACAAGATTACCAAGGGGCTCCTCAGAACCCCCCTCCTGGTTTCAATAGGCCTTCACACCAAGGCTATCAACAGCAAGCTTCTCAGAATGCCAGGTCTTAAGAACCCACTATGTCTGATCTGATGAAGATGATGGTTTCAATGCAGAAGAGTCATGAAGAGAGCATCAAAGAGTTGAAAAACACTACAAAACATTTGGAGTCTCAACTCGCTCAGGTGGCCGGAAACAATGTGCAGAGGCAACCAGGTCATCTACCGGGGC
The DNA here is from genome assembly GCA_947648045.1 of Beta corolliflora. NCBI lineage: Eukaryota > Viridiplantae > Streptophyta > Magnoliopsida > Caryophyllales > Amaranthaceae > Beta > Beta corolliflora. The sequence continues at coordinate 348,607 of CANSZD010000102.1, read as the reverse complement.
AATCAATTCCCAAAGAAACTGCTAATGTCGTCACTCTTCGAAGCGGTACACAGTATGATGCTCCACCTATTCCTACTGATAATTCACCACCTCTAGTTCAGAATGATGTAGTGGATGAAAATGAAGGTGAGGATAGCTCAAGAACTGACATTGAGCAAGGGAAGGTAGTTGAAGCAAGGAAGCAAAAGGAGAAGGTTACTGATTCTCCTACACCACCACTACCTTTTCCCTACAGGATGCAAAAATCAAAGGTCGATCAACAACTTGGTAAGTTCTTGGCCATGGTCAAGAACCTTGAGGTAACAATTCCTTTTACTGATTTAATTTCTCTAGTACATGTGTATGCTAAGTTTTTGAAAGATATGATCACTAAGAAGAAGGATTTTGGTGGTCTAGATAGAGTTGCTCTAACTGAAGAGTGCATTGTTGTATTGCAGAATAAAATTCCACCAAAACTCAAGGATCCTGGTAGTTTTTCCATCCCTTGTCATGTAGGTGCTTTATTTATTGATAAGGCTTTATGTGACCTAGGAGCTAGTGTGTCTGTTATGCCTTTATCTATCTATAATAAACTGAACATGGGAGTCTTAAAGTGCACGCAGATAACTTTGCAGATGGCAGATCGTTCTGTGAAATATCCTTTGGGTATTTTAGAGGATGTACCTGTTCGGGTTGGAAAATTCTATATTCCTGTTGATTTTGTAGTACTAGATATGGAAGAGGATAGTCAAATCCCCATCATCTTAGGTAGACCTTTCTTATGTACTGCTGGTGCTGTTATTGAAGTCAAGTCTGGTTCTCTTACTTTGAGTGTTGGCGATGATACTGTGACTTTTAAGCTTTCTAATGCTCTAAAGTCTCCTATGCTTGAGAACACTTGTTGCAGGATTGATGTCATAGAGGAGGTTGCTGGATATGATGCTCCTCGAGCCTTGTTAGATGATCCGTTGGAGGCTATTCTTACTTTTGGAGCCTCAAAAGGTGAAGGTGATGATGAGGTAACTACTTTGGATGGCTTTGACACTGATGAGGCCGAAGGTTTTGAGGTAATGCAAACCACTTGTTCCACTTCTGAGCCACATGTAAAGAAGGTAGAATTTAAACCATTACCCTCTCACCTTAGATATGGATTTCTTGATGATAATGAGAATTGTCATGTGATCGTGAGTGTTAAACTCGATGATAGCCAACTTTTAAAGCTTCTCACTGTGCTTCGCATGCATAAGAAAGCTATTGAGTATAACATTGACGATCTCACGGGCATTAGCCCTGATTTTTGTATGCATAGAATAAATTTGGAAGAAAACCACTGTCCTTGTATACAACCACAGTGTCGTTTGAATCCTAACATGCAGGAGGTGGTGAAAAAAGAGGTAATGAAACTACTTGATGCGGGTATCATCTACCCCATTCCTGATTCTAAGTGGGTGAGCCCGGTACAAGTCGTTCCTATGAAAGGGGGACAACAGCTGTTAAGAACGATAAGGATGAGCTTATTCCTACTCGTGTTGTCACAGGGTGGCGTATGTGTATTGATTATCGCAGGTTGAATACGGCCACCCTGAAGGATCACTTCCCCCTCCCCTTTATTGATCAAATGCTTGAGAGATTAGCAAATCATAACTTTTTCTGTTATTTGGATGGATATTCTGGTTTCTTTCAGATTCCTATTCATCCCGAAGACCAGGAGAAGACGACGTTCACATGTCCTTATGGAACTTTTGCTTACCGTCGAATGCCATTTGGTTTGTGTAACGCCCCTGCCACATTTCAAAGATGTATGATGGCCATCTTTTCTGATTTCATTGAGAATATCATGGAGGTATTCATGTACGATTTTAGTGCTTATGGTTCTGACTTTGACATGTGTTTGCATAATCTTTCTAAGGTCCTTAAGCGTTGTTGTGATGTTAATTTGGTCTTGAATTGGGAAAAGTGTCACTTCATGGTCAATGAAGGAGTGGTACTTGGTCATCTTGTTTCTGAACGTGGCATCCAAGTTGACCGAGCAAAAATTGAGGTAATTGAGAAACTTCCTCCTCCCGTGAATGTCAAGGGAGTGAGGAGTTTTCTTGGTTATGCGGGTTCTATCGTCGTTTTATAAAAGATTTTTCTAAAGTCGCGAAACCCCTAACTCAATTATTGCTTAAGGATGCCACTTTTGATTTCACTGATGCTTGTTTGGAGTCCTTTGATAGGATTAAGAAAGCATTGATAACTGCTCCAATCATACAACCTCCGCACTGGGATTTGCCGTTCGAGATTATGTGTGATGCTAGTGACTATGCTGTTGGAGTAGTGCTTGGTCGGTCAAAGGAAGAATAAGGTGTTGCATGCCATCTACTATGCAAGTAAAACCTTGGATGGAGCTCAAATGAATTATGCTACTAGTGAGAAGGAGTTCCTTGCAATTGTTTATGCCCTTGATAAGTTTCGAACATATCTCATTGGTTCGAAATTCATTATTCACACTGATCATGCCGCCCTCAAGTATTTGTTGGCCAAGAAGGAGGCGAAGCCGAGGCTCATCCGATGGATTCTTCTTCTTCAAGAGTTTGATCTGGAGATACGGGATAAGAAGGGTGCTGAGAACGTTGTTGCAGATCATCTCTCTCGTTTGAGGTTTGAGTCGAGCTTAGATGGCCCTATAGATGATTATTTTCCTGATGGTCATCTCCTTGATGTGTCTACCCAATCCCCTTGGTATGCTGTTTTTGCTAATTACTGTATTGGCGGATCGCATCCCCCTGATCTTACATATCAGTAGCGCAAAAAGTTCTATCATGATGCTAAAAGGTATTTATGGGAGGATCCCTTTTTATATAAAAAATGTGTTGACGGGATATTTCGTAGATGTGTTGCAGATTGGGAGATTGAAGGAGTGCTACAACATTGTCATAGCATGCCCTCTAGTGGTCACTTAGGCTCCCAAGCCACAGCTCATAGAGTAATTCAGAGTGGATTTTACTGGCCTATAATTTTCAAGGATGCTCACGCCTTTTGTGTGTCTTGTGATGCCTGCCAAAGGACCGGTAATATTTCCAAGAGGCATGAAATGCCACAGACAGGTATTTTGGAGGTTGAACCTTTTGATGTCTGGGGAATCGATTTCATGGGACCATTTCCTGCTTCTTGTGGAAACATGTACATTTTGGTAGGTGTTGATTATGTGACAAAATGGGTTGAAGCCATAGCATCACCAACCAATGACTCTCAAGTCGTGATGAAGATGTTCAAGAAAATAATTTTCCCCCGTTTTGGTGTGCCTAGAGTTGTCATTAGTGATGGAGGCTCCCACTTCCATAAGAGCACTTTTAAGGCTTTGTTGAAAAAACATGGAGTCATTCACAAGGTTGGCTTGGCTTATCACCCACAGAACAGTGGCCAAGTGGAGGTGTCCAACAGACAGATCAAAAGGATTTTGGAGAAAGTAGTCACCAAAGCAAGGAAAGATTGGTCCTTGAAACTTGATGATACTCTTTGGGCTCTGCGCACTGCATTTATGACCCCTTTGGGAACAACTCCATATCGGATGGTGTATGGCAAAGCTTGCCATCTACCAGTTGAAATGGAGTATCTATCTGCATGGGCTACTAAAGAAATTAACTTGGACCTACAAGCTGCAGGTGAGGCACGACTTCTTCAATTGAATGAACTGGATGAGCTTAGATTGGAAGCTTATGAGAATCACAAGCTCTATAACGAGCAAACGAAGAAGTTTCATGACAAGATGATAGAAAAGAGGGACTTTCATGTGGGTGACAAGGTATTACAATTCAATTCGAGGTTGAGACTTTTTCCTGGAAAACTCAAGTCTCAATGGTCGGGACCATTCGTGGTGACTGATGTCAAGCCACATGGAGTAGTTGAAATTTCTAAGAATGGAGGTCAGACGTTCAAGGTGAATGGACAACGCTTGAAGTTGTACCATGATGGGGCTTTCATAGGCCTTGTAGAGGAGATTCGCTTCGAATCTACTCTTTCTGAGACATAAGAGTTTAGGTAACATAGTCGTGCGGGACCTTCATAAACCAGCGCTTTGATTTCTTTCTTTTCTCTTCCTTTTCTTCTTAGTTTTGTTTTTTTAGTGAGTGAGTGAGAGGGTACTAATTTCCATTTGAAGCCTATTTTGTGCAGGGTAGTTAGTTTCCGTGAGCCATGAGTTGCCCCGAGCAAAAATGAGACCAAGGCAAGCATTGAAACGCAAGTTCACAGACCCCCCGATCTGGTCGGGCAAGCACCGCCCGATTGGGCCCGAGTTAAAATTTAATTCAAAGAACAATAGGCTGAAAAAATACCTTCGCCCGATCGGGCGCCTGTCCGTCAAATTTTTTTCGAAAAAAGTGCAAAGGAAGTGCCTTCGCCCGATCAGGTCGGGCGTACCCTGCCCGATCGGGCCCGAAACAATTTTCAGAAGCCCACAAATCAAGCTTTGCACGCCCAATCAGACCGGGCGACCCCGTCTGATCGGGCGCCTGGACGATTTCCGCGAATATTTTATCGGGCCCCCTTTCTTTTCTCCCTCATTTCATCTTTCAATTCCCCAATTCTCACTCTCTCTCTCCTCTCAAAAATCCTCTCAAAACCCTAACCTCCCACTTCATCTTCTTCCTCCATCCTCTCATCCTTCACCTCTTACCTCCATTAAAATACCTCCCACCTTCAAGAAATCACCTCCTTTCTTCACCCTTTACTTTTTCTCTCACCTTTTTCCCCACCTTTCTTTTCTACCCATATCATCCTTCATCTTTCCACTTCCCTTCTTTTGTGGGTTTCACCAAAAGCTTCAAAGGGCGTCCATGGCAGAATCACGAAGATCTCAACGTGGACAATCTTCAAGGGCTAGGGCACCACCACCACCGCCACCACCATAAATTACACCGTATGAAGATTTTCCTGAGGTGGTTTTCAGGTCTGAACAGCAAAAGGAGAATTTCCAACGACTGAAAGGTCGTGAGGTACTCCCTACTCGCTTTCTAGATCTTGAATTTTTGAATAGTTTGGGAATTGCTAATGATTTTAAATGTTTCATGAAGATAATTGGCATGGAAGCCCTCTATAATGTTCATGTGAATACCTATAAGAGCCTAGTGCTTGAATTTTATAGTAGCTTTGAAGTTACTAAGCCTAGGTATGGTCCTATTTATTATGTTTCCTATAGATTGCTTAACCAGGACTTTTTTCTTTCCCTACCCCAATTTGCTAATATTTTAAGAATCGCCAATAGCGGGGACATTGGTCATCCAGACGGGTATAATCATGGTTCATGTTATTTTAGCATTACGGGTAGTGAGGTCCCAGTCAACCTGCAACATTGTAAGGCCACTTACATTCACCATCCTATCTTCAAAATTTGGCAACGATCCATGGCCTGGACTTTGTTTGGGCGGGTTGAGGAGAACAACTTGCGGGGGGACGAGCTTTATCTAATAGGTAGCTACTTGTCTAGGGGAAAATAAAAAGCATTTCAATATAATATCCCCCCATCAGGTTGCTCTTTAGTTTGAGCGGATTGCTACCACCTACCCCAAACGCCGCGCTGATGGCACTTTCTCTTCCCGCCCCATAGTCAATGGTGGGCTTATCACCCTCTTTGACCGACAGATAGCGGGGTTTGACGAATCCCGCTGTGACCCAGTCCCCGGCTCCATCCTTATAGATGCCGCTTATCGTGACCCTCTTCATTGGATAGAGCGAGTTGGGCCGGGTCGTTATCAGTGGTTTATAAGCTCCTAGCGTTCCATCATTCTTCCTGATCCCCTGGCTCGCATGCGGCCTGGGCAGGCGCATTACCACCTCCCCATCCAGGGACAGGATTTCCCCACCCCCACTCCTGAGTTACCCCATCGCACATACAGTAGGCGCCCGCCTCCTGATGATGACGCTGGTCCTTCCTCTTCTGCTCCCCCTCCCCTATATGCTGGTGATTTTGATTTTCAGGGCATGATGAGCACCCTACAGAGGTTGGAGCTTGGCATGACTGCACTCAGCCAGCAGGTTACTACCTTGCAGACTGACCAGCACTTGGCCATGTACCCCATGTACGATGAGTATTGTAGGACTCATCGGATTTTGGAGGAAGGCCCCCACCCATCCTGGTATACTTGGAACCCCAGCTCGGTGTTCCGGGGACCAAATGGTGCCCGGGGATATGGAGGATGATGATATTGATGCTTCCTTGGGCGGTTGACGCCCCTGTTCTTTCTCCTTTCCCTTGCTGCAATGAGGCCATTGCCAAGTTCAGCTTGGGGGAGAATCTTTGTAAGTACTCTCCTCTCTTTAATTACTTTCTAGTGTAGTTAGTTTAGTTTCATTGCATTAATATATATATATATATATATATATATATATATATATATATATATATATATATATATACCAAAAATACGATTTGACTGGATTGGATTGGATTGGATTGATTGCTTCCCTGTGCCCCATAATGTTCTTTGAAAGTATAATTTAGCTCTTTATTTGGAAAGCTGGGCACTTGAGATTGTGATGCTGGAATGTGACCTTTAACTGCTTTGACCTTGAGTGTGTCTTGATGATAACGCATTTACTTTGACTGCATGCATGAATTGGTTAGACTGTGAGGATTCATTCTTGCCCATGGATTTATTTCTATATCCAGTCTATTCTTGTGTGTTAGTTCCTCTTTAGCGTTCCGGTCTTGATTTTGGCAAGGTACTTGTTGACATTTGGTATTTTTTTTCATATGTTGTGATAGAGGCGTTCCTTTGAATTGTTTCTTAAGCCTTGAATTTGATTTTCATGATTCTTTTTTCCACTCTAGCCCCGCTGAACCTAATGACTTTTCTAGTTACTAAACCACATTACAAGCCTTGAGCCCTATGTTTGATTACTATCTCAAGCCTAGCTTGGGGGAGCATTAGCTTAGGCAGGCATTGTGATGATAAGTTGACGTTGGTGGTTCGTTAGAAAAATATTAATTGCAAGTTCAAAGGTTTAAAGAAAAAGAAAGAAAAGAATTGTATTTGTTAGTTCAAAGGAAATCATAAAAGTGTGAAAAGTTGGAAAAGTGCATTTGTTCCTTATTCTTTCATTCACATTATTCTGAAAAGAGAAAAAAATATACATCATGAGAAAATGAGCTGAAAACAAAAGTTTGTTGTGTGTTTGGTGATCTTCCATAGTGGGTTGATGTTTTGGATGTATGTTAATGTCTTGGGAATTGTTTTAGACCTCACTTGGTCTTGATTATTAGTGTTAATTGCTCCCCTTTCTTGGCTATACCATCACATTCCCTAAATGTTTTCCCTACCTGAACCCAAGCCCCATTACAACCCAGAAAAGACCTCTTGAGCATGTGTTCTTTGTTTGTTGAATTGATATGGAGTCAAATTACCAAAGTTAAAGATGTGCGTTCACTACTTGAGTCGACCTGAATAGGATGAGTGACATGATACCCTTCTAAAGACATGAGAGTGTGAGTGGGAAGGGTTATTATGGTTGGGTTGGTGAGTGTTCGGGCACATTTTATGCCTGCCACAAAAATTTAGAGGAGTGACACCCTGGTGAGCACCTTTTCGAGATTTGCATGTCACGTAAGGCAGCCGCATTTGATTGCTTGCTTGGGCGATTGGTGGTTAGAGTGATCTGAACAGTTGAACTTGAATTTTGCCTGCTTGAATGATTTTGAGCTCTAAAGAAGTCTTGATCTTTGTTTTCATTTCTAAAGGGGTGAAGCAATTATATTCATGTTCATGTCATGCTTTGCTTGAGGACAAGCAAAGGTTTAGCTTGGGGGAATTTAATGTTATAGTTTTATATCTACTTTTTCCCCCGCTTCTTTGTTGAAATGCGTGCCAATAATGCTCTTAGGAGCTGTTTTATGCTAACATCTTCCATCTAGTTGTGGTTTTGTGTTTTATGATATTTTTCAGGTTTTAGCGAATTACTTCCCTATTTTCTGCTATTCTTGATGCCACAATGGATTGGAGAGAGTTAGGAGGCACGTGTATGAGTTCCCGAGGCCCGAAGCCCGAAGCCCGAAGCCCGAAGCTGCTTCCCAAAGCCTTTGGGTGTGAAGAGTTTTGAAGACTTGGCATCAAATGCCAAGGGAGTACCATTTGAAGGGCCGCCGGATCTGGTCGGGCGGTACCCGATCGGGCAGCCACTTTTCTCCAAACTCCATTTCTCTCGGGCACGATCGGGCATGTGTTTCCCGCTCGTAATTCGCTGATGGCGTCCGATCGGACGATACCGCCCGGTCTGATCGGGCGCCTTACTATCCTTGCCTGCTGGAGAACTGCATCGCACGAAGCCCGCCCGATGGCATCGGGCGCCTGCCGCCCAATTAGGCGGTTGACCCGGAAGCTGAAATACGGACTTTTTTATTTCCTTTTTTGTTCTTTTTTAGGAGTTAGTTTAAATAGCCTTGTAAAATATTTGGCAAGCACCTTTTTCTGATTTTGATTTTACGTTCCTTAGTTTCCCTAAAACTCTAGTTTTCCCTCTAGCCCTAATTATTGCACATTGGAGATTATTCAAGTTCAATTCAAGTTCTTCATTTTTTCCTTTCAATTGGTAATTGTCTCTTTCATAGTTCTTATTTACTTTCAAGTATTTGTCTCTTATTATTTTTAATTGCTTCAAGTATGAGTATTTCAATAGTTATTATTTGTGTTTTCTTTGCCATGAGTGAGTAGATTCATCTCTAGGGCTTAGTGAGGGAAGCCATGTTTATGCCATGATTTATTGTTCTTGATTTCTTTGATATTTAGGTTGTGGTTAGAGCAATTCTAGTGTGATTTATTCTTTAATCTGCGATTTAAGTTAGTGTACAATTTCATGAATCGTTTCTGGCTAATAATTGTTTGTATTGATCAAGATCCTACTTTTAGAGGCCTAGAACACACTAGTGAGTCTGATTATGTGATGTGACCGTACTGCATTTGTTGCCTTGAGAGTGTTAAGACCCGACCATAGGATTAACGCCTACTCTAATTGCTCGACCCTATACCTAAGTATTACTAGTTGTCTGAACCCTCCTGATTGGTATAAGCATGGTGGACCGATCGAATGCCCTAGATCTTTAATTATTTGATAAATTTCCATCTCTTGTGATCTAGTTTGCTTTAATTTAGTTATTAATCATTCAACAACTTGTCTCTCTAAATAGTTAAGTAATTGAGCATTAATCTGTAGAATTCCTCTCTCTGTGGATCGATCCGTATTTGCTAAGTATCTGCTAACAACAGACACCGTGCACTTGCGGTACTATTTTAAAGCCCATCACATATAAGGTAACTTGTATATTGTCTGATCACTTTGAAGGCTAGGTTTTTACATCTTATGATATACTTCCTCCGGTTTTTTTTTAGTTGGAAGACTGTATGTTTTTTTTTTGAAAACGAAGAGCCTTTATGCTTTCACTAACTTTAGTTTTGCTACATCCTACTTGATATAGTTGCTAAATCTAAGTGTTCCATTCGGGGATGTCTTTTCGTTGCAGACCCAAAACTTTGCGAAGTCTTCTCAATATTGGCTATGCCAGTGACAAGGGCACAAATTCTACCAGGTATCTTTGCGGTTCTCTCTTTTTTTTTTACTCTCCTCCTTTTGTCTTCTTGGTTTATGTTTCCTGTTCATATGATGTTGGTTTGCCACTTGTTAGTAGTAGCAGCGGAGAAAGTGAATCTGAGCAATGCTACATTTTGGGTAAATTAGTTGTGTTGATTTTTATGCAAGTTATTTAGATGTTTAGCTGGAATCTGGCATTGTTTGTTGTCAGTGCGTTGCTTCTGCAAACATGTATTGGAGTTCTTCATTGTTAATGAGGGTGCTAAATGATATGTTTGTAATGTGCTTAGAAAGGTAAGACTTACAAACTTAGTTTTGATTATAGAAAGAAAGGGTTTGTTAATCATTGTTAATAAGGGTGATAAATGATATGTTTGTAATGTGCTTAGAGAAGGTAAGACTTACAAACTTAGTTCTGATTATAGAAAGATAGAGTTTGCTTTGACTTCCAAGAGAGGTTTGGAGTTAGGAATATTGCAATAGATGACGTTGCTATGATGAGTGAATGCTGGACTTGCTTTTAAGTATTAAGATAAAGAAAGGATCCAATTACATAATCAATGTCAACATTCAATTTTAGTTTTCGTGGGTCAATTGGTTGGGGAGGGTAGATGTGGCATCGTGGGTGTGCAACTGCCCAAAATCAATAAACAGCTATCTGGAATCCATACTTGCTCATGAGAGTAAGTACAAGAAACAATATTGAGTATATGAGCAGGAGGACTAAAAAAAGAGGAACTTCAGTATTGGACAAAAAGCAAGTTCTAGCTACTGTGAGCTCTTGGGAGGGGTAATTATAGTTCTGTCAGTTGTATAATTTACACATTGTTTTTTTTTTTGGAATATTTGTTAATAGCTAAAGCTAGTCTTTCTCACTAAGCTAGCGTCATTTGATAATAACGCCAGATACATATGACTTCTGTTATATTAGTGCCCCTTTCATTTTCTTTGGTATTATGGGAAGAAAATGCTGATTATGTATTTCACAGAGGTGAACAGGCTTATTCGATTTGTACAATGCAAGAATTGATGCCCTCAGTTGGCTCATCTGTTCCTTCTCCTTCTATTCTGGCTGTTGTAATCTGTGAATCAGACTGTGCTCTTCAGAATGTTGGCAAGATTTACTCTGATGTGCCTCATACTCCTTTTAGCGATGAGGACTATGATAACCCTTTCGATTTTTGTGATGAGTCGCTTCCTGCCTCAAAGACTCATTTTGTTAAGGAAATATATGTAGATATTTTCCTATTTGTTTACTTGCTATGAAGCGCAAAGTCTTAAAAAAGACCGTCTCACGTTAACACTAACGTGAGACGAGTCTCTTTTTCCTCCAATTCTCAGCCTCCGCCTTCAATTCCTCCATCATCCTCTCAAATTATGGAAGCTTTTGACCATTTCAGTAGATCCACAGCCGCGCCTCCTTTACACACCTCCCAATTCAATTTCAGCAGATCTTTATCGAAATCAATCACGCCGACGGTGATCGATTTGACCGGAGAAGGTGATTGGAAACCTAATTTCGGCGACGGAGCTGCTGCGGCGATCGGAGATGAATTTGTTACGGAGTTTTTCGGAGAAATGATGGAGTTGCGGTGAGGTGGTTGAGGAAGGGAGGAGAGGGATGAGAAGAGAGAGAAAGAGGATTGAGAGTTAGAGATGAGGAGAGTGAAAGAGAGGATGAAGATGAAGGAGTCTTTCTTTTCATGGAGGAATGTTTGCAAGGTTGATGTAATCGCCATTGTTGTGAATTGTGATGTTGAGAGAAAAACAGAGGAGAGAGAAGATGGAAGGAGAAGAGGAAGGGGGAAGTTTGTTTGTTGTTGGTTTTGGGTGAAACATTTTCAATTACATCATGTGGGGGTGTGTCAGAAGTTCAGATGAGAGAGATTTTTATGAGAAAATGGTAGCAAAGTTTGCGATGGTGAATTGGTGGTCGGGCGTTGGTAACTTGGTAGATAGCATTTTTAGTTTTGGTGCTTGTAGTTGATTCCTGATTCGTGGGTGGGTAAGATATATGGTTTTTGAAATGTTGGTGATGTGACGCGGGGTTCACGTTGTTGTAGCTGATTAGGTGGAAGTTCCTATTGGTAGGTGGGACTGTTCTTCCGGTATTAAAGGTGGTGGACGGTGGCCAAAAGAGATGGGGACTGGTGAGAGAAGAAACTGGGTGTTAAAAGTTTCTCAAAGGGGATTGGATTTAGTTAAGGAATTTTAATAATTAGTTACATATTTCTCAAAGGGGCTGATTTTGTCATTTTCAAGTTATAGTTATAATTTTCCAATTACTTAAGGAATTTTAATAATTAGTTACATATTTTTGGCTATTAGTTATGGTTTTCTGATTCATAGTTAGCTTTTGCTTAATAGTTATGAAATTAGGATATATAGTTATGATTTTTAGGTTATTAGTTATTAATTGTGGTTAATAATTATGGTTTTATGGTTGATAGTTGTGATTCTGGCTATTAGTTATTGTTTTCTGATAAATAGTTATGATATCTGGGTATTTAGTTATTATTGTTTTTTACATTAGTTATGAATTTTTGTTTTTTAGTTCCGGTTTTATGGCTAATAGTTTTAGTCTAGAAAATAACTGAAAGATTATAATTATAGCATATGAATAATTATTTATTAATTTCATGAGTAACAATGATGCATGGTTTTATGGTTATAGTTTTGATATTTGGTTAACAATTATACTTTGAGGGTTGATAGTATGAGAGGTCAATAGTTATGATTTTAAGGTCATTAGTTTTATTTATTGTATGCATTAGTAAACATTGTTTTTCATTGGTTATTTGAGGTTGGCATAACTAATGCAAAAATGCGATAGTTATTTAAGAAAGAGAGAATTAGTGCATTAGTTTTTTTGAGAAAGACAAAATTATTTATGCGTGATACTGAAATTATGGCCAATAAAATGCATTATAATATAATTTTTATGATATAACTAATATACTTCAGCGCTTAACTAATATACTTCAGCGTTTAACTAATATACTTCAGCACTTAACTAATTCACCCAGAAGCAATTTAAGGCTAGCATAACTAATAGGTGCAAGCGCTTAACTAATTCTACTGCTGGTTTGATGCACGCGCGTGATGTCAGCATGACATCAGCGGTCTCACGTTAACACTAACGTGAGACCGTCTCTCCAAAAACGGACTCATTATCTTGTCTCAGCTGTCATTATCTTTTCGGAAGATATGGTATATTATGTATATCTTTTCCTATCTTGTTTTAGGAAAGTGTATTGGTTTAGGAGTTTTGTAGGTTATTATTTAAGCCTTGTAATCGTATTTGTGAACGGGATAAAAAGATTAATTATTTCTCCTAATCTCATATCTTAACATGGTATCATACTTTCTTTCCTAGCCCATTTTTTTTCCGATCACATCTTTCTCTGGCCGACGTTTCTGGCCACTGTTGTTGGTTCTGTCGCCTTTGTGGTTCGTGTTTTGTTTCTGTTCCACTGTGTGGTCTGTTTCGCTGCTACCTTTCTACTGTGTAGCTATGACTGGAAAGGGCAGCGATGGTGAAGGCTCGAAGGGTTCTCGCTATGAACCTTTTACAGAGTACTATTTGCACCCGAGTGAAGGTACGGGAGCGGTTATCAGCCCTATTCTGTTGAAAGGAGACAACTACGAGGCCTGGTCTAGATCGCTCCGCAACAATCTCCGTGCAAAAAACAAACTTGGTTTTATTGACGGCACCATTACGGTACCTGATTCCAAATCACCCGATTTTTCTCAATGGGGTATAGTAAATTCTATGCTTGTAGCTTGGATTTTTAATACCTTAGATGTTTCTGTGCGTTCTACTATGCGTTTTCCTGACAATGTTAAGTCGTTATGGGATGATTTGCGTGACCGTTATTCTCTTGGTAATGGTCCTCGTATCCTTGAATTAAAAAATCAGATACGAGATTGTCGTCAAAATGGTCGGTCTGTGGCTGTTTTCTTTGGTGAATTGCGTCAGTTACAAGATGAATTGTTAAGTTATTGTAAGATGCCTGTATGTACTTGTTCTGCTGCATCTGAGTATGTTCGTTTGCAAGAAATTGAGCATCTTCATCAGTTTTGTTTGGGTTTAGAGCCAAAAAAGTTTGGCACTTTGGTTTCCGGTTTGCTAATGCAGGACCCCCTGCCCTCTCTTAATGTTGCGTATGCTAAAATTATTTCCGATGAGCGGAAACAATTGGTATCCGAAGCTCATGATGGTGTGCGCCCTGATGCGGTTGGTTTTAGTGCCTCCGCAGTGCACGTCTCATTGTGCTCGGTACAGCGGTAGGTGATGCTGTCCGTGTGTGTAGTCATTGTGGACGCACAGGTCATGTTAAGGAGCGTTGCTACGAGCTCATTGGTTGGCCTGATCGTAAGGGAGGTCGAGGTGGTCGTTCGTCTCGAGGCGGACGTGGTGGTTGTTCGGGAGCACGAGGAGCTTTTGCAGGCAACACAGGTAACGGTACTCGTGCTACATCTTCTGTGGATGAATCAGATCGTGCTCTTGCCCCAAGTCTTACAGATGCTCAATGGCAACAACTTATGGGTGCTCTTAAAGGAGTTAATTCATCATCTTCCACAGAAAAATTGACTGGTATGTTTGATTCCCAAAGTTGGATAATTGATTCCGGTGCTTCACATCACATGTCTGGTAATCTCCAATTATTTTCCAATCTGTGTCCTATTTCTTCCAATGTTGGTTTGCCTAACGGAAAAACAACCATTGCTACTAAAAAGGGTACGATCGTTGTGTCGGAAGAAATAAAATTGGAAAATGTTCTCTACGTGCCTGCTCTCGATTGTAATTTGATGTCTGTATCTCAATTACTTTATAAACAGAAATTAATTGTTCTCTTCACTAATAAGCTATGTTATATACAGGACCTCACTTTGACGAACCTGATTGGAGCGGGAGTGCAGTCTAATGGGGTCAATATTTATGTTCCTGTTCGTCGTTCCAGTTATTCATCTAATAAAGTGGTTCAAGTTGATGATACAAGTTTACTCTGGCATCGTCGTCTCGGTCACCCGTCTCTCAAAGTAGTTTCTTCTCTGCCCGGATTAGCTGGTTTGCATAATAAACATTGTGATTTAGATTGTCAGATATGTTTTATGGGAAAGCAATCCCGTAATTCTTTTTCTTTGAGTAGTACTAAGGCTGCAAATGTGTTTGATTTGATACATTGTGACATTTGGGGTCCAAATAAAATCACGGCTAGTTGTGGTGCCCGTTATTTCCTTACCATTGTTGATGATTGTTCTCGGGCTACTTGGCTTTTTCTTATGATCGGCAAGTATGAGGTGTCTCAACTTATTCAAAAGTTTTATGCTATGGTTAAAACTCAATTTAATAAAAAACTTAAGGTGTTAAGGAGTGACAATGGTCAAGAGTTTCTAAGTTTACATAGTTTCTTTGCTCGGAAAGGCATTTTGCACCAAACTAGTTGTGTTGATACAGCCCAACAAAATGGTAGAGTTGAGCGTAAGCATCGTCACCTTCTTAATGTGTCGCGTGCTTTACGGTTTCAGGCACGGTTGCCTAAATCTTTTTGGGGAGAGTGTGCTATGACTGCTGCACATCTTATTAATATTACCCCCACTCCTGTTTTAAACGGTAAATCTCATTATGAGTGCCTTTATGGTGTTTCACCCTCTTATGCTGATATTAGAATATTTGGGTGTTTGAGTTATGCTGTTAATCGAGGCCGTAAAGATAAGTTGGATTCTAAGTCTCGTCGTTGTATTTTTGTTGGCTACCCGTTTGGTAAAAAAGGTTGGCGTCTTTTTGATTTGGAAACTCATGAATTTTTTGTTAGTCGGGATGTGCAATTTTTTGAGACTTGTTTTCCGTATGTGGATTCTCTTTCTGAGTCTGCTCGGCAACAATGGGATTCCTACCTTGCTCTTCCTACTGTTTGGGATGATTATGCTGTTTCGGAAGCCTTAGATTGGCCTGCCTTGTCGCAAGGTGTTGTTGGGCAGCACACGCCTCCTGGCGGGCAAGACACTACCGGGCCTGGGCCGCCCCCGGCTGAAGCGTCTACACACGCATCAAGTGATGGTGTGCTTGATGGGCCATCTACTTGCTCATTTGCCGCCCTCTCGTTGTTCCTTTGTCGCCTACTACGGTTCGTATTGGTGACTTTCACTGTGATACTTCGGATGTTCCACGTTCTCCAGAGAATGCTCGTGTACCTTCGGATGTTGTGGGTACGACAGATTTGGGTCGTGGTCGTCTGACCAAGATTCCTTCCGTCAAGCTTCGTGACTATGTTACGAATACAATTGTTCTCAAAAATATAGACCCTCCTCCTTCGACTGCTCTTCCGTCTTCTCCACGTTCGTCAGGTACTCCTTTTGATATAGCTTGTTGTGTTGATTATAATAAATTTTCTGTTAAACATCGGTGTTTCTTAGCAGCTGTGACTAAGGGGGTTGAGCCCCAATCTTTCCGGGATGCTATGTTAGATCCGGGTTGGCGTAAGGCTATGCGTGAGGAGATTGACGCCCTTGAACGCAACAAGACATGGCATTTGGTTGATTTGCCACCTGGCAAACGTGCTATTAGTAGCGGTTGGATTTATAAAATTAACGGTTATTTCACCAAATACCCCTGACAAATAAATTTATTCACCAAATACCCCCACTTTTTTCAAAATTCACCAAATACCCCTGATCTTTAAAAAAATTCACCAGATACCCCTGACATTTCAAAAAATACCAAAAATGCCCTTTTTGGCTAACGGACGTTAGTGCTCCGTTAATTAATTAACTAATTAACCTAAAAATTCTAATTAAACCCTAATTAAACCTAAAAACCCTAAAACTCAAACTAACCCTAAAACCCTAACTAACCCTAAACCCACCTTCAAGCCCACCACCCTTCCAACCCACCCCACCCCACCACCCCCACCCCCACAACCCCAACCCCACCCGCCCTCCCCTCCGCGCCTCCCTCCCGACCACCCCGGCCCGCGCCTCCCCCCGACCACCCCAGCCCGCCTCCCCCTTCCCCAAAGAAATCAATTGTTTCCTCTCTCTCTCTCCTCCTCCCTTCACTCCCTTGAAGACAAAAAAAACAGAGAAATAGAAAGAAAGAAACAGAGAAAATGATCAAGGAAACAACTATGTTTCCCGATCTCCATATAGGAGTATTAATCTTAGTTTCTCTTCTTTTTTGTGGGTTAATAAGTTTTGTGCTTCATTTACGGAAGAATAACATGTGGGTGAAGACACGAAAACAAAGAAAGTTGCTTAAAAATAGAGGTATCAAAGACCCTTCATCTTCATTTTTATTTGGGAATGTCTCGAGATGTAGAGGATTCAATCAATGGTTGCTAAATCTTCTTCTCATGCTGAAATTGTGGGCCATGATTATACTTCTACCTTATCTCCTAACTTTGAACAAGTGGAGAAATGTAGGCTGGGGTGGTCGGGAGAGGGAGCCGCGGTGGGTCAGGGGTGGCGGCGGGAGAGGGGAGGGGGAGCGACCGAGTTCGCGAGGGAAGGGGGGGGGGTGGGGCAAGTGATTTCTTGGGGGAAGGGGAGGGGGATGCGGGGCGGGGGTGGTCGGGAGGGGAGGCGCGTCTGGGCCGGGGGTGGTCGGGAGGGAGCGCGGCGGCGGGGGGGGGAGGGGCGGGTGGGGTTGGAGTTGTGGGGGTGGGGGTGGTGGGGCCTGGAGGTGGGGTGGGAGGGTGGTGGGCTTGGGGGTGGGTTAAGGGTTAGTTAGAGTTTTAGGGTTTTTAGGTTTAATTAGGGTTTAATTAGGGTTTTTTAGGTTAATTAGTTAATTAATTAACGGAGAACTAACGTCCGTTAGCCAAAAAGGGCATTTTTGGTATTTTTTAAAATGTCAGGGGTATTTGGTGAATTTTTTTAAAGGTCAGGGGTATTTGGTGAATTTTGAAAAAAGTGGGGGTATTTGGTGAATAAATTTATTTGTCAGGGGTATTTGGTGAAATAACCGTAAAATTAAATATTCTGCAGACGGTTCAGTTGAGCGGTTGAAGGGTCGTTTGGTGGTTCATGGTAATCGTCAAGTTGCAGGTATCGATTATAATGAAACTTTTGCTCCTGTTGCTAAAATGGGCACTGTTCGTCTTTTGTTAGCCGTTGCAGCATGTCGTAATTGGGAACTCCATCAGATGGACGTCCATAATGCGTTTCTTCATGGTGATTTAGAGGAGGAAGTATATATGAAGCTACCTCCTGGTTATTCATGTTCATCTCCCGATAAAGTTTGTAAATTACAAAAGTCTTTGTATGGTCTTAAGCAGGCTCCTCGGCAATGGTTTGCTAAATTATCTGCTGCATTAAAGACTTATGGTTTTTCTCAGTCGTACTCCGACTACTCGTTGTTTTGTTATAACCAGGGAGATGTCTCCCTTCATGTGTTGGTTTATGTGGACGATCTCATTATTGCTGGTTCTTCTGCATCTGTTGTTTCCCGATTTAAAAATTACTTAAGCTCATGTTTTCATATGAAGGATTTGGGTGTGTTGAAGTATTTTCTGGGAATTGAGGTGGCTCGTAGCCCCGATGGTATTTTCTTATCTCAACGCAAGTATGCTCTTGATGTTTTGTCTGAGTCGGGAATGTTAGGGTGTAAACCCATCGACACACCTATGGAGCAAAATCATCGTCTGGCTCTAGCGAATGGTGCGCTTATGGTTGATCCAGATCGATATCGGAGACTTGTTGGTCGTTTGGTTTATTTGTCGGTTACACGACCTGAGCTTAGTTATGCCGTCCACACTCTTGCTCAGTTTCTTAGTGCTCCTCAAGAGTCTCATTGGGAGGCAGTGGTATCGGGGTCTTGCGTTACATTAAAGGCGGCCGGGTCAAGGCATTTTACTTCGGACAAATAATGATCTGCGTTTGACGGCCTATTGTGATAGTGATTGGGCGGCTTGTCCTATCACTCGACGTTCCTTATCTGGTTATCTTGTGCTTTTAGGGTGTTCTCTCGTTTCTTGGAAAACTAAGAAACAGCCCACCGTGTCACGTTCTTCGGCGGAGGCTGAATATCGTTCTATGGCTGTCACTACTTGTGAGCTCAAATGGTTAAAGTTTATTTTGTCTTCTCTTGGGGTGATTCATTCCACTCCTATGCGATTGTTTTGCGATAGTCAGTCTGCTTTGCATATCGCTAAAAACCCGGTGTTTCATGATCGTACAAAGCATATTGAGACCGATTGCCACTTTGTACGGGACGAGTTGTTGGCTGGCAATTTGTCTACTGCCTACGTTCCTACGGGTCATCAATTAGCTGATATACTTACAAAAGCTCTTGGTCGTCAGCAGTTCAGTTTTCTTCTTCGCAAGTTGGGCATTAGAGATCTTCATGCGCCAACTTGAGGAGGGGTGTTAAGGAAATATATGTAGATATTTTCCTATTTGTTTACTTGCTATTATCTTGTCTCAGCTGTCATTATCTTTTCGGAAGATATGGTATATTATGTATATCTTTTCCTATCTTGTTTTAGGAAAGTGTATTGGTTTAGGAGTTTTGTAGGTTATTATTTAAGCCTTGTAATCGTATTTGTGAACGGGATAAAAAGATTAATTATTTCTCCTAATCTCATATCTTAACACATTTGATCTCTATTTGTGATGATGGAAAAGTATGGAATTGGCTTCTAACTACTGAAGGCCCTGAGGTGGCTCCTAAAGATGTGCCAAAGTTGAAAGCACCTCTGATTGGTAATGGATCAGGTAATGACGCTTCTGAGGGATCTTTGACCAGCCAAAGATCGGAACGTATGAAGGGGAGAGAGCGCTCATCTAATTTGACTCTTAAATCTAATAGGAGGAGCCATTGAAGTATAAAATTCTCTTGTTTTGTGCTATAGAGCATGATGTTCAAATTATAGTTGCTAATATTTTTATGTATCTAATTATTTTTGTTTATGCTTCAATTGAGCATAATATGCTTAATAAAATGAGTATTGATATATACTATTGATTTTGTATTGATTAATTATGAAAAAATGCAAAAAAAAAAAAAAAAAAAAAATTGGTTTTTGGAGTGTTCAACTGCTCCGGTTTTGGACCGGATCAGTAAATATTTTGGATCTATTGCGATCCCACCCGATGAAGACCAAAATCGGATCAGTAAGCCCGGTTTTGATCGCATCGGATGGGCTTTTTTCCACTAGTGAGCAGGAGGGAAAGGCCCCAATAAGTTCATGCCCCACATGTCGAAGGGCAGTGGAGCCTGAATGGTTGTTAAGGGGCTGGCAGCTTGATGGGGTAAGTTAGCATGCATCTGGCATTCTTTGCATTTCTGGACCAGGCTCGAAGCATCTTCATTCAGGGTGGGCCAGTAATACCCAGCTCGAAGAGCTTTAGCAGCGATAGTTCTTGCACCCTGATGACTCCCGCATGCTCCCTGATGTATTTCTCGAAGCACATAGTCCCCTTCTTGTGGGGTCAGACATCGTAGGAGGGGGTGGGTGAAAGATTTCTTGTAGAGCAGGTCGTCGTGGTAGATGAACCATCGAGCTTGCTTTCTTACTCTTTCAGCCTCTACCTCATCGGTAGGCAATGTACCATCCCTTGCATAGGACACTATCCTGTCCATCCAGGTGGGACTTCTGTCAAGGGTAGCTATCCCCCTGTTTATGTTAGGGGCTTTAAGCACCTCCCACATTATGGGACGAGGTGATAAGTCTTCAACCGAACTGGCCAGCCTCGAGAGTGCGTCCGCCTGTTAGTTCTCTGATCGAGGGATGTGTTTGATGGTGAATTGACCTAGCTCGGTTACTTCTTCTTTGATTTTTCTCAAGTACATCTTCATGCTATCTTCTTTGGTTTCGAATTCCCCTGTCACCTGACCTACGATGAGCTGGAAATCCGAGTGAGCTTTGATCTTTCGAGCCCCTGCGATTTTACATAACTGTAGACCAAGTAGAAGAGCCTCATACTCGGCTTCATTGTTCGAGGCAGTGAAGTCGAATTTGATGGTGTACTCCGTTCTGTTCTTTTGAGGATCGAGGACCAATAAGCCGGCACCGCAGCCAGCCTTTGACGATGACCCATCGACAAATAATTCCCAGGAGCCTTCTTCAGTGGGCTCGGGTCGTGAGGTACATTCTGCAATGAAGTCTGCTAGTGCTTGAGCCTTGATGGCTCGACAGGGCTCGAATTCTATCCCATAGTCCGATAGCTAGTTGGCCCAGTCCGTCACCCTATTGGGCTGGTTCTTCCCTTCGATCACTATTCGCAGGTGCTGGCTGGTCAGAACTCTGATAGGGTGTGCTTGAAAGTAAGGCTTAAGTTTCCGTGTGGCGATAACCAATGCGAAGATCATTTTCTCTATCGGGGGGTATTTTGCTTCTGCGCCTCGAAAGGCGTGGCTTATGAAGTAAACTGGATGTTGATTTTTCTCTCTTTCTGCGACGCGGACGGCGCTAAGGGTATTATCCGACACAGCCAAGTAAACAAAAAGTGTTTCTCCTGGCAAAGGATAGACGAGTTAAGGGAGGCTGGCCAGATGTTCCTTCAATCGCTGAAATGCCTCCTCCGCGGCTTCATCCCAGTCGAAAGTTGACTGCTTTAACGTTCTGAAGAAGTACAAACTTTTATCTGCTGATCTTGATAGGAAACGTCCCAGCGCGCTCGACGTTCATTTAAGACGTGTCGGGTGCGCTCGATTGCCGTTCCTGAGGGACCGCTAGTTAATGACGTGTCGGGCGTCCCCCCTACTAGGAGGAGCTCGAGCCGGGACCAGGGGGGCCCGAGTTGAGTTTTGGGGTGCTCGAGCCGAGATCTGGGGTGCTCGAGCCGAGATCTTGGGAGCTTGTGTGTTGGGTTGTGGGTCGCGTCCATTCTGCCCCAGCACTATTCGAGGGATAGGAGGTATGTTGGATGTATCTCCCCCCCCCATTCTGTAGGTTATACACGAGGGCCCTGAGGCTTCGCTCGAGATTATCACTGAGACGTTCCGCCAGCTGCTGGAGGTCCTGCTAGGTAAGAGGGTTGGGACTTGGCTGCTCGTAACGAGGGGCCTCGACTCGAGGTAGGACTACCCTCTCTCGAGGTTGTCCAGGATTGACAGCACCAGCTGCTTCTCGAGGCCCAACCTCCTCGACAATGTGCTGATGTCGTTCTGAGAGTATGGGGGCCCTGCGAGTGTCCCCTGCTGTTTCGCTGGCTACCTCGGGAGGGGGAATCCTCCCTCGAGGTGGCGAGTTCGGGGGTTGTTGACCCCGGCGAGTTCTTCGAGCATTGGCCATGGTTTTCTAGTTTGGCTATCTCCACAGACGGCGCCAACCTGTTTTGGGTAAAAAACTTGTGAGATGGGGGATTAGTCAAGACTGATGGTCGAGAACCGTTGGAGGCGACCAGATGCTCAAAGAGTGCTGCGAGACCTGCAAAAACGAGAGTTAGACTACCCCGGGGGTGTTTCCGGGATCGCCCCTCCAACGCTCAAGTCAGTTATGGAACTTAGCCGTTAGTATTGAGTGGTTGGTCTAGAATTCATTACCTCAATAAATGGGGAATTGTTCCCTATTTATAGGCGTTGGAATGTGTGAAAAGTGTTCATCAGGCTAGACTAAGGTCTGGGTTGGGCCAGGACCTTTGGCCTGGGCGACCTCTTGAGCATAGGGGGCAATCTTGTAATTTCACCATGGATTGGGAGCCCGTCGATATATTGGGCCCAAACAGAAGACTTAACGGAAAATTCACCAAAATCTTTAGTAATGTCACATGTGGTATGGACAGCAAAGACTAAGGTTACTTTTTGAATAAATTTTAAATTTGGAAAAAAAAAATTATCAAAAAAAAAATTTAAGTTTGGTTTTTAGATTTAAATTTGAAAACCATAGGTTTAACAATGAGAATTTCCCATAATTTTTTTGAAGGATGTAGCAAAACTTATAATTAATAATATTATTAGTGATTTCTTATGCTTTTTTTTAGGGGAAAGTGATTTCTTATGCTTATTAAACACCAAACTCTAATTTTTTTTGTATCTATAACATTATATATTTATTTGAATCATTTAAAAATTCTATCTATTTATCTAATTCAAATGATGTATGATATGAGATCCTTATGTTGCACTCTTCATATTTAAAAATTCATCTATTATATAGATAGTTTAATTGCAAACACACCCTGTCATAGTGTTGCATCAAGATAAGGGCTCTGTTTGGGGATGCATTTTAGTTACCTTAAATGATAAGGTGCTAACATATTTTAGGTGCTAACATATTTTAGGTGCTAAAATGATTAATAGTGTTTGGGGAGTACATAAAATAAAATTTCAGGTGGTTATAATGACTTATATGATAAGTTAAAAATTTTACCTTTTCAAAATCAGGTGACTGAAATTTTGGAAAATCTTTTGAAAATTTTGATAACAACTATTTGCTAAAATAATTTATCAACTTAAGCAACTAATTTTACCAAAGAGTTAAGCTAATCAGGTACCTTATCAGTTCCAACACCTTATCAATTTCAGCTTTATCTTATCAGTTTCAGTTGACTTAGTTTCAATTCAACAAGTATTGCCAAACAGAGCCAAGAATTCAAAATATTCAGGATGAGGGAGGATGAAAATATAACTTGTGTTACTATTAGTGGTAAGTTTAACACTGTCAAATTCATATAACTAAAGACATATCTTTTTGTCATTCTTGGATCTCAATGTAGGCAATCTAGTCTTTACAAATTACAACTGGGTATAGGTTAGTCTTGCCAAATTCAATTATTATGCTATGGTATCTATATAAATCTATTAAAAGGCATTCCTAAACAAGGAACGGTGCCACGTAGCACTCTCCCTAAAGGCGTTCTACTTCATGTAATCCATGCACAATAAAAAAAAATAGAAATTGCATAGTACTCCCTCTGTTTTTTTTTATCATTCTCACTTTCGGTTTTAGTGTGTTTATTTAACCTTATCACTTTGAATCTATCTATTTTAGGCTACGAAATCTTCCAACAATACCCTCATCTGCCAACTAATATTTACACATAATACCTAACCAAAATAATAAAATAATCCCTTGTAGTCCCCAACTCTCCTATTTAGACTTCACCCCATCTCTCTCCTCTCTACTCATTCTCGATCTTTCTCCTCTCTGACTATCCCAAGTCCCCAACCACCCATTAAATCCTCTCATTCAATTCACTGTTCTTCATTAATCTTCTCCCAACGACTTATAATCCACTCAAAACCCTAGATCTAAACTAAACGCCTCTCTCTCATTTTCTCCATTTGAGAACCCTAGATCTAAAATCCAACACTCTATTCTCTCAAATTTCTCTCTCTATCTCACAAACTTTTTATAATTTCACACGTTAGTCGATTTTTGTTAGCTTTACGAATTTTCTGGGTAAAGATTTGCGAATTTTCGTGGTAAAGCTTTGCAAATTTTCCGGGTAAAGATTTCAGAAATTTTTCGAATTTTGAGTAACTAATCACTCTGTTTAGAGTCAATCATGGCTGAAAAGGCAACTTCATAGATTTTTGAAGAATCTCACAATGTTCCATACTCTGAGAGTCCTCAAAATCCTTACGATGAAGCTTACAACAATGAGGAAGTAGAGGAACTCTTTGTTCCAGACTTGGAGAGTCCTGAAAGTCCTTCATACGAAGCATTCCACAATGAGGAAGAAGAGGAACTAATTGTTTCAGACACTCCTGATAGAGAAGTCTCAAAATCTGAGGCCGAAGTTGATGAATTTCCTTTATCGTCGCCTGAGGAAATTTACAACAATTTGAAAATATATTTTCCAGCGGTGAAACTTAAGCAATATCAGCCTTCGAGGGAGTTTCCTTGAATTCTTTTAATTTTCGTGTTTCTCTATTTTTCAATTAATATTATTTGTATGATGATTGAAATGAGATTGAATGTGGTTTTTGCTTCTGGTAGATCTAGGGCTTTCGTGTTTCTCTGTTTTACAGTCAATTTATGTTTGTATGATGATTGAAATGAAATTGATTGTGGTTATGACTGCTGGTATATCTAGGGCTTTTGTGTTTCTCTGTTTTGCAATCAATTAATGTTCGTATGATGATGGAAATGAAATTGATTATGGTTATGGCTGCTGGTAGATCTAGGGCTTTCGTGTTTCTCTGTTTTCCAATCAATTTATTTTTGTATGATGATTGAAATGAAATTGATGGTGGTTTTTGCTTCTGGTAGATCCAGAGGGCTTTTGTATTTCTCTGTTGTGCAATCAATTTATGTTTGTATCATGATTGAAATGAAATTGATTGTGGTTATGGCTGCTGGTAGATCTAGGGCTTTCGTGTTTCTCTGTTTTGCAATCAATTTATGTTTGTATGATGATTGAAATGAAATTGATGGTGGTTTTTACTTTTGATAGATCTAGGGCTTTCGTGTTTTTCTGTTTTGCAATCAATTTATGTTTATATGATGATTGAAATGAAATTGATTGTGGTTATGGTTGCTGGTAGATCTAGGGCATTCGTGTTTCTTTGTTTTCCAATCAATTTATGTTTGTATGATGATTGAAGCAAAAGTGATTGTGGTTTTTGCTGCTGGTAGATCTAGGACTTTCATGTTTCTCTGTTTTTCAATCAATTCCTATTTGTATGATGATTGAAATGAAATTGATTGTGGTTATGACTGCTGGTAGTCTTTGATTAGAGTCATGTTGGTGCCTGTGATGATGATGAGTTTGTATATGGCCATTCTTTTAGTCAAATGTAGTGAGGATAACTAAGTGTACCCTACTTAGAATCAGGGGTAGCTATGTGATGCAGGCTCACATTAGCCACCACAGTAGCATAAAGCACATGATTCAAGTGGGTTATGATTGCGTTATTGCCACCTCGTTTGACAGCCTCAATGACCAATAATATGAGAGGTTCATTTAATCATTGATATACTCCATATCTAAGTAACATGATGACTTTATTTCAATAAATTTTGACATGCATGATGGACTTGTAAATATAAAAAGGTGACAGCCCTATGAGCAGCCTATAGATGATATTCATATGCCTTCAAAATGTTTACAAAAAGTTGTCTGTTTGCCCTTCACAAAAACTTGCTACATATTCTTCACAAAAACTTTCTAACTTCACAAAAACTTTCTACCTTTTCTTCATCTTCTTGTTGTGAGATGTTCAGTTGCCATTCATTTGTTCAGCAATAAAATTATTTGCTTTATGAACATCTTCAACAGAGGGACCAACTTCTTCTGGCAGCAGCTCTAAATCTTCAAGTTGTGACTTCTTTGCATGGGGTTTATCATATTCATTATTTCCACAAACTTTGATAACTTCATTTAGATAGAATTGAAGTGACATCCACACATTACTTAGAGTCTTAGGATGTAGTTCTTCCCATGACTCATTAACAGCAACAATTAGTTGGTCAATTTTTCTTGGTGATTTTCTGTATTGCAATGTTTGAAGTAGTCTGAAGTAACCTAAATCCAAAATATTCATGTATGTGTTGTTTGGTGGCTGTTGTATCAACCTGAAATCAAATCCATCTAGTAGTCTTTGTTGCTGAAATACTGGATCATCATTGGTTATGTGACATGGTGCATTATCTTGTTGTATGTATATGACCTTGCTAAGGTCATTTGGCCATTTCTCCCTGATGGCAGGTATGATTTTGTTTACCAACATGTCTCTTATCACATTTTTTGTTATTGCATCAATGGGCTTTGTTTCTAGAGTTCCCCTACGCCTATTATATGATGTTCTTTGTGCTGCAACTTGTTTTGTGAAAGGCCATATGCCAATCTTCCCGGCAAATGCACAAGAACCATCTTGGTTCCACCTTGGTCTTGCAACTGCAGCCATGAACGTGGCTTTTGGTATGAAGTTTTTGTTCTTAATCTTCCTCCATGGTGTTTTTTCCTTTGGATGTAGATATGCTCTGACCCTTTTTTGTGTCATATAGAACCATTTCTCATCTATATGAACAACATTTCTCATATCTATGTAAGTGGGGTTTGTGTACAATTTGTTTCTTTGAAGTAAACTTATGACCCACATACACCTTCTTAGCTTTTTCTTCATGTTCAAATCAGGTTTTAATGGACTTGTATGAGGTCTTAATCCCCCTTTTTAACTATCCTCCATAATGTTGTGTACTGCAAATCAAGTGCTTGAGCTAATACTCTTAAACTTGTCCTTTGACATAAAGGTACAGAGGATACCTGATGAAGAGTGATTGTTGCCTTGCGTCTTCCACATTTGTGTTTGTTGGTTCTGACATTGATGGGCAGTGTAACGCCCCGATAATTCTCTATTTTCAAATTACCTTTTTCATATAAAACTTAGAGAATGATCAAAGTATTATCGCCCGTGTGATAACGTCTCGGCTTACTCAGAATTTTGCAGCAAATCTAATAAATAACTTTTGAAAACATAAGTAACTTAGTCAACCATAAAGTCAACTCCAAAATATAACCAAAAGTCAAACCAACTTAAAAGTCAAGTAATCAAACCATAACTAAATCGAAATTATAAAAGTATTAAAGAACTAAAACACAAGCTCTCCACGAAAACCCGAACCCATGATGCATCATCTTCAGACCTGGAATGCTCGATGCTCTATTGATCCTGAGAGACTGCACACCAAATGGGTCATCACAGGATCAATAAGGCACAGCCATGATCGACGTACAGAAAAGTAAGTAATCAGCAAAGTTGAGTACTACATAATAATTAAAATATAAAACCTAACATGATACTAACAAACATTTACTCAAAGATAAATAGTAATATAATAAAATAACAAATTGACTATACTGAACTTGACTCCACAACCAATAAGTTAATTAAAATTAGATTGAATAGACAATGGATAGAGTTTTCCAAATCAAACCAGTCTTCAATTTAGAAGACGAAGTACGGGCGCGACTCCGTACTCCAACGACCAACGATATCGAGGTACTAATTAAATAAAATAGAACACGGTGATCAATCCGATCCCAAGAAAAGCCATGGGCTACCACCAGGTACTCCAACTCATACTAGTCCAACACTTCAGACGTGTACAAGTCTAAAGCTTATTGCTATTCTCTTTCCACTTTAAGTTATTAATAAATTTTCATTTGTTGCGACTCACAAAGTAAGACAACCAACACAATATCATGGATACACAAAACTTTCATTTTTATCTTAGGATTAAACAAGGTGATCAACAACTCAAATAATCCAAGAATAATTCCATTACTTAGTTTAATAACCAACCAATATTTATTTGTTGACTTAGATCAACAATCAACCAACCTTTCCATAGGTGAATATCCAACTTACCAAACAAGGCCCGCGGTTCTTATAAAGTAAATGTAATAAATTAATCCAAGGGAACAATATAATCCAATAAACAATATAAATATTAATCACTCATGTTAATTAATAAAATAAAGTTTCCAATCCCACATATTTGCATCAATCATCCATACAAACATATAATAACCATCATAGGCAACATACATGCTTCACACAACGGCATAAAACATGCAAAATCACTTGATTATAAGCCACATATGAACTACAAAAAGTTCCCTATACATGATACGACATCAATCCTAGTCTTAGGATATCATACTAATCTAATAACACATAGGTATGTACGTACCTTGTGTAGACAAAACGAGAGGCCACTTTCACAACCTTAGAAATCGCTCAAAGTATATTCTCCGCCTACCAAATACCAACATATCCAAATATTAATACTCTAATAAATTTCCAACAACTTTAAAATATTTCAAACCCTCTTAACAAGTGTTTAAGAACCCTCTTAAACATTAAAACTTCAACTTTTAGTGCCCCCTATTATAGTACTACCATACTAGTCATCAAAAACCCTTAAAAATCAACACTTTAAATGTTTAAAAATCACCATAAGTATGTTAATAAAATTTCCAGCAACATATAATATCTTTAAAATCCTTTCAAACTTATTTTAACATAGTTATAAATATTAGAGTACTCAATTTTCATAAACTATAACATAGTACTACAATTTCAAACTCTTAAAACATTAAAAATCCATGCTTTGGTGCTTAAAACCCTAACTTAAACATATATATTAAATCTGAAATTTAATTACTTTACTCTACTAATTATATAATCTGAATTTTATATTTAAATCATCAAAGATACAAACTTTAATCATTAAAAAAAATCAAAACAATACTTAAAACATAAAACCTAAGCATTAAAATAATATAGAGGAGGAAGAAAATAACCAAAAAGGAGAGGAAGAAAAAGACACGGCCGAGAGGAGGGAGGAGCGTCGGTGCTGGGCTGCTGCCGGCGGCGGCTTGCTACTGCCGGTGGTGGTCCGGTGGCCAGTGGTGGCTGTTGGTGACCCGAGAGAGAGACGATAATCGGGTGAGGGGAGGAAGGAGGAAAACCGTGAGAGAGGAGAGAGGAGAAAATAGAGTGTGTGTTTAATGTGGCAAAAATTGTTAATGAGGGAGTATTTATAGGTTCCCCCATTAGGGGTATAAAAGAGAGTTGGGCTTTGATGGGTTAGTTTAATAAAGATGCTCATATGAGAAACTATAAGGTTTGGCCTCATCTAATCCAATATTAAAATCCTTGTACTTCAACTCCACTAGTTAAATTATAGAATCACTTTCAAAGTATGACTAAATAAAATATTTAATTATTTAAAACATTGAATAATCCCTTTGACTTTAAAATAGTCAACATTTTATGAAATTAATTATTTAAATACTAAAATATATATAAATATACTTTAAAATATATTTATAAAATTCATAAAATTATGGGGGATTACAGTCTACCCCTCTTAAAAGAAGTTTCGTCCCAAAACTTGGCACGAAAACCCTCACAGTTTCAAAATTTTTGACTCAAAACTTCTATTTGGAAATACTTGTGCCACAATGAGTGCACACTTTACTAATCTACAGAACACTTGTGTTACTCATGAACACATTTTGCTATGCGGAGAACCAGTTTTATTTTGCATCAATATGTGCAAATCGCCATAATAAGCATAAAAGTGCATAAAAATACCATAAAATAAGGCAAAAAGCGCGAAATTTTATCGCATTCTACCCCCCTTAAAGAAAACAAGTTACGCCCTCGTAACTCTCCTCAATGAATAACTCAGGATATTTCTTCTTCATTTCATCTTCGGCTTCCCACTTTGCCTCTTCGGACTCATGGTTAGACCAAAGCACTTTCACTATATTGACATCCTTATTGCTTGTACTACGCACCTTTCTATCCAAGATTTTCACATGTCTTTCCTCATATGTGAGGCTACTATCGATTTGAATTTTTTCGGGCTCTAGAACATGATTCTCATCAGGGATATATCTCTTGAGTTGAGAAATGTGAAATACATCATGCATCTTCTTAAATTCCATTGGTAAAGCCAACTTATAGGCTACCTTTCCAATTCTGTGCAAAATCTCATATGGGCCAACATATTTAGCACTTAATTTGCCCTTCTTACCAAATCTCAT
This sequence comes from Beta corolliflora, assembly GCA_947648045.1. Lineage (NCBI taxonomy): Eukaryota > Viridiplantae > Streptophyta > Magnoliopsida > Caryophyllales > Amaranthaceae > Beta > Beta corolliflora. The sequence continues at coordinate 318,613 of CANSZD010000102.1, read as the reverse complement.
CACTCCTTTGGTCAGTGATACTTTCAAAAACACCTTATCACCAACTGCGAATTCATCTTCTCTTCGCTTCAAATCAGCATAACTTTTCTGCCTATCTTGAGCAGCTTGAATTCTAGCTTGAATCAACTTTACATTCTTAACAGTTTCCTCAATAAATTCAGTCCCCAACACTACATTTTCACTAAAATCATTCCAGCAAATGGGACTTCTACACTTCCTTCCATACAACACCTCAAATGGAGCCATCTTGATACTTGCATGGTAACTATTGTTATATGAGAATTCAATCAAATCCAAGTGATCTTCCCAATTTCCTTGGAAATCAATCGCGCACGCTCTCAACATGTCTTCTATAGTCTGATTGGTCCTTTCAGTCTGACCATCGGTCGCATCATGAAAAGCAGTACTCATCTTCAACGCTGTTCCAAGATTCAACTAGACCTTTTGCCAAAATTTCGAGAGAAATCTCGAATCACGATTTGAAATAATATCCTTCGGAACTCCATGCAGTCTCACCACGTGCTTGATATACGTCTTGGCAAGTTGCTTCTTCTTTCATGTTTCTTTGATCGGAACGAACACAGCAGACTTCGTCAGACGGTCCACGATAACCCAAATAGTATCATTGCCATTTCTCGTCTTTGGCAAAGCAGTCACAAACTCCATTGATATAAAATCCCACTTCCATCCAGGAACCTCTAAGGATTGAACCTTCCCCATTGGTCTCTTATGGTCGATCTTTACTTTATGACAGGTCAGAGTCATCAGACACTTTGACACGAACTCGGCGACTTCATGCTTCATATTCGGCCACCAATAAATCTCCTTGAGATCCTTATATAACTTATCACCCCCAGGGTGCACAGAATATGGAGTATTATGCCCCTCTTCCATAAGCTTCCTCTTAAGGTCTTCACACTTCTGTGGTATACACCACCTTCCTTTGAACCTCAAGCTTCCATCATCATGAATCTTAAAGTCAACTTCTTTGCCTTGCTTCATCTTCTCTTTAATCTTATCTAGGTGCTCATTTCCAACTTGACCCTCTTTGATCTCATCGAAAATTGACGATCCCAATGACAAAGCACTCAATCTTGCTTCGATCTCCCCAGAATTTAGAATTTCTAGCCTAAGCCTTTGCATATCTCGGTACAATTCCTCAGGAACTACCAACGCATTCACACTATGACTCGACTTCCTACTCAAAGCATCGGCGACTACATTCGCCTTCCCCTCATAATACTGGATATCTAGGTCATAGTATTTAATCAATTACAACCATCTTATCTGTCTCATATTGAGATCCTTCTGGGTGAAAATGTACTTCAAAATCTTATGATCAGTAAAGATCTTGCAAGTCGCTTCATACAGGTAATGTCTCCAAATTTTCAAGGCAAACACAATAGCAGCTAACTATAGGTCATGGGTAGGATAATTAGACTCATAAGGGTTTCAACTGACGCAAAGCATATGCGATCACCTTCCCATTTTGCTGCAGAATACACCCCAATCCATTCTTTGAAGCATCACTATACACCTCAAATCCTTCATTTCCGTCAGGCAGGGTTAAAACAGGTGCATAGGTCAGACGTTCTTCAAAGTCTGAAAAGCTTCCTCGCACTTCTCGCTCCACTCGAATTTTGACTCTTTCTGCATCAGATTAGTCATCGGCCTTGCTATCTTCGAGAAATCTCTCACAAAATTCCTATAATAGCCAGCTAATCCCGAAAAACTCATAATATCTGACACATTCTTCGGTGTAGGTCACTCACTAACAGCTTGAATCTTTGCAGGATCCACATAAACTCCTTCTTTTGACACATAATGACCCAAAAAAGCTACTTTCTCCAATCGGAACTCACACTTAGAGAACTTGGCATACAATTGGTTCTTCCTAAGCGTCTCCAAGACTATCCTCAAATGCTCATCATGATCTCCTTCACTCTTTGAATAGATCAAAATATCATAAATGAACACTACAATAAAATGATCCAAGACTCATGGAATATTCTATTCATCAAATCCATAAATATAGCCGGTCAGTCCAAACGGCATCACAGTAAATTCATAATGACCATAACACGTCCTAAACGCATTCTTAGGTATATCCTTATCAGCTACCTTCAATTGGTGATACCCCGAACGCAAATCAATCTTCGAAAACACACTTGCTTCATTCAACTGATCGAATAGGTCATTTATCCTAGGCAAAAGATACTTGTTCTTAATGGTCACATTGTTCAACTCCCTATATTCAATGCACAATCTCATACTTCCATCTTTCTTCTTCACAAATAACACAGAAGCTCCCCAAGGTGACGCACTAGGCCTAATATAACCTTTGTCCAACAATTCTTGCAACTGCGTCTTCAACTCGCTCATCTCAGGAGGCACTTGAAATCTTGACACTATTCACAATCAAAGATAATCTTCTCAATATATAAGAAAGTATGTAGTCACGACTCATGTGTGGTCTTGATTGATTCGTCTCAATTAGTACATTGTTAATATTCAATAGTTATGATTTAGACTAATTTATAATGAAATATATTTAAGGTAAAAAAGAATGCATTGAAAAACGTGCATAGAAAAAATGAGAATGTTAAAAAGGATAAGAGGGAGTAATTAATACTATTAAACAACAAACAACTAAATAAAATCTCAAATTATTCTTCAAAAAGGAAAAAAAAATACAATCACATGCTACGCAAAATAAATTTGTATTTTACATAATTTAAATAAAAATTTAATATCATATTAACATCAGTATAGATTATTAAAACGTGTGGGGAAAACTGCATCCCGCCATATGTCACTTATCCTTTCTCTCAAACGCTTACATGACGCCATTGTCATCCATGAAATGTCTTTTTTTGCTGCCGTGTGTTCTTTCTTTGCATTTGTTTTAATCCTCTAACTATTAATTTGAAATATCATCGTTTTGCCACCAAGCTACATCATATTTTTGTAATCCAAGTCTATCACTAAGCACAATGGGGTTGGAGTAGCTTCCTACTCGGGCAACTTCACTATCAGACATGCCTAGTGATCCGTTAACAGATGAATACGACATCTATAAATACATAATACCCTCACTTAGCGTGTATTCCCAACAATAAATAATAAGCAAAATGAACAGATTATTTATAGCCAGGAATGACATCATACAACTAAGCAGGGAGAAAACACTAAACATGCTAAACAAAACATTTAAATGCAGATATATAATAGTTCTATTCTATATGCCCTTCCTGTTAATAAAGTAAAATAAAATAAACTAAAAGTACTAAAGTAAACAACTAATTATAAAATAAATGATTTTCGAAAAAATGGAAGACCGAAAAAATAATAATAATAAAAAATTCGGACTAAAAAAAATTCGAACTAAAAAAAAAAATTCGAACTACAAAAATTTCAAATCCTTTTTGAAACATGTTTCGAATTTATAAAATGATTTAAGCACAACGAATAAGTAGGAGCTCGTTTTCTATGAAATTTGTTTTAAGTAACTAGGCGCCTAAAAATATAAGATTGACACGAAAAGCCAATAAAAACCTAAGCTCCAAGATACCACTTTGTAAGACCCCGACAATTCTCTATTTTCCAAAATACCTTTTTCATATAAAAAAATTTAGAGAATTATCAAAGTATTATCGGCCTTGTGATAACGTATCGGTTTACTCAGAATTTTACAGCGGAAATAATAAATAACTTTTGAAAACATAAGTAACTTAGTCAACCATAAAGTCAACTCCAAAATCAAACCAAAAGTCAAACCAACTTAAAAGTCGACTATTCAAACCATAACTAAATCACAATTATAAAAGTATTAAAGAACTAAAACACAAGCTCTCCACGAAAACCCGAACCCATGATGGGTCATCTTCAAACCTGGAATGGTCGATGCTCTATTGATCCTGAGAGACTGCTCACCAAATGGGTCATCACAGGATCAATAAGGCACAACCATGATCGACATACAGAAAAGCACGTAATCAGTAAAGTTGGGTACTACATAATAATTAAAATATAAAACCTAACATGATACTAACAAACATTAACTCAAAGATAAATAGTAATATAATAATATAACAGATTGACTATACTGAACTTGACTCCACAACCAATAGGTTAATTAAAATTAGATTGAATAGACAATGGATAGAGTTATCCAAACCAAACCAGTCTTCAATTTAGAAGACGAAGTGCGGGCGCGACTCCGTACTCCAACGACCAACGATATCGAGGTACTAATTAAATAAAATAGAACACGGTGATCAATCCAGTCCCAAGAAAAGCCATGGGCTACCACCATGTACTCCAACTCATACTAGTCCAACACTTCAGACGTGCACAAGTCTAAAACTTATTGTTATTCACTTTCCACTTTAAGTTATTAATAAATTTTCATTTGTTGTGAGTTGTGACTCACAAAGTAAGACAACCAACACAATATCATGGATACACAAAACTTTCATTTTTATCTTAGGATTAAACAAGGTGATCAACAACTCAAATAATCCAAGAATAATTCCATTACTTAGTTTAATAACCAACCAATATTTATTTGTTGACTTAGATCAACAATCAACCAACCTTTCCATAGGTGAATATCCAACTTACCAAACAAGGCCCACGGTCCTTAGAAAGTAAATGTAATAAATTAATCCAAGGGATCAACATGATCCAATAAACAATATAAATATTAATCCCTCATGTTAATTAATAAAATAAAGTTCCCAATCCCACATGTTTGCATCAATCATCCATACAAACATATAATAACCATCATAGGCAACATACATGCTTCACACAACGGCATAAAACATGCAAAATCACTTGATTATAAGCCACATATGAACTATAAAAAGTTCCCTATACATGATACTACATCAATCCTAGTCTTAGGACACGATACTAGTCTAATAACTAATAGGTATGTACGTACCTTGTGTAGGCAAACGAGAGTCCACTTTCACAACCTTAGAAATCGCTCAAAGTATATTCTCCGCCTACCAAATACCAACATATCCAAGTATTAATACTCTAATAAATTTCCAGCAACTTTAAAATATTTCAAATCCTCTTAACAAGTGTTTAAAAACCCTCTTAAACATTAAAACTTCAACTTTTAGTGCCCCCTAGTATAGTACTACCATACTAGTCATCAAAAACCCTTAAAAATCAACACTTTAAATGTTTAAAAATCACCATAAGTATGTTAATAAAATTTCCAGCAACATATAACATCTTTAAAACCCTTTCAAACTTATTTTAACATAGTTATAAATATTAGAGTACTCAATTTTCATAAACTATAACATAGTACTACAATTTCAAACTCTTAAAACATTAAAAATCCATGCTTTGGTGCTTAAAACTCTAACTTAAACATATATATTAAATCTGAAATTTAATTACTTTACTATACTAATTATATAATCTGAATTTTATATTCAAATCATCAAAGATACAAACTTTAATCATTAAAAAAATCAAAACAATACTTAAAACATAAAACCTAAGCATTAAAATAATATAGAGGAGGAAGAAAATAACCAAAAAGGAGAGGAAGAAAAAGACACGGTCGAGAGGAGGGAGGAGCGCCGGTGCTGGGCTACTGCCGGTGGTGGTCCGGTGACTAGTGGTGGCTGCCGGTGACCCGAGAGAGAGAGACGAAAATCGGGTGAAGGGAGGAAGGAGGAAAACCGTGAGAGAGGAGAGAGGAGAAAATAGAGTGTATGTTTAATGTGGCAAAAATTGTTGATGAGAGAGTATTTATAGGTTCATCCATTAGGGGTCCAAAAGAGAGTTGGGCTTTGATGGGTTAGTTTAATAAAGATGTTCATATGAGAAACTATAAGGTTTGGGCTCCTCTAACCCAATATTAAAATCCTTGTACTTCAACTCCACTAGTTAAATTATAAAATAACATATATATAAATATTTGATTATTTAAAATATTAAATAATCCCTTTGACTTTAAAATAGTCAACACTTTAAGAAATTAATTATTTAAATACTAAAATATATATAAATATACTTTAAAATATATTTATAAAATTCATAAAATTGTGGGGGATTACAGGCAGCCTTTGAGCTACTTGATTCATGGATTTTTTTCTAGATGTTGTAAATAGTCCTTGTGGTGACATTGAATTTCTGTGCATCTTTCTTCTTCGCCCCCCATGGAAGATTTTCAACCACTGTCTGACTTAGAAGCCATTCAGCTATGATTTGGCATTTTTCATTGCTGAGCCTAGGCCCATGATGTGGTTGTTGAGCATATACTACAAGGGTAATTGCTTCACCTTCATAGTTAACACTTTCATCCAGCCCTAAGGCCTCTAATGGCAATGATGCCATATTTAAAAAAAAAAAATCCTTAAGGCTTTTTTTCTAAGTTAGCAAGTGGTATGAGTATGACTGTTCATGGATATATATAGTTGGAGATTTCTGAGATTTTAAGTTTGGAGGGAAAATGAAATTTTTAGTTTTCGTTACTTTTTATAATTTCAGGGGATTTAGTTTTGTTATCCGGTGTGGTTGTACTACTATTCTTTCGTCCTTTTCCCTCCCTTTTTTTGGCATCAAGTGTAAAGTTCTGCAGACTTCGTAAAGTGACCCTTCTTTTTGGATTAATTATTATTTAATTATAAAGGACCCACTTGCATTGTACTTTTTTTTAAAATTGCTTCTAATAAATCAGATTCCACCCATGTGCAAGAATCTTCCCTCTACTTAATATTTGTGCAAGATTCTAAGTAGGAATGATAAAAAAAATAGAGGGAGTATAGGCTTTGATACCGTGACCTCAAGTTCATATACTAAAGTCTTAACCACTAGACCAAGTGGTATTTAGTGTTATCATTTTATAGTCTAATGTTAATAAATGAAAATTTTCCTTTGGGGCATAGCCCAGGCCTAATAACTAGTTATTTATTAATAGGAGTCATCTATAATACTCCCTCTATTTCTTTTTAATTTACACACTTTCCTTATTGGTCCGTTTCTTTTTAATATACAGACTATTGCCTTTTCTATTCTTTGTACCATGTCTCATCTACTTTCTTCTCTTTTTTCACCCATGTCATCCACTTTTTAATATTTTAACCCACTTTGTAGTTTGAAATCTCTCTCACTTTTCAGTTTCGCTCTCCACCTTTTTAGTTTCTCTCTCATACTTTTGTACTTCCTACTTGGTTCTCCCTCAAAGTAAAGTGAGTGAATTAAAAAAAAAAAGAGAAGAAGTAATAACAATAATAATAATAATAATAATAATAATAATAATAATAATAATAATAATAATAATAATAATAATAATAATAATAATAATAATAATAATAATAATAATAATAATAATAATAATAATAATAATAATAATAATCTAATTTAAACCTTTCATGGTTGTTATTGTTTGCTTTTTTCCATAGTTTTCAATGGACATATTTCAGCAACAATATCTTGAGCTTCACATCATAAAAATATTATAAAATTTAATATTGCCAAACTACATGTTGAGGCAAATATAATTGATCTCACATGAGTATATTTTGCTGCGTGTATATATATATATATATATATATATATATATTTAAATGCATGAGTCAAATATGGTGAAAAAAATGTTATACTGTTATGGGCTAAAAAATCATCAACACGTGGCAATCAACCATTGGCAGCAATGACGTTATTTTTTCACAACCACTTGGTGACAGGTGATTGGCTTAAAGGATATATGCACGGATTGCCAGCGTGGTAAGTGGTTAGGTAGTTCGAGAAATAGTGGCAAGTGGTTAGGCATTTCCGGAAATGATGGCATGTGGAGAAAGAACCAAGCAGCCAGTCAGTTGGCAAATCTGTTATCAAGTTGTTGAGAAGATAAGTTGAAGTCAAGCTAACAGATTATGCTGATCAAATCGTCATTTTTTCTACTATAAATACTCCTATTGTAAGTCTTGTAAAAACTTGAACTCTCTCCCATTCACTCATAATCCTAAAAACTTTAATACGCATCATGCACTCTCTCAATTATAATTCTTTCATCTTCTTAATCTGTCGTCTCACTCTAAAAAACCCTGAATTGCCGACAAATTCACTATCAAAATCCTTCTGTCAATCAGGCAAAATAATGTACTTGTACTAAGATTGATATTAATATAGTGGATTGGCAGAATACGAATTTTCCCCGTGGTTTTCTCCCCATTTAAAGGGTTTTCACGTAAAAAGTTCTATTGTGTTCGTTTCTAATTATTTTGCATTATATGTTATTATTAATTTGTTGTTTCTTTTATTGGCAATTTGATTATCATATCCCTCTCCAAGCAAATTAGGCTCCAAGCAAATTTGCCCTAAACATATACCATCAATTTTAAAATATTTATCTCTATTATATAAGTGAATGTGGGAGGAAGATGGTGTCCCCCTTACAAAAGTCTGATATACCCTTAATAAATTTAAATTGCAATATATATTAAATAATCTTTTCTTCTTCCTACTTGCCATATATATTGAACAAGCTAACAATGGAATTGAATTTGAAATTTTAATTATATATTAAATTAAGGAGAATAATTTTCTCTTCTTACATATGGGTCAAAAACTCTGATCAAAAATTAATTTGACGATATAACTTGATTGACACAATCAGAAGAAAAAATAAAAACTTGAATTTCATATTAATAATTATACTGATAATACTTTAAAACCTAAATGTTGATTATTATTCGGTAATCTCTATTATATAATCAAACTCTTCCACTTTATTAATATTCAACGATTGAACCTGATACACAAATTCCTTCTCTAATTGAGAAAAATACGTTTGGTTTTGGGAGGAGGGGGTTAATGGCTTGAGTCATAAGATGTCAGCTTAAAATGGAACAACTTGCTCCTTTGTTTCTTAATAAGTTTTACTTTACTAAAAATAGACGTTTTACAATAACCTTAACACTTGCATCTTTATCTTATTTGAAATTTGTTGTCTCTATTTTTTTTTTCTCCTAGAGTCCTATCCCATATATCCACTTTTTCTTTTGATCTATCTCTTTCTTCTATTATTCTTTTTTAAAACTGAAATCATTGTTAACTTTATATGAAACAAAGGAAGTAGATTGGATAAATTCTTTATATATCAGTTGTTGTATTTTGATATCAAATTTTGTTGTGTCATTTATTACAATTTCTTATGTCGAACATTTAAAACGTTAGTATCATTTACTATTTTTGTGTTAGTTTGAAGTCATAAACACGAAAGTGAGGTATAAAAGTTGTTGAAATTATTGATTGATCAGAGAAACCACTCCAGTTTAGGAGCACTTTCATAAGCTTCTCAACCCAGTTCAGGGGATTAATTAAGGGGTGCAGGGGGTTGGTGGGTGTAGATGGATGTCACCTAAAGGGGAACTATATGGTGGGATTTTGCTCTGAGCTATATCTCTTGACGGGAACAATGAAATATTTCGAGTTGCGGTTGTGGTCTCTGAAAACAAGCAATATTCTCTTGGGGAAATAGAAAAGTTCACCACTTTAGGCAACCCACTTCCTAAAATCAATTAATTAATGTTAGAGTCATACGATATCGACAATAGAAATCAGAAATATCAAGTAAGTAGCAATTTTGATCAAATAGGATTATAAATTAGCAAAATTGCGATCGTTATAGATATAATCTGACACTTCTACATACCTTCTTTCATATTGTTGTTTAATACAACCTTTCATGAGGGGAATTTTTGATCTCATCCAGTAGCTTAAAAATAGAACCAAATATCGTGCAATTGGTTGTAGACATAGAATTCATATCCACAAATTTTCCTGCACAATTAAGAAACATAGCACAACAAACTCATGGTGCATTCTCTTTACCTTAAAAAATATATTTTTTAGGTCCAATAAGTTTACATAAGTTCAAGTAAGCTCTAAAACAAGTTCAATACGGTCAAAAAAGCTAATAGCAAATAAAATTATGTTAATTATGTAATTAGTGGTTGATTATTATTAGAAAACTAATACATAACAGTCTTTCACTATTGTAGGCCAATAGTTTCCTCTTCTCATCACTTCATGACTTAGTGATTTTCATCCGATTTGATTTTCGTGAATCTCCTCAGGGAGTTAAGCGATGAGTTGGGTAAGCTTCTTAAGGGTACTATAATATTATAATTTTGGTCAAATAAAGCTAACATTAACAATAACCGTAATATTGATTTTTACAAAGCATCATGAATTCTTAGGTAACTAGAGACCACATTTTCATTCCTAATAGTGAAAGATATTATTACTATCAAATTAATTTATAATTATCAATTGATTAAACCATTTGATATATACTTCTTCTGTCCTAGAATATATGCTCGATGGATTATGCCGTCTATGGAGACACTTTGTAAAACATTCTTTTCCGAACCAATTTCATTGAGTGTTTTGCAACTGTGAACCAAAACAAAATACATTGATGGTTATATAAATAAATTACTGATGTATATAGAAACATGCTGTCTATGAACTATATATAAATATGCAAAACTAACCTCAATTTGCAACGGAATAAATCAGATGAACTATCAACCGCTAAACGTCGAATAATCTCGATAATTATTTCAAGTGGAAGAATTAGCAAAAGTTGTGGACTTCTTCTTGATAATGCCTTCATTGTTTTTGGTCGAAGTTTCCAATATAATTATTCGGCAAACTAATGACAATAAGGGCGGATTTTAAACCTTATGTACATGAAAAAATTAATGATACTAATTGCTTAATTTACTCCTAAAATCATGTCTAAATCTAGTCATACGTGTCATAAAAAATCTTGGCCGAATTATTATTAGCTTTCCCAAAAACAAAATAATTTCGAATTCAATGCGAAAAAGAACTCTTAATTTTTTTAGTTTACCTCCAGTATGCTTTTTTCAAACTAAAATTTGGAAAATTTTCGAGCAAATATTTAGAACTTTAAACGTTTTTGGTTGACCTCTGATTTTTAATTTTCAGCCAACTAATGACCGTAAATGACTTTTTTTGTTTTTTTATGTATGATACTAATAACATCAATTTAGTCCTAAAATCATGTAAATGATACAAATCGAATTTGATTACCTTATTTAGTCCTTAAATCGTGTCAATTACTTAGTTTTATGATGCTAATTACCTAATTTAGTCATAAAATCATATAGAAAGGGGTATTTATATTAATTGCCTAATGTAGTCCAAAAATTATATCAAGTACACAAATCTGACCGATATTTGCCTATCATATTCAATTTCAAAAAAATTTGAATTCCATGACAAATGTAATAAAACTGTTTTCCTTACTAATTGCCAAATTTAGTCCTAATATAAAGACAATTACACAAATTTATTGTTGCCTATATTATCCCAGTTGAACAATAACAAAATCCTTTTTTATACCAATTGCATAAATTATTCCTAAAATCATGTCAATTACACAATACCTGACCGATTTTTGCCTAGAGTATAAAGTAACTAATAAATTACGAATTAAATTTTTACAATAACAAAAATTCGATTTAAATTGATAATTGTTGCCTTGTTTCTATACATAATTTTTGGTTTATTAATTAGTCACTCAAATAATGATTTTTGCCTAGAGTATAAAGTAACGCATAGATTACGAATTTACATTTTTACAATAAAAAAATTTCGATTTAAATTTATAATTGTTGTTGTTACTATACATATTTTTTCGACTTAATAATTAGTCACTCAAATAATGTAACAAAATATTTGCATTAAATATAACTTACAACCAAATTTGCATGAAAGAAAAAAATTTTTTTTTTATTGGCTTGGAAAAAAACCTCCCCTCCTCTCCCTATTTTCCTCTCTCCCCTCTCCCCCCCTCCCCTCTACTTTTGCACCCCTTTCCTCCTTTTTTTTTTTTTTTTTTTTCTTTTTTTTACATCCCCTTTTTCTTCTTCTTTTTTCCAACTTTTTTTTTTTCCATTCTCCCTCGGATTTTGTTGGGTTTTTTTGTTTTTGTTGGTTTATTGAAATTTGTGCGGGTTACTTTCCTCCATCACATAATAACACTTCAAAACTAAATCCCTGGAGGGCACAAGAAGAAAAAGGGTGTTCGATTAAACTTCAACGAGTGGTTTTTTCATATTAGTGTTTTTTTTTTTTTTTGATATTTTTTTTTTTGTTTGGGTATTGTAGATGTCGTATGACTTTGAATCAATGAATTTTTTTTTTAAATTAAAAAAAAAAGATAAATGTTTTTTATTCATAGAAAAGTTAAAACATACATAACCATTACATTCATTTGAGGACTAATACTTTAATAGCATGACTAATACTAAACCAAAATAGCTCTTCTAATTCTTCAAAAGTGATTCCATTCCGCAAACCACCTATTTTGCTATTTGACTTGCAAGCTCAAATTGATTACGTGCATGCATTATTTGAATATTGTGACGCATAGTCTTGTTTCCATTCTCATCTAAAGTATCTAACTTTGTGACAATATCCTTAACCTTCTCCTCATAATTTGACCACTCTTGTAAAAATAAATTAGTTGCCTCCATGGCTCCACATAATTCCTCACTTGAGTTTCCACTCTCAAATTTATTATGAATGTTGCAAAAGTGTATGATAATAAGAATTTGAGGATAGAAGTTGTATAGAAAAGATGAAGGACTAAAGTGAAGTGGGGAAAAAAAAATGAGATGATGACCTCTTTTATAGGAGTAAAAAATCGGCCAATGTACATGAAAACCTAATAAGTTAGTTGGTTGTTGACATTAAAGAGTTGGTTGTTGAATATATATATATATATATATATATATATATATATATATATATATATATATATATATATAATATATAAAATTTTTTTTTATTTTTTTTTAGGTAACAAAGAAAAGAGAATGTAAGACTTGGTAGTTGACATAAAGCAATGTAAGAAAGATTGGTCAATAAATTTCGGCCAAAGTTCATAAAAACTAACAAATAGGGCAAAACTAATTTTATTAATGTAACATAATCGAAATTAAGAAAAACCGAATAAAAAGTAATAAAAAACGGACTCTAACTCGAAATCAATACTATTAATGTAATATCTTTATTTCAATGACACTAAAATCAACCAAATTGCACTAATAAATCGAATACAATAATATTTTAAAAAACTAATACTAATCATTAGCTAAATAACGCAACAACACTATATTTTTAGGTGGTATAACATCTCCCTCGTTCAAGTTGATTTCTTCAAATGAAACTTCACATACTTTATGAGCTCTTTAAGGATTGCAATGAAGAAAGTGTAATACCATATATTCTAAATCCAACCATTCCAACAACATTACAGATTTAGAAACCAAGTATAATCCCTCCTACTAATCTTATTTGGCAAGACTGAGCTAATTCTCATCTTTAACTGCTGTTGAAGCATTTTAACTAAGCCATTAATGCTAGGCATGTACTGCATCCAATAACACTTGTTCCTGCTATGCCATATGTAGTACACCAGTGCAGTGACTCCTGCATACAGACATTGCTTCTATAATTTGCTTCTTCTACTATTCCTTATCCATCTGATAATTTGTTGCAGTGTGCTTGTTGTAGTTGTAATTCCCAGCCATCTCTTAAGTTCCTGTAAGCACCTTGTACTGAAGGTAAACTGAAAGAAGAGGTGTGTATGTGTTTCCACTACAGCATCACACATTAAGCATTGATTTGAATGAGATATTCCAATTCTTGCCAGCCTTTATGTTGTCTGTAATTTATCTTGGATTGCAAGCCAGGCTATAAATCTGTGTTTTGGAATACTAAGTCTATAATCTATTCCAAATCACTCTATCCCATGGGACATTCTCTTTCTCCCCCTTAAGCTTGTCATATACTCTTTGAATAAAGTATGCAGTCATATTGCTTAATTCAAGCTCTGTGAAGAACATTTTCAGATGTTCCTTAACTTGGCAAACTTTCTTCCAGTACCAACTTGCTCCAGAGTTAGGGGAGTAATTCTACCAATTACCACCCTTAATATAGACTGAATGAATCCAACGAATCCATACATTTTAATTTCCTGTTTTGAAGCAATGGCCATACATATTTGCCTAGGCAAGCTAAATTCCAAATCATCACATCTCTAAAGCTCAACCCACCACTGGTTTTGCTCCAACGGTATTTGAAATCTTGAATACCCAAAAATTTCGATAGCTCAAATTTTATCAGATTGGATGCAAGTATCAATTTTCAGTATAATTGTTGGAGTACCATTAATATCAAATTGAGTACTCAACCAACAATTTTACTATATAAATCTACACATTTTTCTTTTTAGGTCTTTTCTGTATAATCTACACATTTTCACTTTATCTAAGAATGATAACATTTTCCATCATCTTTCCCCACCTTTTCAACCCATCTCTACACTCATACTATTTCTCCTCAAATATTTAGTTTTGAACGTTAATTATATATAAAAAGTAGCTTGGGGTAGAATTATCGAAATTTGGGGTAGAATTATCTGCGTCGGACGTGAGTAGGGATCCGACGCAGATAGCTGTCTTGCGTCGCACCCTAGTTAAATCCGACGCACATAGTTAGTCTTTTGCGTCGATTCCCTGTAGCATGCGACGCAAATGAATCTTCTGCGACGTTTGTCCTATTGTGCGACGCAGATGGTGAGACGCAAATCGTCGTTTTTCTATTAGTGTTTCACCATTTTTTTTCTTTCTCTCTCTTATTTGTGGGGAATTGTCTTACTTATCCATCAATGCGAGGTAGTTATATATTATTGGTAAAGGACTAAACAATGTCTACAAACCCTCTTCACCCATTTTTTAATGGATATCATTGGATTTATGACAAGACATTGAAACCCTACAATCAAGCTAAGAGAGAAAACTTTTTAGTATACTTGTCTAGATATATATAAAACCCTCATCCAACATATATATTCTTTACTGAAAAAAAAAATATAGCAGTAACATTCAAAGACTACAAGTGTAGACATGGGCCAAGAGCCAATCCTTAAGATTTAAGACTTGAGAGAATTTAAGAAAAGTGGAAGTAGCTAGTAGGAAGTTAGAAGTTCAGAGAGATGAAAAGAGAACAAAACCAACAGAAAAAAAAGACCCACCACCAAAACATAAGTCAGCCATGCAACTGTATTCTCTCTTACACTTTTAATGACTTGCTCCCTCTCAACTACTACTCACCTCCTCTTTAACTTCCTCACATAATCCTACAAGAAAGGAACTCTCTCCTATCACCTTCTCTCCCACTTTTTCTCTCTCTAAATATTTATCTGTTTCTCTCACTAAAATAAAGTCTTTTTTTAGAGAGAGAAACATAAAATATGAGCATTCAATTGCAAGAAACACATGAGAATGGAAACAACATGCAGGAGGAATTAGATAACAAAAAAATGAAGGAAGAAGAAGAAAAAATGAAGAAGAGAAGTAAAAATGTTCCCTTTTTAAAGTTGTTTACATTTGCTGATTCTCTTGATTATCTTCTCATGTTTTTTGGCACTATTGGTGCTATTGCCCATGGAGCTTCTGTGCCTGTTTTCTTCATTTTTTTTGGCAAGTTGATTAATCTCATTGGTGTTGCCTACCTTTTCCCTAGAGAAACTTCTCATGATGTTGCCAAGGTAATAATATTTAACTCTTGTATAGGTAATAATTGGGTAGTAATTTTAGCACTCCCCAAATTTATATCATACATGCTCATAAATTTATATCTGCAGGAGCTCAGTTTCTATATATGTCTTGCAATCAATAGTAAAAGTTAATTGGAGTGTTAAAATTATTATTTCCCTTATTAGCTTTATGAAAGATTGCATATACATACAAATTATCAGGGTCCTTTCTATAAGGTTGGTCTAATAGCAAAAACCTTTTAGGTTGTGAATTGTTTTGTGATTCATTATATACAATGACTTGCTTGCTGAATATTGTTAAACAAAAAAATACTTCTTGCATAAATATATGATATATGGACCCCCCTTTTTTCCTACTATATGTACATCAAAACTTCTGATCATTTGAATCAATGATAACGTGTGATATATGTGCTCATTTTGCAGTATTCTTTGGACTTTGTTTACCTCAGTGTGGTTATATTATTTTCTTCATGGGTTGGTAAGTATTAAATTGATCACATATAAGATTTCAGATTTTTTTTTCAAAAAAAAGTCTTTTTTTTATAGAAAAAGAAAAAAAAGGAGTAGGGTATGGAATTTAATTGTGATGTTACTTGTAACTTATTTAGAGGTGGCATGTTGGATGCAAACTGGAGAGAGACAAGCAGCTAAAATGAGGATGGCATATTTGAGGTCGATGTTGAACCAAGATATCAGTCTTTTTGACACCGAGGCTTCTACAGGGGAGGTCATTAATGCCATTACCAGCGATATCCTAATCGTTCAAGATGCAATTTCTGAAAAGGTATTTTATACATTTATAGCCAGCTAGGGGTAGGGCTTAGGCATAATTCATGCTAACTTTGACGATTAATAATTTTTAGAAGTAGTTGTAAAAACATACTATAGAGACAAGATTAAAATAAAAGGAAAGAATGACATAAGTAATCTCAATTTTCACCGTTTTCTATAAATAATCGCAACTGTAAATTATTTAAAAGTAATCTTAAGTTTTATGGCTACCTTTTCAACATAATTTGAAGTGCTATTTTTCCTATGTATAAACTCTAAAGAAACCAAGAAGAAAATTTTAAGAAGAATAAGACTTTGAATTATTAATTTGAGAAGCACTCTAAAAACTTGGGATTAATTGTAAATAATTGAAACTTGGAATTGTTTTGAAAAAAAAAGGAGAAAGTTGAGACATGTATGTCACTTTTTTTTAACTACTTACTCTAAGTTTTAAGTTTTTTTCAAAGGGGTACTTATATAATATAAACTATATATATATATATATATTTTTATATATTTTATATATTTTAGGCTTTGACTTTTATGTTTTGAATTGTTAAAGCCTATTATTATAGATCATAGCTACGGATGAATATTGATTTTTATTGATCAAAATTAATTAGTTCCGATTCGATATCCTCGTGTTTCGATGTTAACATAATTATTATCTTGCCAATTGAAACATAAATTTATGAATTGACATTAATCTCGTTGATTAGCTCCAATGAAGGATTAAATCCGATTCTTACTAAATTTTACTTTTAGAACGAAGTTGAGAAGATCATGCCCTAATCTACATTTAAAAGGACAATTGAGAGTATGAAAGTGAATTTGACTTTTTAGAACCTATTGTAATTTGTAACTTATAAATAAGTCAAATTAAGTTCACTAGAACTCTACAAGCACTACCAAAGAGAAAATCAAATGGTAATGAATCAATTTTTCAATTTGCATTTATAACTTGATGGCAATTGACAACTGTCCTATTGACAACTTTCTTATTTACATTAGCTTCCACTGGAGAGGAATTTGGATATCTTTAGTTAGCCAAAGTTTTTTAAAAGAAATAATTCTATTTCTGCAACTTCCTAGCCTTTCCTATTTATTGGACACTTAACCAATTGAAATAATCCATGTCATATACTAACTGTCTTGTTGTAAATAGTAGAATCGGCTTTTTATCACTTCTCCACCTAACTTAATTAATAAAATTTGCATTCATTGAATAAATATTGTTGGACGGTTGTGAAAATTATAGGAGCAAATGTTTAAGTTACCACCATTGGTTTATTTTGGAATTCATAATAAATAATTTTCATTCTGGCTTGTCAGCTTTCTCCTCTACAGCCCCGGTGCTATATTAGTTCAACTACAGATATGTAGACTAGAATGAGTGTATGACATAGGTGGGAATTAATTGCAATTGCTTAGTACTTCCTCCGGTCTTTATTAGTTTACCCCTTTCTTTTGCATAGAGTTTTAGGAGATTCAATGTTGTGGGATATAGAAAGAAAGAAAAACTATTATTTTATATTAAAGTTGAATGTATATGTGATGGAAAGTTAGTGGTCCCATTCCAAAAATAGAAACAAAAGAAATGGGTAAACTAATAAGGGACATCCCAAAAATGAATACGGGTAAACTAATAAAGATCGGAGGGAGTATTTTGCAATTTCTTTTCCATTGGCATGAATTCTTAGCTCGAAATTAATGCATTATAGCCATATAGGGGTGGGTCCTTGGGGAGTACTAATAGCAGTTCAGTTTTCATTCTCAACAAAATTTAATTTCATGGCCCAATTAGTTGGAAAAAAAATGTACTCGGACGTTGGTGCTCGTGTACTAATCTAATCACAATATACAACCATTAATGTTATATTTATCAATGTACAATTTTTTACCATAATATCTATAATTATCTACTTAGCAAAATTTTTAAAAAAAATGATATTTTTAATATGCTGTACATTGAAACAAATCTAGAACTTAGACTAATATTTGTTATTTTTATATATGGAAAAATACATCAAAAGTAGGATATATCTATACAAATATATTAAAAGGCGTTCCTATCAAAGGAACGGTGCCACGTGACACTCTTCTCAAGCTTCTAATACATATGTTTATGATCTCATCAAAAATATTAACAATGTGTAGCTACTAGGAACCGAACACATGAGCTTTGGAATGAAATGTGAGAGTTTAACCACCAATCCAATACAATTTCAATGTTTAATGTTTGAAAGTAAAACAAAATAAAGTTTACATTATATGTAACTATAAAGATATAGACAAGCTAGCTTTGTGATCTCTAACACTTTTATTAAGGTAATAACATTCTCTTACCCCAAACCATGCATTGAAATTGTTATTTTTATCTCCAATTCCTTAGAGCTTTTTTTTAACAATTTATCATGCCATACTGTCCATTTTCCAATTTTCCGCTAAAGCTAATAAAATCAATCATGAAATTTATAAATAGTAACATGTTTGATAAGTGTAACTAATTCGAGGCATCGCCCAGGCCAAAATACTAATTTTTAGTGTAAAAGTTGAATTTTTATAATTAAATTAGTGTTATTCTCGATTTTTAGAGAAGTCAAAAAGCAATATGGATATTTCTAAATTTAGTGTTTGTTGAAACATAATTAAGTACATATGCCAAGAAATTTCATGTTTAACTACAGCTAGCTACTAGTCAACTACCCAAATTGATGAATGTATGAGATGATATAAACTCCTTATTTCAGAACATTTAGCAAAAATATATTAACTTGCTCAACTTTTTAATAAATAACATTATATACTTTCTTCGTTTTTTATTACTTACAACATTGGAGTATGACACAATAATTTAGGTTCGGAGATAGATCAAGAGAGATAAAAAAAAGGATCCCATATGCTAGGAGAGAGAATTTAACCATTAATACATCTAATTTAGGAGATGAGAAAGATAGAGATAGATAAAAAAAAAGGATCGCATCTGCTAGGAGAGAGAATTTGACCATTAACAATATTTAATTAGGATGGTATGTTCCTTGAAAATATACCCTTTCTATTTCCTTTATGGAAAAAGATATACTTCATCCTTTCAAAAGAAATGCAATAAATTTACTATTACGCTTGCCAACACATAAATCTAATCACATAATATTTTTTTTATATTATTATAAGAATATGGTTAAAGTTAGTTTATGAATAGTGCAAAATTCAAAGTGTTGCATTTATTTAGAAATGGAGAAAAAATAATACATTAATTATCCTCCGCACACACTCTCTTCCATGCTCTCTAACTCTCTGCAAATATATATACTTCCTCCATTTTTAATTATTCGAGAGAAAATGCACACTTAAAGTTGGAGAGAGAAAGAAGGGCACCACAAAAAATGGTTAAATCCCCTTTTCAAACAAAAAACACATAGTCCCACCACATTATTTAACATTAAATTATTGAGCTAAATTTTGCTCTTTTATATGTGCAAAACAGTAAGTATTGTGACATTTTCAATTTATGAAAGTGTAATAAGCATTTTAAAACAAAGAGGAAGTAGTAAACTCACATTATTTGTCCTTAGTAGATAAAAATAAAGAAACCAAATGCACTTAATTGATCTTATAAGACCAGCCCCACCATTGGTCCTTGTGAATATAATAATATTAAATATGATTATATGAATTTTGAGAATATAAAATAATTGGGCATAAGTGAGAATATATGGTAAGGTATAGTAAAAATAGGAGAAAGAATAAGTGAACGAAGCTCACCATTGGGAAAAAAAGAAAGGGTTGAGGGAAGTGTTGATCCATAGTTAGTAGAAGATTAGGTGTAAGAAGAGGGAGAGGATAGAGAAGTAAAAGTTTGGTTGAAGCTAATAGCTTGATCCACCATTGTATATGCTCTTGAGTCCATTAGAACCCTGTACGGCCATACAATTTATACTCGACGATGAGTGAATAACTAAACTATTTTTAATTTATACTTCATTTATTTTAAAATATTTGAAAATACTTGCTACATAAGTATAGGGAGAACATTGGGGAACCACAACTTTTTTTTTTTTTTTAAAAAGGGGAACCACAACTTTTTTTAGTAAAAGAAAACATTTGTTAAGGAAAAATATGGGTATTATAAAGGAAAAAGTTCAGGGGTAAAAGGAAAGTTTAGCAAGTATTGTGACATATCCTTTCCAAGGATTGTAGGCTTGTAGCAAGTATTTTGAAGGAAGAGAAAGTATAAATATGGAAGATTTCAATTTCAGAGGTATGATTTCAGGTTGCTTAAAACTGAGATTTCTATGGTTAAAGTTGTAAAATTGAGGAAATGGGTAATTGCAGGTTGGGAAGATTCTGCACTATATAAGCAGATTTATAGCAGGATTTGCAATAGGGTTTGCAAGAGTATGGCAAATCAGTCTGATTACACTTTCCATTGTTCCTGCAATTGCTTTCGCTGGTGGCACTTATGCTTATGTTGCCACCGGTCTTATTGCCAGGGTTCGTAAATCCTATGTTAAAGCTGGTGAAATTGCTGAAGAGGTTTGACCCAATTCTCTTTCTTTAATTTAATTTATGCATTTTTTGGGTTTTTATAAATGTTAAATTTTGTAGTATGTTTAACAATGATTGAGTGGTGTTTGGTTTTTTTTTCCTGTCTTTTTTTTATACAGTTGGAACATGAAACAGCTCAAATTTGTTGTATGTTTAATAATGATTTTGTGGTGTTTGGAAGAATTTCTTGCCTCATATCGTGTGTTGGAAGTTTGAACAATTCTATTATATTCCGGATTTATCCAATTGGGTCTAGAAGATTTTCTTTTGGGTGTGTGTGTGTGGGGGGGGGAGTGAGTGTTGATATGAAGAAGTATTTTGGATGCATATTCACAAATTTGCACATATGCGGGTGCTGTGTGATAATTCCGAATTAGAATGGGGGTTTTGAGGAATTTTCCGAACTATAAGGGAGCATATATGGGCTGATACATTAATCTGTGGATCTAAAAAACTCACAAATCCATCACTTCATTCGGTCTCGTTGGTTCATTATGTTCATAGATGGGTATGGTTAGGTGAGGTTTGTTTGGGATGTTATAGTACCTAAAAGTATTCGAGTTTGGTGTTATACATAATGTAACATGTGAAAGGCGAGCTGCTGTTACATATGTAGTAATAATGATAATACTTGGGATTCCTCGTCTTGGTGATGGTTGTTATGAGATGACATTACAATAATGTGATGAAGATCATGTTACTAATTGGTCTAGGAAATTAGATGATTGAACATAGGACCTTTGGAACTAAAAGGAGTTTACTTTACACACCAGGCTTAAGCAGAAAAATGAGTTTGAAATTTCGCGTGTTATGTTGAATTGATCATCTTCAAAGTATGGTTCATGACCGCCTATGGTATCGTCAAGTGTTAGGGTATAATATGGGTTATGAAGTTGGTATGGGTGTGGTTCCTCAACCTGGATTTGTGGATGCATAGGATTTATTTCAGAAAAATTTGGTAGTTTCCTCTTCAAAGCAACAACAGTCTATCACCAGCAGATCAAATATTGTTTGAAAGTATATCATGCAGTTGATATTCTTTTCCTTAGTCCTTTCCCTTCGTTTATATGTGTCAGATCCAATTCAGGTGAAATGGTGCCTTTGTCTTAAATAGATTACTGCAATTTATCACATATCAACAAATAAATTGACAATCTATCACCAATAAGGGAACTTATTTGTCGTTTAAAACCTGGACAAGCTACTGAAAACTTTCTAGATCACATTTGTTATCAGGTGCCGATATCAATTTTGTCAGAGTATCTAGTGTTTTAGATGTAATGTTGGTGGCTGTGGTGTCCATAAATTTCAATTCACTAATCCCGGTGGTGATTGCTGAATGTTGTCTTTTCAAAGTATTATATTGTAGCATCTCTGTGCTCATTACCTTTTTGATATCTTTAAGGTGATTGCAAATGTGAGGACCGTCCAAGCTTTTGTTGGGGAGGAAAGAGCAGTGAAGTCCTATAGAGAGGCTCTTTTGAACACATACAAATATGGAAAGAAAGGAGGAGTGGCCAAGGGCTTGGGTATGGGTTCCTTGCACTCTGTGCTGTTTCTTTCCTGGGCTTTGCTTGTCTGGTATACCAGCGTCATTGTTCACAAGGGTACAGCTAATGGAGGGGAGTCTTTCACCACTATGCTCAATGTTGTTATTGCTGGCCTGTAAGTCACTGCTGTACTGAAACAATGCATTTCGTTTTAATGTTGGCAAGTTTTCAACTTAATTTTGATTGTCTTCACTTTTTTAACACACACCTAGCTGGTTCACGGTGCCAAGCTCAGTTTCTAGACCAAGGCACTGTAGTATCCTCATGCTGTTGCTAAATCACCTTTATCTGTCACATGTCAATGTTCTCCAGATTAAGTGTTATTATGTATTTTCTTCATTAATTCAATAAAGAAACCACATCCTCCGAGATGGAGACCATTACTATCTTCCACTTTTTGTTGGTGATCAAATATGTAGAACAGTAGAAGTAGCTAGTGTGTGTTGAAGCAGTTATTAGATAAGGTATTGTCCCATGCTGTAAGGCCATCGAGTATGTAAACAAATTTCTTGTTCTGAAAAGTTTATTGTTTATCAACAAGCCAAGTAAACAACTGGATAACTAACATTGATAGGATGTGGAATTTGTGTGAAGATTTACACTAGCTAATGAACGTTGTGTCTGAAAGAACTTAAATGTCATATTAGTGTTTCTTCCATTCGTTTTCTGTAATATATAGGGCGAAGAGTCTTTTTTAAGTCTATTAAAAGAAAAGCAATAAAAATCGGTACAATGATCCCTCTCAAAAAATAATGATAGACATTAGAAAGTCATGTTGTAGTTTTACGTTGTTATCTTGCTGCATCATTGTACTTCAAGTTTACTTCTGAAAGATGTAGATTTATGTTTAACTTCATGTACTAGATCACTGGGGCAAGCAGCACCAGATATATCTGCGTTCATCCGAGCTAGAGTTGCTGCCTATCCGATATTTGAGATGATAGAGAGAGCTAAAGTTAGCAAAGCAGGCTCAATAAGCGGCATGAAGTTGAATAAAGTTGATGGCCATATCGAATTTAGAGATGTATGTTTTTGCTACCCTTCTCGTCCTGAAGCAAAAATCTTTGATAAGTTCTGCCTGGATATTCCAGCTGGAAAGATTGTTGCTCTTGTGGGAGGAAGTGGATCTGGCAAGAGCACAGTGATATCCTTGATTGAGCGCTTCTATGAGCCACTTGCTGGACAGATTCTTTTGGATAGAAATGATATCAGGGAGCTGGACCTGAAATGGCTTAGACAGCAAATTGGTCTCGTCAGTCAAGAGCCCGCACTTTTTGCAACAAGTATCAGAGAGAATATTCTGTACGGAAAAGATGAAGCTACTCTTGATGAGATCACTCGTGCTGCCAAACTCTCAGAGGCCATCTCTTTCATTAACAACTTGCCAGAGAGATATGAGACTCAGGTATTTCTACACAATGAACTATACAAAGCAGTAGGAAATCTGTAGACAATAAACCTTAATGTGATATAATTGGCTGTGATGCAATCGGTAATTAGATTCCATATTATTTTCTTAGCTACTTTTGGTCCTAATGCAATAAATATGAATAGCTGAAAGTCTCAGAGAATCACAACTGTTTCTTTGCTTTGTGAAAGTAGATCCAAAAGTTTTTATCTTGATTGTGTCAAGTCAAGAGTTTGAGAATTTGCCCTAGCATAGTGGAACTAAAAGTATAATTGCAGGTAGGTGAAAGAGGAATTCAGTTGTCCGGTGGACAGAAGCAAAGGGTTGCTATAGCACGTGCTTTAGTGAAGAACCCATCAATACTGCTACTTGATGAAGCTACCAGTGCACTTGATGCAGAGTCTGAAAAGAGTGTGCAGCAGGCACTTGACCGGGTTATGGTAGGTCGAACAACTGTGGTTGTGGCTCACCGGCTTTCCACAGTAAGGAATGCTGACATCATAGCAGTTGTTCAAGGTGGAAAAATCGTGGAAACTGGAAGCCACAATGAGCTAATTTCTAATCCTGTTAGTGCTTATTCATCGCTTATACAACTACAAGAGACAGCCTCCTCGATGCCACATCTTTCCCGCGGGACTACCATGGAACGACCTTTGAGGTATTTGCTTAGGATCTGCGGTATAATTTGATAAAAAATCTTCTTATTATTGATATCTTTTGGGAAATCTTGATTTTTGCAGCATAAGATATTCCCGAGAACTATCCTATAGTACAAGTAGAGGTGCGAGTTTCCGTTCAGATAAGGAATCAATTCGAGGAGATGATGGCGCAGAGCCTGTCAAAATGTCAAAGAAGGTTACATGGGGAAGGCTTTTGTCCATGGTGGGACCAGATTGGATTTATGGCGTCTTTGGTACTATATTTTGTTTGATGTCTGGAGCGGAAATGCCACTTTTTGCTCTTGGAGTCACACAGGCTCTGGTGTCATATTATGAAGTGTGGGATGTCACAAAGGTTGAAGTCAGGAAGATTGCTCTGCTTTTCTGTGGGGGTGCTGTTATATGTATCGTCAATCATGGTCTTGCTCACTCTTGCTTTGGAATTATGGGAGAACGACTTACCCTTCGCGTGCGACAAAAGATGTTCTCTGGTAAAAATCATTTCTTCTATTTTCTTAATGAATTGTGTTTACTTTGCTATCAAATATTGCATGATTGCTAAAGAAACTAATGCGCAGGATATAATTTTGATCTAGTGACCTCTGTTTGTAGTTAAAGTTCCATGAGACGGTTAGAAATATTCTTTAGCCTTTTTTTTTTAAAGTGCTTTTACCAAAACCTACCCGTAAGATAAAGCTTCCTCTATCTCTGAAAAGGCTATACATTCAGAAACTGTAATTTAATAACCTCCTTTACTTCTGCAGCTATATTGAGTAATGAAATTGGATGGTTTGACGACTCAAAGAACTCAAGTTCAACTATTTCATCACGTCTAGAGAGTGATGCAACTTTGTTGAAAAGCATTGTTGTTGATCGAACGACGATTTTGCTCCTCAACTGTGGATTTGTCATCACTGCCTTCATCATTGCCTTCATGTTGAACTGGAGGTTAACTCTAGTAGTTCTATCTATGTATCCATTAATTATCAGCGGCCATTTTAGTGAGGTCTTGTCTCCGAATCTTTAAGCTTTGTTTTAAATTCAAAACTCGATTTTTCTTATTCCCACTTACTAGTTCCTCTTTTTTTCCTCTCTTGCAGAAGCTTTTCATGCAAGGATTTGGCGGGAACTTAAGTAAAGCTTACCTTGGTGCTAATATGCTTGCTGGTGAAGCTGTTAGCAACATGCGAACTGTTGCTGCATTCTGTGCAGAAGAAAAGGTTGTTGATCTGTATGCTCGTGAGCTAATTGAACCTTCAAAACGTTCATTTACACGTGGTCAGATTGCTGGGATCTTCTATGGTGTCTCCCAATTCTTCATCTTCTCTTCTTATGCTGTTGCTTTATGGTACATCCTTCTGGATTATTATTAGTGTACCAAATCGTTTATTATCTCCGTAAAACATGAAAATCCATTTTATTGACTTCCCCAATTCCAGGTATGGATCTGTTTTAATGGGAAAGGGGATATCTGGGTTCAAATCTGTCATGAAGTCATTTATGGTATTAATTGTGACGGCATTAGCTATGGGTGAAACTTTGGCAATGGCTCCAGATCTGCTTAAAGGCAACCAAATGCTTGAGTCAGTTTTTGAGGTGCTAGACCGAAGGACCGAGGTGAAGGGAGACTCCGGGGAAGAACTAACCAAGGTTGAAGGATCTATTGAACTGCGAGGAGTTGAATTTATCTACCCATCTAGACCTGATGTAATAGTTTTTAAGGACTTTAATCTAAAAGTTCGCGCGGGAAAAAGTATGGCACTGGTTGGGCAGAGTGGCTCTGGCAAGAGCTCAGTGATTTCTCTTATACTTCGGTTTTACGATCCAACTGCTGGGAAAGTGATGGTTGATGGTTAGTCCACTCTACTCTTTATCTTCTGCTCTTAGCTCTTATTCCTTTCTCAGCATTATTTCCTTTTATTGCCGTCTCGTTATGCTGTTAATATTTCACTAATGTACTAATTATTTAAAAGACAAAATACGAAGTGTTTGGACGGTTCTACTTTGCATACTTTACGTATGCTTAATCACCCATTTATATATCCCAGAAAAAGAAATATGAAACAATTTTAACTTATTAAGAGTAGGATATTGCTGTCTGGTAGGATATTTGCTTTATGACCTTACGACCCGTTTGGTTAGTGGTCATGAATGGTGGTAATAGTAATGTAATTTAGTGTAAATTTGTAAAGAAGTTCTCATGTCAATGACCATGGTAATGAAACTTCATCACAAAATATGGGTTTTCCTATATAAATTTTCATTACCACCCAATACCACCTTCCCAAGTGGTAATGGATGGTAATGAGATTTTAGGAAGAAAATGGATGTTTTGGGATCAAGTAGCATTACCATGGGTAATGATGTGGGATTTCCTTTACAAATTTACACTATAATACATTACCATTACCACCATTTATGACATCTAACCAAACGGGCCGTGAAGGTTTTGGGGGTGGAGATTTCCCTTTTCCCCCCTTCAAAAACTCTGGTTGTGAACCTGGGGCTGAGTTGACCTGTCAGGGGTCCGATTTAGTATGGTCCTTCATCTTACCATCCAAAGAAATGATAATTCTGTTTCCATGGCGATGTTTGCATACTTATTAATTTTGATGCATAATCTTTGTAGGTAAGGACATTAGAAGACTGCAGCTAAAATCTCTGAGGAAGCATATAGGTCTAGTCCAGCAAGAACCGGCTTTATTTGCGACATCTATATATGAGAACATTGTCTATGGAAAAGAGGGGGCTACCGAATCTGAAGTGATTGAAGCAGCTAAGCTTGCTAATGCACACAGTTTCATAAGCGGTCTTCCTGAGGGATACAACACTAAGGTAGGCGAGAGAGGGGTGCAACTCTCTGGGGGCCAAAAGCAGAGAGTAGCCATTGCAAGGGCAGTCCTAAAGAATCCTGCCATATTGTTATTGGATGAAGCAACCAGTGCCCTCGATGTGGAGTCTGAACGCGTGGTACAACAGGCTCTGGACAGGCTGATGAAGAACCGAACTACAGTCGTGGTGGCGCATAGACTGTCCACCATAAAAAATGCTGATCAAATATCAGTGATACAGGATGGTCAGATTGTGGAGCAGGGGACTCATTCAAGTCTTATAGAGAATGACAATGGAGCATACTGTAAGCTAATCAATTTACAGCAGCAGCAGCACTAAAAAGGACAATATACATGTTTGATATGACTTCAGAACTTTTTTTTTTTGATGGTATTAATGGGCTGAGGGGAATCATTATTGTATTAAGACTTTTTCAAGGGTTTGGTTGAGTGAATTTTTTTTTTTTGGGGTGTTAAGTGGGTGGCTTTTTTACTGGTTCCAATCATATAGATGTATAGATTTGAATTGCTAAAGTGCATAATAAAGCCAATTGAATTTAATAAAAGATAATAGAAGTAATTAAAAAGATCAATGAAATTGTGTGTGTTCTTTTTATTAATGGACTACTTTTTTGAGACATTGAAAATTTGTTCCTGGTTCATCAGACTTGTTATTTTCAACTTACTTTTGCTTAACTAAATTTATTCGAATTTAACTGAATTTATTTAAACTTATTTGAACTTATTAGACTTTATTAGTCCATATTAAATCTTATTTGAACTCGTGAACTTATTTGAACTTATTAGATCTGAATGTATCAAACTTATTTTACTCAACTTATCTCAACTTATGTAGTAAACATTACTAGTTCTTATTAGACCTTATTTAAACTTGTTTGAACTTATAAAAACTTATATGAACTTATCAGAACTTATTTTTTCTTATAAGGACTAAAAAAAGTTGAACAGAGTGAGGCCATTATCTTTATATTTGTTGTTTTTGCTTATTGAGTGAGAACTAGTTGACCCGGGCAATATCCCAATTGCGTTACATTTTAGTTATTCAGGATAGTTAATGTAAATCTTTATTTGACTTTTTTATGAATGCAATTGATACATTCAATTGTACTATTAGTCTATTATGGTTTGGTTCTTAAATCAGAAGCAATGTAGTTTGCAGCTCTAAGTTATGATGAAATATTAGGGTATAAAGCTTCCAGATATGTGAATAATTTACTTTTTAGTTTTTTTTAGAAAAAATAGAAACATTATCTAGTCTTCAAATAATTTTTTTCCCAACAAGCTTAATATCAAATTGTAGATTAGTTGGTCAATGCCTTTGTATCTCAAATAAGAGGTTGTGGGTTGGAGTCTTAACAAACATTTTTATTGTTTAATTTGTGTCATTGGCAATTTTTTGCCTTGGGTTTTAGATAGAGCTGACAGTCTCTAACATGATACGACAACACGATCGAAACTGACACAAACATGAAGTCGACATGACACGATACGAGACCAACCCCAACCCCAACACGACCCATATAAATCAATTTGTCATATTATGCAATTATCCTCCATTCTATATAGTTGTTGATAAATTTTGTAAGCAACATGAAATGAACACGAGACTAAACACGAACATGACTTGACACAACACGTTTGCCACCTCTAGTTTTAGAGTATATAGATTTTATATCAAGTTTTCTTATAATGCAATGATAATAGTTACTTCCTTCGTTTTGAAAATATACTTGAAACATTTTGATTTTTACAATATTCGCACACTCACTTTGACTGTTTTTTTTTTTGTGAATTATACTTAAGAATATAATCATGTGAGATCTTGTTAGATTCACTCAAACATCTAGTTTCAAAATATCAATTTTTACAATCTTTACTTATATGGAATTCGACATAGTAATGATTAAAGTTACGCATCGGTAAGCGTTCCCGGAGGAATGGTCCAATAAATTAAACCCAAATAATTCTCATGTACGACCAGCCTCACCTATAAGAATCCGTGTAGCTGACCTATATATAAAGCCCAGACAAAAATTCCTCCTCTTCTCCTCTAACGCGTCTTGTCTTCTTCCCTCTAGAAAGAACTCTTTGCTTCGCTACTTCGTCCTACTTGATTTATTTCTCTCTTTGCTTAAAATATGCACTTCTCCTCCAAATTTTCTCTGGTGAGTAATTTTCTGTGGTGGCTTTTTTATCTCTCGAAATTTTAGGGTTTTATATCGGTGTATGATAATCTAAATTGAACAGACAATGGCGACGACTAAGAGTCTGAGACTAAGCCAGCTTCCGAAGAAGCTAATAAGATGGATATTTTTGAAGATGATGTATTTATATTACTTTGTTAATTTTCTGAAGCTCGATGATTGGTGGGCTAGCTTTACGATGTTTTATTGATCATATAATTGCTCAAAAGAAGAAACCAGTAAAAGTTTACAACAAATAATGACGAACAAACATGAAAGCAGTGCATCATAGTTTATACTTGTAAAACTATTTTTTAATGCTGGTAAAAAGTTTGCCACCTTGGCATTACAAGTGAAAAGTATTACTATAATAATTTAGAGTAATTTCATTTAATCATACGAATAATCCCGTTTAATTATATAAGTAACCTCATTTGTTCATACGAATAACCCTATTTATCAAAACCATAACTTCATCTAATCATACGAGTAATTCCAAGTGTTTGTAAAAGTAACAGTATTTATTCATACGAGATTAGTAACCCATTCGTTCACAAGTATCATCGTTCAACCATACGAGTAACTCCGTTGATTCATCATATAATAAACCTCATTTGTTAATACAAGTAACCTCATTTAGTTATACGACGACCCCATTTAATCATACTACCAACCCCAATTGTTCACAAAAGTAACTGCATTTATTCATACTAGTAACCCCATTTGTTCATAAGAGTAAACTCATTAGTATCCCCTTTTGTTTATAAAAGTAACCCTATTTGTTTATAGTAGTAACCCCTCTTTTACTGTTATGCGTAACTCTGAAAGTATTATTTAAGTAACCCCAATTATTTTTTGGAGTAACCTAGTTTAATCATACGAGTAACCCTGTTTAACCTAAAAAAAACCTCACTCGTTCATACGAGTAATCTCATTTAGTCATCAGATGATCACATTGA
Organism: Beta corolliflora; assembly: GCA_947648045.1. NCBI lineage: Eukaryota > Viridiplantae > Streptophyta > Magnoliopsida > Caryophyllales > Amaranthaceae > Beta > Beta corolliflora. The sequence goes on along the minus strand of CANSZD010000102.1, from coordinate 288,046 downwards.
ATCATACGAGTAATATAACCCCAATTGTTAACAAAAGTAACCTCATTTATTCGTACGAGTAATCCCATTCGTTCATAAGAGTAAACTGACTAGAATCCCTTTTTGTTATAAAAGTAATCTCATTTGTTTATAAGAGTAATCCTTTTATTGGTAAGAGTAACCTCATCCCCCAGAGTAACCACATTTATTAGAGTAACTCCATTCGTTCATAGATTAACCCATTTTATTCGTTAGTATTTTAGCTATCTTTTAGAACACAAATTCTCATATGTGGTGTAATCCCCCGTAAATTTATGAATTTTATAAATATATTTTAACGTATAGTTATTTATATTTAAATATATTTTAGTATTTAAATGATTTATTTCTTCAAAGGTTGACTATTTGAAAGTCAAAGGATTTATTTTAATAATTTATGGAAGTCAAATATTTTATTAAGTCATGCTTTGAAAAATATTTGAAATGTTTGAAACGTTTTTGAATTTGGAAAAGGATTCCTAAATGGGTTTGAGTAACCCAAACACTTTTAGACTTGGAAAAGGATTTCTAGTTTGATCCCAATTACCTTTTCCTAAGCCCACAAGGGGAACCTATATAAAACCCCCATAAACCCCAAAATTTCCCACACAATTATTTTCTCTCTCCTCCTTCCTCCCACAATTTCGGTTCTCCTATTTCTTTTTCTCTCTCTTCGGTTTTCGTCCTAACTCTCTTTTGGCCTTCACTTCGTTGCTTCGCCAGTCTGCCGCCCCGTCGACCATCACCAACTGCCTGAGGCAGTCGTTGCCAGCCGTCGCTGATTCCCGTCGACGTTCCTTCCTCCTTTTTCCTTTGCTTTGGTTTGATTACTTTTCTTCCTCCTCAAGTTTTTATTCAAAGTTTATGTTTTTAAGATTTGTTTTTAGTATGATTATGTTTAAAAGCTTTAGTTTGATGATTTAGTTATGAATCTAAGTTTATATAATTTATGTATTGAAGATATAAAAATTCAGATTTGCATATTAGGTTTGAATTGGATTTTTAATTATCAAAGCATGAATTTTTAGGGTTTTAAAGGTTGGAAATCATAGTAGACTATTATAGTTTATGAAATTGGTTATTTTTATGATTATAACTATGTTTAAATATGTTTTAAGAGAGTTTTAATATATAATATATTGCTGAAAATTTAGAAGGAGTATTAATATGGAGTTTTATGATGAGTTTTAACAACTAGTGTAGTAAGTACTATACTAGGAGGTTTAATAATCAAGTTTTATTATGGGAAATATTTTTAAACATGTTTAAGAAGGGTTTAAAGTATTTTATTGTTGCAGTAAATTCATAAAGGATTGATTATGAATTTATATTGGTTGTTTTAGGCGGAGAATTCTCTGTAGGCGACTTTTAAGGATTGTGAAAGTGGCCTCTCAATTTGTCTACACAAGGTACGTACATACCTATGTGTTGATTGGATTACTATCATGATTCTAAGGATGAGAATTATGTAGTATTATGTATAGGAACTATGTTGAGTTCATATATGATTTCTATTATGTTGGATTTACATGTTTTATGCCGTTGTGTAAAACATGTTGATTATGAGATTTATATTATGAGATCTATATTATGTTTGTATGGAAGATTGATGCAAGCATATGGTTGGGAACTTTATTTTATTAATTCACATGGGGGAATTAATATATATATTGGTTTGGATCATGATTGATCATGTTGTTCCCTTTTTATTATTTCACTGCTTTGTAAGGACCGAATGCCTTATTTGGTAAGTTGATATTTTAAACCTATGAAAGGTAGTTTGGTTGTTGGCTAGGTTCAACAAATAAAGGAAGATTGGATTAAAGTTGGAATTAATCTTGGGTTGTTAAGTTGTAAGATCACTTATCTAATCCTAAGATAAAAAGGAAAGTTATGATTGTTTAATGATTGTGCTATTTGTGCTGCTTGTGAGTCATAACAAGTAATAACTGGTAAATCATGTAAAGTGAAACTTGGATAGCAATAGCTTTAGACTGGTGCACGTCTGAAGTGTTGGACAATTAGGAGCTGGAGTACATGGTGGTAGCCCATGGCTTTTCCTGGGACCGGATTGATCATCGTGTCCTATTTTTATTTTAAAAGGTTCCTCGATATCGTAGGTCATGGGAATACGGAGTCGCGCCCGTATTTCGTCTTCCAAAGGGAAGGCTGGTTTTAGTTAGACAACTCGGTCCATTGACTATTCCATTTAAAGTAATAAGAATGTTGTTAAAGTTTAGTTCAGTAAAAGTTATCTTCAAGTTATTATGTTATTCTTTATTTCTGTTTACTACTTATTAGTATCATGTTAGGATTGTTTATTTGTTTAGTATGTAGTACTCAGCTTTGCTGGTTACGTGCTTTTGTTTGTGTATGTTGATCATGGCTATGCCTTATTGATCCTGTGATGACCCATTTTGGTGAGCAGTCTCTAGGGATCAATAGTGCATTGTCCATCTACAGGTTTGAAGATGATGCATCATTGGGTTCGGGATTAGAGAGCTTGTGTAGTCTAATTATCATACTTTGAGTTATACTTTTTATAGTTGGTTTTGGTTTTAAGTTTGACTTTGACTTTGTTGGTTTGACTTTAGGAATTGACTTTATAGTTGACTAAGTTTTATTTATAAAGTTTATTATTATGTTTTCCGCTGCAAAATTCTGAATAAGCCGATACGTTTTCACACGGGCGATAATGCTTTGATGATTCTCTATGTTTTATATTAAAAAGATATTTTAGAAAAGAGAGAATTGTCGGGTGTTACAAAGTGGTATAAGAGCTTTAGGTTTTTATTGGCCTTTCGTGCCAACTTTAAGTTTTTAGGCGCCTAACTAGCTAGTTACTTAAAATGAAATTCTTAGAATTGAGTTCCTACTTATTCATTGTGTTCAAATTACCTTTCGAAAGTTCTTTTTCAAGATTTCAAGTATTATTTCGGTTCGAATTAAATTTTTTTTAAAAGGGTCCGAATTTTTTTTTATTGTGACCGATTTTTATTTATTTATTTTATTTATTGAGTTCGAAAATTTCGAACTATAATATGTAATTTTTTTTATTATTTCATTTTCGGTTCCTTTATAAATTCGAAATTATTTCTTTATATTATTTTAATACTCTAGTTTATTTTGATTATTTTATTATTTTGTGAGAGATGGGTAGTATAGGAAGGGCATATAGGATAGAAATATTATATATCTGCATTAAATAGTTAGTTCAACATGATTATATTTTTCTTCCCTGCTAACTGTTTATGTTATTCCTATGCCTCATAATATTGTTGTTATTCTTGCTTATTGTTTATTATTGGGATTATACGCTAAGTGAGAGTATTATCTGTTTATAAATGTTGTATGCTTCAGTAAACGGACCTAGAGATATGACTGATAGGGAAACTACTAGAGTAGGGAGCTACTACAACCCAATTGTATTGAGTGATGATGAGTATGATGGAGAGTCTGATAGTGAGAGCTACACCAGCCTAGAGATCATTATGTGTTGTGTTTTGAAAGTTAGCATTCCTGATAGGAATGATGAGGTTATTCAGGAGTTTGATCGTACTAGAGGGCAAACCTGAAAGGACATCTATAATATTACTTGGAGATCTTATCTGAGCGATGTGAGTGATTCAGAGTTGGACGAGGATGGGCATCAACCCAAAAGGATTCGAAGATCTACTAGACCTAGGAATCCAGGTTATTATTATTATTATAGTGGAGACTCTGGAGACTTTGAGGATGAATGTTTACTCCATAAAAGTATAAAGAAAATAAGGACATGAATGATAATGTAACTCCATAGAGTATTTATTTATGTTCTAAGGTTAGTAGTTGAATAAGTAGCTAAGCTACAATGGTTTAAATTTCCTTCGTTAGCATCTTTATATTATTGAGGAATAAGTTGGTTATTTTGGAATGGAAAAATATTCTTATTATCGTTCGAGGAATAAAAGTTATTATTCAGTTATTCGAGTTGAGTGAGAATATATCTTAGTACGCGAAAAGGGGAATATTTTATTATTGTGATTGGTTTCATTTGATCCTTATGTGATTATTAATGTGAATACTTATTCATGCGTGAATATATGATTGTTATGGTTCATAGTGTGTGAACTTAGTGTTATAGTAACTTCATGAGAATTGTATGTTGATGCGATCTTGTATGGTCAAATCAAATGTTGCCTTCATAGTAAATGGCAAGTGGTTGTGTATCGAAACCTAAAGTAGAGTTGCGTTAAATTTAAGTTCGTGAAATAGAGTGGCCAACAACGGTAATGTTTTAGCTTCTGCTATTCGCCTATTGGCGGAGAAATTAACTCAAGAAAGAGTTGAGCGTCTCGATCCTGTTGGGGACATGTTTGAAAGACTAGCTAATATTAAGCCACTGTATTTTAAGGGGCAAGCTGACCCTACCTTCTTAGAAAGTTGGATTAGGGAGTTTGAAAAGATTTTTGGAGCTGTAAAGTAGGTTAAGCTATATTGCATTTGAAAGATGAGGCTGACTTATGGTGGAAAGACAATGGAAATAGACTTAGTGTTGTGGAAGGATTTAATTGGGATTCCTTTATTGCTGCTTTAAGAGGAAAATTTTACCTGCTTTTATGATAAAACAAAAGGCTCGGGAGTTCATAAACCTTAGGATGGGGAGTATGACTATCTCTGAGTATTACAGTAAAGTTCATAGCACTGTCGAGGTTGGCCCTGAGGTAGTAGCTACTGAAGAGCTAAAGGCTCAAAGATTTGAGCAAGGTTTGACTGAGGAAATCCAATTGGGGTTAGGTGATGAGACCTTTGTTTCCTTAGATGTTGTGTATGGAAGAGCCGCCCATATTTATGGTCTTCAGTCGAGGCGTGATAAGAAGAATGATGTAGTGGGTGAGAAAAGAAAGGATTTTAATGCTCGAGGAAATCAGGAGAACTTAAAGAGGAATAGAAATGGGAATGAAAATTTCCAAGGAAGACATGGTCAAGACTTGAATAAGGAGGGCCAGTCTAAGAGGAGTTACAGATGTAAGAAGTGTAATAAGAACCACCCTGGTAGAGACTATAAAGGGGATCTAGCAATATATTCGTTTGTTTCGTCATCCGTTATTAAAAGTCTGGGGTTAGTAGATTATGAGGTGATTGATTTGCCTGTTAGTATACCTACTGGTGAGACCATAAGGTGTACCAAGCTGTTTAAAGATTTGCCTCTGAAGATAGGAGACTGTGTTTTTCCTTCTGATTTGATAGAGTTTAATTTGGGAGACCTAGATGTAATTCTGGGGATGGATTGGTTAGGCTTCTACAAGGCCAAGATAGACTGCGAAGTCCAGAAAGTAGTGTTGAGAAACCCTTTGGGGAAGTTGACCTCATATAGACGTTTTGAAAAGCCCAAGAACTTTGGGGTTATTTCTGCGATGCAAGTGAGGAAGTTGATGAAGAATGGGTGTGAGCTATTTTTCTGTAGTGTGCAAGATGTGAGTAAATAAGTTGGAGTGAAGATCGAGAATGTTCCAATCGTGAATGAGTTTATGGATGTGTTCCCGAGTGAGATTTCGGGTATGCCGCCTGCTAGAGCTGTTGAGTTCACCATAGACTTAGTTCCTGGAACTGCACCTATATCTAAGGCACCCTATAGAATGGCACCTCCTGAGATGAGTGAATTGAAGACGCAGTTGCAAGAGCTGTTCAATAAAGGTTATATTAGGCCTAGTGCATCACCGTGGGGAGCTCCTGTGTTGTTTGTTAAGAAGAAAGATGGGAGTATGAGGTTGTATATCAATTATAGGGAATTGAACAATGTAACCATCAAGAACAAGTATCCTTTGCCTAGTATAGATGACCTATTCGATCAATTGAATGGAGCGAGCGTGTTCTCGAAGATTAATTTGCGTTCGGGGTATCACCAGTTGAGGGTAGTTGATAAGGATATACCTAAGACTGCGTTTAGGACTTGGTATGGTCATTATGAGTTTACGGTAATGCCGTTTGGGTTGACCAATGCACCTGCCATATTTATGGACTTGATGAATAGAATTTTCCATGTGTTCTTAGATACGTTCGTTGTTATATTCATTGATGATATTCTGATTTATTCGAAGAATGAAAAAGAGCATGATGAACACTTGAGGATTATATTAGAGATGCTTAGGAAGAATCAATTATATGCCAAGTTCTCTAAGTGTGAGTTTCGTTTGGAGAAAGTAGCATTTTTGGGTCACTATGTGTCTAAGGAAGGAGTCTCTGTAGATCCTGCTAAGATTCAAGATGTGAGTGAGTGACCTACTCCAAAGAATGTGTCTGATATCTGAAGTTTCCTAGGTCTAGCTGGCTATTATAGGAGATTTGTGAGAGATTTCTCGAAGATAGTGAGGCCAATGACCAATTTGATGAAGAATGGGTCAAAATTCGAGTGGAGTGAGAAGTGTGAGGAAACTTTTCAGATTCTAAAAGAGCGTTCGACCTCCGCACCTGTTTTGACCCTGCCTGATGAGAATGAGGGATTGGAAGTGTATAGTGATGCTTCAAAAAATGGTTTGGGATGTGTGTTGCAGCAGAATGGGAAGGTGATCGCGTATGCGTCGCGTCAGTTGAAACCTTATGAGGCTAATTACCCTACCCATGATCTAGAGTTAGCTGCTATCGTGTTTGCCTTGAAAATTTGGAGACATTACCTTTATGGGGCAACCTGCAAGATCTTTACTGACCATAAGAGTTTGAAGTAGATTTTCACCCAAAAAGACCTCAATATGAGGCAGAGGAGATGATTAGAAATAATAAAGGATTATGTCCTAGACATACAATATCATGAAGGGAAGGCGAATGTAGTTGCTGATGCGTTGAGTAGAAAATCGAGCCATAGCATGAATGCCTTGGTAGTTCCTGAGGAGTTGTGTCGAGATATGCAAAGACTTAGTCTAGAAATATTAAATCCTGGGGAGATCGAGGCAAGATTGAGTGCTTTATCATTGGGGTTGTCAGTTTTCGACGAGATCAAAGAGGGTCAAGTTGGAGATGAGCACCTAGAAAAGATTAAGGAAAAGATGAGGCAAGGTAAGGAAGTTGATTTTAAGATCCATGATGATGGTAGTCTAAGGTTCAAGGAAAGGTGGTGTGTACCACAAAAATGTGATGAGCTTAAGAGGCGACTTATGGATGAGGGGCATAATACTCCATATTTTGTGCACCCTGGGGTGACAAGCTGTATAAGGACCTTAAGCAGATCTATTGGTGGCCAAACATGAAGCGTGAGGTTACTGAGTTCGTGTCTAAGTGTCTAACCTGTCAGAAAGTGAAGATAGATCATAAGAGACCCATGGGGAAGGTTCAATCCTTAGAGGTTCCTGGATGGAAGTGGGATTCCATATCGATGGATTTTGTGACTGCTTTGCCTAGGACGAGGAACAACAATGATACTATTTGGGTTGTGGTGGACCGTCTGACGAAGTCGGCCGTGTTCATTCCAATTAAAGAGACTTGGAAGAAGAAGCAACTTGCGAAGACGTATATTAAGCATGTAGTGAGATTGCATGGGGTTCCAACCGATATTATTTCAGACCGTGATTCGAGATTCCTCTCGAAATTTTGGCAAAAGGTCCAGTTGAATCTTAGGACAACATTGAAAATGAGTACTGCCTTTCACCCTGCGACCGATGGTCAGACTAAGAGGACTAACCAAACTATGGAAGATATGTTGAGAGCGTGCGCTATTGATTTTCAGGGTAGTTGGGAAGACCAATTAGATTTGATTGAATTTTTATACAACAATAGTTATCTTGCGAGTATTAAGATGGCACCTTTTGAGGCATTATATGGAAGGAAGTGTAGAAGTCCCAATTACTGGAATGATTTTTAGTGAGAACATAGTATTGGGGACATAATTTATTGAGGAGACCGTCAAGAATGTGAAGTTGATTCAGGCTAGAATTCAAGCTGCTCAAGATAGGCAAAAGAGTTATGCCGATTTAAAGCGAAGAGAAGATGAGTTCGAAGTAGGTGATAAAGTGTTTCTAAAAGTATCACCAACTAAGGGCGTGATCAGATTTGGAAAAAAGGGCAAATTAAGTGCCAAATATGTAGGTCCATATGAGATTCTGCAAAGAATTGAGAAGGTAGCTTATAGGCTGGCTTTGCCAATAGAGTTCGAGAAGATGCGATGTGTTTCATATTTCCCAACTCAAGCGTTATATACCTGATGAGCGTCATGTTTCGGAGCCTGAGAGGATCTAAATCGTTAGTAGCCTCACATATGAGGAAAGACCTGTGAAAATTCTTGATAAGAAGGTGCGTAGTACACGCAATAAGGATGTCAATATCGTGAAAGTGCTTTGGTCGAACTATGAGTCTGAAGAGGCAACGTGGGAAGCCGAAGCTAAAATGAGGAATAAGTATCCAGATTTATTCCCTAAGGTGAGTTACGAGGGCGTAACTCGTTTTCTTAAAGGGGGGTAGAATGCGATAGAATTTTGCACTTTTCAACTATTTTTATGATATTTTTATGCACTTTTATGCTTATTTTGGCGATTTGCACATGTTGGTGCAAAATAAATAGATTCTCCGCATAAGAAAATGTGTTCATGAGTAACACAAGTGATTTTAAGTTGGCAAAAGCGTGCACATGAGTGGCACAAGTATTTCTCCAATGGGAGTTGAGTTAAAAACTTTTGAAAATGTGTGAGTTTTCGTGTCAAGTTTCGGGACGAAACTTCTTTTAAGAGGGGTAGACTGTAATCCCCCGTAAATTTATAAATTTTATAAATATATTTTAACGTATAGTTATTTATATTTAAGTATATTTTAATATTTAAATGATTTATTTCTTCAAAGGTTGACTATTTGAAAGTCAAAGGATTTATTTTAATGATTTATGGAAGTCAAACATTTTATTAAGTCGTGCTTTGAAAAATATTTGAAATGTTTGAAACGTTTTTGAATTTGGAAAAGGATTCCTAAATGGGTTTGAGGAACCCAAACACTTTTAGACTTGGAAAAAGATTTATAGTTTGAGCCCAATTACCTTTTCCTAAGCCCACAAGGGGAACCTATATAAACCCCCCATAAACCCCTAAATTTCCCACACAATTATTTTCTCTCTCCTCCTTCCTCCCACAATTTCGGTTCTCCTATTTCTTTTTCTCTCTCTTCGGTTTTCGTCCTAGCTCTCTTTCGGCCTTCACTTCGTTGCTTCGTCGGTCTGCCGCCCCGTCGACCATCACCGACCGCCTGAGGCAGTCGTTGCCAGCCGTCGCTGATTCCCGTCGGCGTTCCTTCCTCCTTTTTCCTTTGCTTTGGTTTGATTACTTTTCTTCCTCCTTAAGTTTTTATTCAAAGTTTATGTTTTTAAGATTTGTTTTTAGTATGATTATGTTTAAAAGCTTTAGTTTGATGATTTAGTTATGAATCTATGTTTATATAATTTAGGTATTGAAGAAATAAAAATTCAGATTTGCATATTAGGTTTGAATTGGATTTTTAATTATCAAAGCATGAATTTTTAGGGTTTTAAAGGTTGGAAATCATAGCAGACTATTATAGTTAATGAAATTGGTTATTTTTATGATTATAACTATGTTTAAATATGTTTTAAGAGTGTTTTAATATATAATATATTGCTTGAAATTTAGAAGGAGTATTAATATGGAGTTTTATATATGATGAGTTTTAACAACTAGTGTAGTAAGTACTATACTAGGAGGTTTAATAATCAATTTTTATTATGGGAAAGGTTTTTAAACATGTTTAATAAGGGTTTAATGTATTTTATTGTTGTAAATTCATAAAGGATTGATTATGAATTTATATTGGTTGTTTTAGGCGGAGAATTCTCTTTAGGCGACTTTTAAGGATTATGAAAGTGGCCTCACAATTTGTCTACACAAGGTACGTACATACCTATGTGTTGATTGGATTAGTATCATGATTTTAAGGATGAGAATTCTGTAGTATCATGTATAGGAACTATGTTGAGTTCATATATGATTTCTATTATGTTGGATTTGCATGTTTTATGCCGTTGTGTGAAACATGTTGATTATGAGATTTATATTATGAGATTTATATTATATTTGTATGGAAGATTGATGCAAGCATATGGTTGGGAACTTTATTTTATTAATTCACATGGGGGAATTAATATATATATTGGTTTGGATCATGATTGATCATGTTATTCCCTTTTTATTATTTCACTGCTTTGTAAGGACCGAGGACCTTATTTCGTAAGTTGATATTCTATACCTATGAAAGGTAGTTTGGTTGTTGGCTAGGTTCAACAAATAAAGGAAGATTGGATTAGAGTTGGAATTAATCTTGGGTTGTTAAGTTGTAAGATCACTTATCTAATCCTAAGATAAAAAGGAAAGTTATGATTGTTTAATGATTGTGCTATTTGTGTTGCTTGTGAGTCATAACAAGTAATAACTGGTAAATCATGTAAAGTGAAACTTGGATAGCAATAGCTTTAGACTGGTGCACGTCTGAAGTGTTGGACAATTAGGAGTTGAATGGTGGTAGCCCATGGCTTTTCTTGGGACCGGATTGATCACCGTGTCCTATTTTTATTTTAAAAGGTTCCTCGATATCGTAGGTCATGGGAATGCGGAGTCGCGCCCGTATTTCGTCTTCCAAAGGGAAGGCTGGTTTTAGTTAGACAACTCGGTCCATTGACTATTCCATTTAAAGTAATAAGAATGTTGTTAAAGTTTAGTTCAGTAAAAGTTATCTGCAAGTTATTATGTTATTCTTTATTCCTGTTTACTCCTTATTAGTATCATGTTAGGATTGTTTATTTGTTTAGTATGTAGTACTCAGCTTTGCTGATTACGTGCTTTTGTTTATGTATGTTGATCATGGCTATGCCTTATTGATCCTGTGATGACCCATTTTGGTGAGCAGTCTCTAGGGATCAATAGTGCATTGTCCATCTACAGGTTTGAAGATGATGCATCATTGGGTTCGGGATTGGAGAGCTTGTGTAATCTAATTATCATACTTTGAGTTATACTTTTTATAGTTGGTTTTGGTTTTAAGTTTGACTTTAACTTTGTTGGTTTGACTTTTGGAGTTGACTTTGTAGTTGACTAAGTTTTATTTATAAAGTTTATTATTATGTTTTCCGCTGCAAAATTCTGAATAAGCCGATACATTTTCATACGGGCGATAATGCTTTGATGATTCTCTATGTTTTATATTAAAAAGGTAATTTAGAAAAGAGAGAATTGTTGGGGTGTTACATGTGGCCGGCTACACCTATATCTATAGGTGTGGCCGGCCCATATATAAGGCCCACGCGAGATTTTATAAGCACAAACTCATTTTACAGCCCAGTTTTTCTCTTTCCTCATTTTCCCTCTCCCCCTTCTTTCTTCCTTCTCTGTAATTTTTGAAGTTGAAGAGAGAGAAACCAATAAACAACCTTCAAACATCGAGACACAAACTAAAGTAGAATACAAAGGGCCTAGTAAGCCAATGCAACGAAGCATCAGTCGTCATTAATGGCGGTGAATCGAAAACCATTGTTGGAGCAAATGATGAGATAGAAAGGGCCACAGTGATAGATATTGTATAATTATATGTTACTATATATTGTTTGTAATTAGTTTGTAATTACCTTAATACCCATAGGGTTAACACTTGTATATATACCTAATTATGTTTAATGAGAAAGCAAGGCATTACCTTCTCACATGGTATCAGATTAGGTTTCTCCATCCTACCGCCCACCTTCTTCTCTTCTCCTCCTCTCAGCCGTCTTCTCTGTCGACTGCCATGGCTGACAAACTGCATCCCGCCACTACCGTAGCCAATTTTAAATTGGCCATTCCTCTTGTGCTTGACTATGAAGGCACCAATTATTCTAATTGGGCCACGCTCTTCAAACTCCATTGTCGAGCCAATCTCGTTCTAGAGCACATCGAGCCTCCTTCCTCTGAATCTTCCGCAAAATCGCCTTCACTTACGGATGCCGAGAAAGCTTCATGGCAGCGTCTTGACGATATTGTTCGTCAATGGATTTATGGAACAATTGCAACTGACCTCCTCAATACCTTCATCAACTCCGATGATACCGCAGCGAAGGCGTGGTCGCGCATTGAAAACTTGTTTCTTGACAACAAAACAGCCCGGGCTTGTCAAATGGACGCTCAATTTACCACTACTCACCTTAGCAATTTCTCTAGTGTTAAGGAATATTGCACACTGATTAAGGTTCTCGCCGATAAACTTCGGAACGTCGGCCAACCTGTAACTGATGCTCAGATGGTTCTTCGTCTCCTTCGTGGCCTCACAGATGAATATAAATCTTTTAAATCAACTGTCCAGCACCGTAAACCGCTGCCCTCCTTTGATGAAGCTCGCTCCATGCTCGAACTTGAAGCTACATCCAACGAGGATATTGTTCCTGCCGCTGACACGACTCTTCTTGGTCAGACTTCTTCGGACTCCAATGCCACCCACAGCCCTCCTCCACCTTCTCACAACAATCGGCACTCCTCACGCAATAAAAACCATCACAAAAACAACCGCGGTCGTGGTTGTCAAAACCGCTCCAACAACCGTGGTGAAGGAAACAACCGCCATGATGGTGGTAAGGGGTCCCGTCAGCAGGGGCAGCAACAATATGGGCAGCAGCAACCTTAGTTCTACCCTCCTTGGGGTGGCTGGACCCCACAACCGTGGCCTAATCCCCCCCTGCCCTTACCCCGCTGATAGTGGTTGGCCGTGGCAGCAGCTATCTAAGGCTCCCAGGCAGCCCTCACCTACCCCTGGTGTGCTTGGTTCGCGGCCTTCACAATCCTACTATGTTGCGGCTCCTCCTCCCTCTTATGGATATGTTCCAACGGATATTCCTCAAGCTATGCACACGCTCTCCGTAGCTCCTGATGACAATTTTTACATGGATACCGGTGCCACATCTCATATGACCAATTCTCAAGGTAATCTCTCGTCTTATTTTCATTTGAGCAATGATAAACATAATTCGATTATTGTTGGCAATGGTAGCATGATTCTAGTTTGTGGTTATGGCACCAAACCTATCCCTACCACCAACCCTCCCCTATACTTACATAATGTCCTTCATGTTCCTAAAATTATTAAAAACCTCATTTATGTTCGCAAATTCACTGCTGATAATATTGTCTCTGTTGAATTTGATCCTTTTGGGTTTTCTGTGAAGGATTTGCAGACGGGGATCCGTCTAATGAGGTGTGAGAGTTCGGGGGAGCTATATCCATTGGCCAACAACTCTAGTCTCAATTCATCATCTCTTCCGTCCGCTTTTGCAGCTTTGTCTCCTAGTGTGTGGCACTCCCGTCCAGGTCATCTGGGAGATGCGATTCTAAATAATTTGCGTAGTAGTAGTTCTATTGTTTGTAATCAAAAGCGAGATGTCTGTCATTCTTGTCCTCTTGGCAAATTAATAAAAACCTTATTTACTGATTCTCAATCTTTTACTACTATGCCTAGGGGTGTTAATGAGCCGAGCCGAGACCGAACCTAGTCAGGCTCGGCTCGGCTCGAGATTAGACAGGACAGAGCTCGGCTCGAGCTCGAAGCTCGTCAAGCTCGAAAATATGGGCTCGGCTCGAGCTCGAAAAAAAAAAATTGGGCTCGGCTCGAGGCTCGGCTCGTAAAGGTTCGCGAACTATTCGGCTCGAAAAGGCTCGAGAATTGTAGTTTAAAGCAATGGAAAAAAACGATGAAAAAATCGAACAAATCGAATGAAAAATCCAAACAGATAGATGACATAAATACGAATGAAAAATCAAAAAATAAAAATAAGAAAAAACGAAAAATAGATAGGATTACCTGTCAATGGCTGTCATCTTTGTCTTCGTCTTCTTCGACTTACATAGATCACATAGACATCGTTGGACTTAGGAGCTGTTCTCTTCATCTTCTTCGACTGACCTTCTACCTTCAAATCGATCCCCTGTAATTCATCGAAGAATTCTGAGTTAAGAAGACGTTAATGGCGGAAAAGTTTGAGAAATGAGAGAGAAATAAGATAGAGAGAGAGAGAGAGAGAGAGGTGGCTGATGTGCGCTGCTTCTTCTTCGAATTAGGGTTTTGTTGATTAGGGTTTTGTTGTTCTTGGGAGGTCGAAGGAAATGGGGGGAAATGGTGTTTGGGGGGGGGGATTAGGCTTTCCTCCAAATGTCAACAAACCCGTCAAAGTTTTCAAAAACCCTTGGGCTGAATTTTTTTTTATTTAGTTTGTATTTTTGATTCAAAAACCCTTGGGCTGAATTTTTATTATTTAGTTTGTATTTTTGAGGTGGACTTCAAACTGGGCCTTATCTTTTTTTAGTGGAAAGTTGGATTAAAAATCAAGGTTTTAATTTTTTTCGAACATGTTTGCGAGCTTTCGAGCCGAACTCCACTAGGCTCAGGCTCGGCTCGTTAAGGTCTCGAGCCGAACCCGAACTCAAGTCGAACCCTCTCGAGCCGAGCTTTGACCGAGCTTTGACCGAGCCGAGCTCGAATAGTTTGCGAGCCACCCTGGCTCATTAGCACCCCTAACTATGCCTTTTGATCTTGTGCACAGTGATTTATGGACCTCTCCTGTTCTTAGTTCCAATGGTCATTGTTACTATGTTTTATTTCTCGATAATTACACTAATTTCTTGTGGACAAATCCCTCAAGCTTTCTTGTCTTTCCATACCTTAATTTAAACTCAATTTGAAAGGGAAATAAAAGCTTTTCAATGTGATAATGGTCGAGAATATGACAATAGTTCTTATCGTTCATTTGGTGACCAACATGGCATGGTTTTCCGTTTCTCTTGCCCCTACAACTCTCCTCAAACTGGCAAAGCAGAGTGTAAAATCCAATCCATCAACAACATTGTGCGCACGTTGCTTGCCCAGGCTTCTCTTCCTCCCTCTTTTTGGCATCATGCTTTGGAAGCGGCCACATATCTCATTAATATTTTACCCTCTAAGCTTCTTGCCTACAAATCTCCCACCCATATTCTTTACCAAAAGAATCCCACATACTATCATCTTCGTGTCTTTGGTTGCCTATGTCTCCCTCTTTTCCCATCCACTACCATTCATAAGCTCCAATCACGATCTACTCCTTGTGTGTTCCTTGGTTATCCTCCTGATCATCGTGGGTACAAATGTTCTGATTTATCGAGTCGTAAAATTCTCATCGCCAAACATGTTTGGTTTGATGAATCTACTTTCCCCTTCTCCACACTTCATACTCCTTCCCCTACCTCCTATGATTTTTTGGATGATGGCCTTAGCTCCCCTCTTCGACTTCACCTCATGCATGACATTGCAAATAGTGAAGCAGTGACCCTTACTCCCACTGAAATTCAGGTCCAAATCGCTCCACACCCAACCCCCACCTACGTCTACTCAAAACCCAAGCCTTATGCCAGACCACGACCCTCCTAACCCAGCCCCTGGCAGCTTGCGTTTGTTGCAGCCCACCCAATCGCTCTCCCCTTCTAACAGCCCACTTTCCTCCTCTCCTGGCCCATTTGTTCCCTCGTCAGGTGCAGCCCCCTTACAACCCACTATACTTCCTTAAACTGCCGCCCAAACCCGTGTGACAACAAGAAGTCAACACGGCATCTTCATGCCGAATCCAAAATACCAAAACACGGCCTTAAGTACCTCCACTCTCTCTCCTATACCCAGACGACATGTGGACACCCTTAATGACCCAAACTGGAAAAATGCTATGCAAGATGAATTCAATGCTCTTATCGAAAATAAGACTTGGGATTTGGTTCCCCGTCCTTGCAATGTTAATATTATTCGGTCTTTGTGGATTTTTCGGCATAAAATGAAATCTGACGGCTCTTTTGAAAGATATAAGGCTCGTCTTGTAGGTGATGGCCGCTCTCAACAGGAGGGTGTCGATTATGATGAGACTTTCAGCCCCGTGGTTAAGTCTGCTACCATCCGGCTTGTTCTCAGTATTGCTCTATCCAAATCATGGCCCCTTCATCAACTTGATGTCAAAAACGCATTCTTGCATGGTAATTTGAATGAAACTGTCTATATGCACCAACCTTTGGGGTTTTGGGACCCGAACCATCCTGATCATGTCTGTCTGCTCCGCAAGTCCCTGTATGACCTCAAACAGGCCCCTCGTGCTTGGTATCAGCGATTTGCAGATTTTGTGGCTACTCTTGGCTTCACACATAGTCGATCCGACAATTCATTATTCATTAACAGGAATGGTTCCGACATTGCATATTTGCTGTTATATGTTGATGATATCATCTTGACAGCTTCTTCTGATTCTCTGAGACGTTCCATCATGTCTAGTTTGAAATCTGAATTTGCCATGAAAGACTTGGGTCCTCTCAGCTATTTTCTTGGGATTGTTGTGTCCCGCAATGCTGGTGGTATGTTCTTGTCCCAAAAATAGTATGCTGCTGATATTCATGATAGAGCTGGCATGGCTAACTGTAAGCCTTGTCCTACTCTAGTTGACACGAAAGGCAAATTGAGTGTTGCTTCCGGTCTTCCATATGATGATCCCACTACATTTCGTAGCCTTGCAGGTGCGTTACAATATTTAACGTTTACTAGACCAGACATTTCTTATGCCGTTCAACATATTTGTTTTTTTATGCACGGTCCCAAAGTTGAACACATGGAAGCTTTGAAACGCATCATGTGTTATCTCCAGGGGACTCTTCATTTTGGTCTCCAACTTTATAAGTCCTCGGTTACCTCCATTATCTCCTACACTGACGCCGACTGGGGGGTGTGTCCAGTCACTCGCCGTAGCACTTCTGGTTATTGTGTATTTCTTGGTGACAACTTGATCTCCTGGTCATCAAAGAGACAACCCACTTTGTACAAATCTAGTTCTGAAGCCGAATGCAGAGGAGTAGCTAATGTTGTCTCTGAGTCTTGTTGGGTCCGTAATTTGTTGCTTGAGCTTCATCATCCTATCACCAAAGCAACTTTGGTTTATTGCGATAATGTTAGTGCGATATATCTTTCTGGCAATCCTGTTCAACATTAACGCACTAAACATATCGAGATGGATATTCACTTCGTACGTGAAAAAGTGAAACGCGGAGAAGTGCGTGTTCTTCATGTTCCGTCCCGTTATCAGATTGCTGACATTTTCACCAAGGGCTGCGGTTTTGGCCCTTAACCGCAGCCCTTAACCCACCAAGGGCTGCGGTTTATGCCTAACCGCTGCCCTTAATGCGCTAAGGGCTGCGGTTAAAAACCGCAGCCCTTCCTAAATACCAAAGGCTGCTAGTCCAATGGCTGCGGTCAAAAAACGCAGCCCTTGGGCCCATTTTGACCGCAGGCCTTGGGCTTTTTTCCTCTAGTGAAAGTAATCCATTTTCTCCATACGAGTAACTTCATTCGTTCATAAAAGTAAATTGATTAGTATTCCATTTTGTAATAACAGTAACCACATTTTTTTATAAGAGTAACACCCTTTTATTGCTAAGAGTAACCATATATTCATACAAGTAACTCCATTCGTTCATAAGAGTACCTCCATTTGTTCATAAGGGTTTGTGCACAAGGGTCAACTTCAAAAGGTCATATCTCACAGCACACTTAATATTTTTGGAAGATTCAAGTTGGAGATGAAAATTGGCTCGATAGCTTTCCAACGCCTGGTCAAAAGCTCTATTCCGATGAGAAACGAGTGAGATATGACCATTTGAAAACGAGCTGACGGGCTGATAGGGTGTCGCGCGCGCAGCCACACCTACAATTTCGCGTGTGGCCGGTTGTATGCAAGACGCGCTGTTTAAGAATTAGTAATGCACCTTTTTATATTTTATGTTTTAGATGTTGCCTCCTTGGTCATTATCTCGCACACAGAACATCAAAGATGTTCATCTGGGCAAAACAAGACGTTTTGGTTTGATTTGTGCACAAGGGAAGGGTTTGTGCACAAGGGCCAACTTCAAATGGACATTTCTCACGTTACATCAACATTTGGGGAAGATTAAAAAAGGAGATGAAAATTTAGTTTGATAGCTTTCCAACGCCCGTCAAAAGCTTAATTTCGATGCAAAACGAGTGAGATATGACCTGTTGAAAATGAGATGACCGAGCTGACATGTGCCCGGGACCACACGGTTTGTTTTCCGTGTGGCCAGCCACTCAAAAAACACTATGTAAACTAAATATTAATTTTGACTATGAAATATTGTTTTCCTATTATCTTTTGATTATCCCTTTCAGTGAAAAATGACCTCTTGATTAAAACCTAAGAATTTACTACCTGTTTATGGATCCTATTAGAATTAGGTTTGGTGGGGTCTACTAACTTCTTTTATTTATTTTTTCCTCCATATGTTTTTTCCTCTTGGGCAACCTTTCAATCCCTTCATAATACTCCCTCCGTCCCATAATATAGTGCTCACATTCCTTTTTGGATGTCCCAAAATGTTGTACCTATTTTATTTTTTATCAATTTGTTTGGACTAAATTATCCTTCCTTTCTACATAAACTTTCCAAAATACCCATACCATTTTTTCAAAATATGTGCCCCTATTTATTGTTTTACACCATTCCAAAGAGCACTTATTGCTTTTTAATTTTATTTTAGAGGAGAAATAAATAAAAAACTAGTTCCAAGACAAAAGTACCAAAAAAGTACTTACTTAAATATTTGTTTTCTAGGAAATCCTACAACTCCTTCCATTTTCCATAATTCCCGTGAAAAATCAGAAGTGAGCACTATATTATGGGACGGAGGGAGTAACATCTTACCAATAGCCAATTCCTAAAAATTGAACAAGATGCTAGATTCAGTGAAACTTCCAATGATCAATATTTATAGGTTACAAACTAATGATAGTACTAATTATATTAGGAATCGCACGGGCATAAACCTGGTGGAGTTCTAATATGAGTCACCAAAATTAGAATGAAGGTTGAGTCTCACTATCAAACACTAAATAGTAGTATGGCGCTTTTGAGATCCAAATGGAGTCCTGCCATTATAAATGATCTTAAGACTTTTTAGTGATTATAAAATACTTTACATATCTACTATTTCAAAATTAAAATTCATTACTTTTAGACAAATTTGTAAACTACTACATATATAAGAAAAAGAATCTTTATTATCCAACACGGCCTTGTTAGTTGTTAGAAGTGTGATCAAACAAGGGAACCGGATATACCACTCCAAGGCACGGAAACTACGCTTTCCTATTAGTTTAATTTCGCCCCTCTAGGATCACCGGGTTAACACGAAATAACTAATGAGATACAATGGAGAAAAACAATTCACAAGATGATATTCTATGTGAATCAACAAGAACTTTGAGTTTTTAGTTTGTGAAGAACACTAGAGAGAAAAAAGCAAGGTTTCTCTCAAGCAAAGCAAGTGTATATTGGAATGTGAAAAATCTGATTTTTTCTCTCACTTTCTCATAAGAATGACAAGGGTCATATATAACATATTCCCTCATAGATTAGAGTTGTTACTCCCTTTAATCCCCTGATTAAGAATCCTTAATCGTCATTAAAAGGATAACGTAAATAACACAACGGTTATAAACCGTCCACGCAAAATTTCACGCCCCAAAACAGAATACACGTCGCGACCCGCGATACAGATCGCGAGTCGCGAAAGTGCACTGGTCGCGACCCGCGACGGCCCCCTGGTCGCGACCCGTGACGGATGTCGCGACCCGCGACCAACCTTCTGTTTTGCTTGATTGCTTCACGTGATTTTGTGCATTATTATCTTAGCATACTAGACCTCATCCTCTTCTAGTATAGAACCATATGAGCTTATAAAACCCATTACCCTATAAATGTTCCAACAATCCTCCTCCCATTTATAGGGTAATGTTGAAAAGTTTTTCAACTTGCTATAAATCACAAACAAAACATGCTCATGCATCATGGAAATATCTTACGATTGAATCTCCACTTAGTAAAAGTAACTTTACAACAATTTCGATCATAATGATAGACAAAGCTTTGAATCATATAACCACCACAAATCATTGAAGATACTAATACACATAAGCATAAACTTAGTTCTTAACCTCCGACACCTATGACGCCTTGGTGTCCATATCCATTCATAAGCATTCCAAGTCAAGCCTTAGACTTGGTGAAGCGGCCAAACCTCTAGCTTATATAGGTAAATCTTTATGCACATGCTCCTACAATTGAGCACTTATCAAAGACTTATTAAGAAACTTAATTCAACCTCTTTTCATTGTAGTAACAAGCACTAACCTCGGGATGTAAATAACACAAGTGCTTCCAACCTTTAAGAAAAATACTATCCTCATTGAATTTGAGGTCTAACGTTGTATTAGACGTCAAATTGAGTTTTCCTTAGCTAAAGGTTGATCAATAGGCTTAAGACCCATCCCTTTGTTCATTTTGTTCACTAGTTCCCTTGACAACAGTTTAGTAAACGTATCCGCCAAGTTCAAACTAGATCGAACAAAATTAATAGTTATACAGCTATTCCTTATCATTTCACGCACATAGCTATGTCTAACTCCAATGTGCCTTGACTTGCCATTGTAGACTTCACTATAAGCTTTAGCTATGGTTGATGCACTATCACAATGAATAGCAAGAGGTGACATAGGTTTGACCCACAAGTCAACCTCACTCAACACATTCTTTAGCCATTCCGCTTCTTGGCAACAAGATGCCAATGCAATGAATTCCGATGCCATAGTTGAATCCGTTATACATGTTTGCTTCTTGGATGCCCATGAAATAGCACCTCCTCTAAGAAGAAACACCCATCCACTTGTCGATGAATAATCTTCCTTATTGGAAATCCAACTAGCATCCGAGTAACCTTCTAGAATAGAAGGTTCTCCTTTGTAAGTTATGACATAATCCAAGGTTTTATTCAAATACCTTAGCACTCTTCTCAATGCTTGCCAATGCAACATACTAGGATTACTAGTATACCTACTGAGTTTACCAATAGCAAAAGCTATATCCGGTCGAGTGCTAGTCATAGCATACATCAAGCTTCCAATTAAGCTTGCATACTCCAATTGTGAAATAGGAGTACCACTACTCGGAACCAAGTGAACACTAGGATCCATCGGAGTAGCAAAATGACTCGAGTTCGATTCATTAAACCTCTTAATCACTTTCTCAATGTAATGAGATTGTGATAAAGAAATTGACCCTTTACCTCTCATTATTCTAATACCTAGAATAATATCCGCTTCACCCAAATCTTTCATGGAGAAGCTAGAAGAGAGAAAGACTTTGGTTTTTTCCACTTGATCCAAATCAGTCCCAAAGATAAGCATATCATCAACATATAAGCAAATTATAACTCCATTACCGTTATAATCAAATTTACTATATACACACTTATCAGACTGATTTATTTTTAACCCACTAGACAAAATGACCTCATCAAATTTTTGATGCCATTGCTTACGTGCTTGTTTAAGACCATACAAAGATCGAACTAATTTGCAAACCTTAGTCTCCTGACCTTTGACTACAAAACCTTCAGGTTGATTCATGTACACTTCCTCCTCCAATTCACCATTAAGGAAGGCAGTTTTGACATCCATTTGGTGAATTACTATACCATGAATCGCAGCCAATGCTATCAAAAGTCTAATGGTAGCTATTCTAGCAACCGGAGCATAAATGTCAAAATAATCGATACCATATCTTTGCCTAAAACCTTGGACCACTAACCGGGCCTTATGTTTTAGTATGGTTCCATCGATCTTCCTTTTCCTTACGAAAATCAACTTACAACCTAAAGGTTTGCATCCGGGAGGTAAATTAGCTAAAATCCAAGTATGATTTCCCATTATTGAATCCATTTCATCATTCACTGCCTCTTTCCAGAAAGCAGAATCATGAGACTTCATAGCCTCATCAAAGGTCCTAGGATCCTCCTCCATATTGTAGCAATATGAAATTTGAGTCACAATAGACTCCCTTGACCCTTCAACTAAATATAGTTGAAAATCCGGTCCAAAAGATTTCTCTTTTCTAATTCTTTTACTTTTCCTAATTTTCGGTGTTGTAGTATCATGATCATTGTTAATGTCATCCACAACATTGGAACTAGTACTAGGTATCATGTCCTTTGGTCTTGGAATCGATGAGAATCGAGTCTCATCAAATATTGCATCCCTTGACTCTATCACAGTATGGATAGAGACAAAATCATTTGGCTCAATGACATAAAACCTATAGGCTTTGCTATGTACCGCATAGCCTATAAAAATGCAATCAATTCCTTTTTCACCTAAAGTTTTCCTTTTAGGTTCCGTCAATTTAACAATTGCCCTACAACCCCATACCTTAAGGTAATTGAGATTAGGCTTTTTGTTACACCAAAGTTCATAAGGGGTAGTCTTATTCCTCTTATTAGGAACTCGATTTAATATATAACATGCAGTTAAAATTGCATCACCCCAAAAACCGTCATTTAGACCCGAATTAGAAAGCATGGTGTTAACCATTTCTTTTAGAACCCTATTTTTCCTTTCCGCTATACCATTACTTTGAGGTGAGTATGGGGCGGTTGTTTCATGAATTACACCAATGGAAATAAAATAGCTAGGATTATAGTATTCACCACCCCTATCCGTCCGAAGTCTTTTAACTTTTTCATTAAGTTGAAGTTCCACTTCGGTCTTAAAAATCTTAAACTTTTCTAGTGCTTCATCTTTAGTAAATAATAAATATATGTAACAAAACCTTGAATAATCATCAATAAAAGTCACAATATATTTTTTATTTCCTAAAGAAGGTGAACTATGAAAGTCACACAAGTCACTATGCACCAATTCAAGCAATACCGTTTGTCTAGTCACACTAGGATTAGGATTCTTTGTAATCTTATTTAGCATGCATGTCTTACACTTCTCTAAATTTAAATCAAAAGAAGGTATTAAACCTAGCTTAGACATGTCATATAATCTACGATAGTTCACATGACATAAACGATTGTGCCATAGAGAAGAAACATCAAGCATGTAAATAGAACTAGTATCAATTGCATTATTAATACTAAATTTAAACATCCCATTACAATAAAATCCTTGTCCAACAAAATACCACCCTTGGAAACAACAAACTTATCCGATTCAAATACAACTTTAAAACCAAATTTATTCAAAAGACCCCCCGACACAAGATTCTTCCTAACTTCTGGTACATAAACAACATCCCGGAGAGTTAAAGTCTTTCCCGAGGTTAACAACAATTCTACTTGGCCTATGCCCTTGGCCTTTACCGTAGAATCATTCCCCATATACAAGATTGGACCATCATCCAATTCTTCCAAAGACTTGAAGAAGTGCTTATTATTGCACACATGTCTAGAAGCCCCCGAATCTATCCACCAAGAATCATCAACCTGCACAAACATAATTTCAGAAATCATAGCCACAAAATTCATTTCTTCAATTACATTTTCATGTGCAACTTTACCTTGGTTTTGAACAACACTAGGTTGTCCATTCTTTATCTTCTTCTTCTTAGAAGGACAATCCCTCTTGAGATGAGGTCCATTGCATACCCAACAAGTGAGGGTCTTCCTCTTCTTGTTTGCAAAGTTGGTTTTAGAGTTGTTATTGTTGGATTTCTTGGTCCCACTAGACCCACCAACCTCTACCATATTCACGGTAGACTTAGGAATACTAGGAGTAGTATCCTTAACCCCATCTTGAGCCCGGATCCCTTCCTCAATACGAAGATGGGTTCCTAATTGCTCCATGGACATATCTTCCTTCCTATGTTTCAAGGAATGTTTAGTTTCTTTCCAAGAATGTGGTAATTTATCAATGATTGAGGCAACGACAATATCCTCATCCATCACCATACCATGTGATCTTATTTGGTTCAAAATATGATGAATTTAACTTCATGAAATTGCTCTATAATAGGCCAATCATTAGTCATTTTAAATGAATTAAAATTACTAACAAGAAATTTCTTACTTGAAGCATCTTTCGAAATATACTTGGCCTCAAGAGCATCCCAAAGATCTTTTGCACTCTCCACATTTTGGTAAAGGTCGAACAAAGGGTCGGTAAGAGAGTTGAGGATGTGACCCCGGCAAATGTAGTCATCATTCTCCCACTTTGTTCTTGTCCTTATAGTCTCTACGGACTCTTCCTCTCCATCTTTTGGGAATGGTGGCATGGGTGTTGAAAGAACATACACCACACTCAAAGTTGTCAACAAGAAGTGCATCTTCTTTTGCCATCTTCGATAACCCACCCCCTCAAACTTGTCCAACTTTTGGAAGTTCATAGTCACGTCCTTGAGTGATTGAGCCATATCCGAAAAGAAAGAAAATTAAACTAATAGATTGTTAGAAGTGTGATCAAACCAGGGAACCGGATATACCACTCCAAGGCACGGAAACTACGCTTTCCTATTAGTTTAATTTCGCCCCTCTAGGATCACTGGGTTAACACGAAATAACTAATGAGATACAATGGAGAAAAACAATTCACAAGATGATCTTCTATGTGAATCAACAAGAACTTTGAGTTTTTAGTTTGTGAAGAACACTAGAGAGAAAATAGCAAGGTTTCTCTCAAGCAAAGCAAGTGTATATTGGAATGTGAAAATTCTGATTTTTCCTCACTTTCTCATAAGAATGACAAGGGTCATATATAACATATTCCCTCATAGATTAGAGTTGTTACTCCCTTTAATCCCCTGATTAAGAATCCTTAATCGTCATTAAAAGGATAACGTAAATAACACAACGGTTATAAACCATCCACGTAAAATTTCACGCCCCAAAACAGAATACACGTCGCGACCCGCGATACAGATCGCGAGTCGCGAAAGTGCACTGGTCTTATGTTTTGCTTGATTGCTTCACGTGATTTTGTGCATTCTAATCTTAGCATACTAGACCTCCTCCTCTTCTAGTATAGAACCATATGAGCTTATAAAACCCATTACCCTATAAATATTCCAACATTAGTTTCACTTGAATATAATATGAATTTTTTATGCTATCACTTTTTATCATTTTTATTAGTAATAACTAGAGATATTAATAGATAAAGATATGTTTTAAAAACGTAAAAAGCAAATTAGTGTAGTCGTATTTTGAAATAATTTGGTGAAACAAGGCTGCATAAATTAAAATTAGTTTTGGCTAAAAAGCCTCATACAATCCAAAATTAGTTTCTAATCACATAAACTAGGGGGAAGGGGAACATTTCTAGTTACAATCAGTCATTCACATTGGTTAAATTCTGCCTACAAGCTTTGCCTAATACATTGACCACTTAGTTCTCCTGACGCTTGACAAACATAAAACCGCTTAGAAAAGTTCGGCATAACTCCCTGCAATCATGGATAATGTTAGCATAAGAACAGCTCGATGATCATGATCTTGGTTGAGCATTTGGATGGCATTTTTACAATCTGAAACTATCATAATCTGATCTCGATTGTCTTTCTTTGCTATCTTCAGCCTTCCAAAATACTCATCAGTTCTGCCATAAGGGGATCGTTCATCGTTGGTATACAAGGCTTTTTGGGAGCCTAGCTGCTACTGTCCTCTATGGTTTCGACTTCGATTTACGACAAACACGACCTGTAATGCCCGTCAGAGCCCATGGCGACGAGGAGGAGGCATCCACAAAGGGGAAGAGGGTGTTCCATTTGAGCTCCTGGACAAGGTCATGGCACGTAAGGTTTAGGGTCATCACCAATATTCCATACTTTTGGTAGACAAAGACTGAGGTTTTGCACGGTTCCAAACAAGCTGACCCTGTGAAAGCATCAAAGTAGATAAGATGTGGCCTATTGTATCTAAGTGACAATACTTGCAATTAATTCATAAAGGCGAAAAGATACAATACTATTAACAGTGCCTTCTAGCTTCTCTCAACCCTACACTTGAATAAGAACATGACACATTTGTCTTACTATGATTATATTGTCATTCTCCCACAATTAGTATATATCCTATCACACCTAATTTTAGAATAACCAATTAAAGCAGTAAGATTGGCCTAGTTGGTTGGAGGCCCTCCTTTCATCACTGTAACACGGGTTCGATTCTTCCCCTGCCCCTTGCAAAATGGGATCCCCAAATTCTCCTCTACTTGCAAGAGATCTTCATCTTACCTAAAAAAAATTAGATTAACCACCTCGATCGATTGAAACCTATAAAAACCTGCTTCGACGTAAAGTGAAATCAATTACATAAATGATGAACAAATATAAGTTTATAAGTAAATTTAGAGAAGTTGACATTTTGATGTTCATGGTAATATTTTTTTTTTGAAGGGATGTTCATGGTAATAAAGCAACTCATTCCTCAACATATATATATTTTTTCGTACATTTCCTTTATCACCCGATATCACATCTAAAGTGATAATTTATTGTAATGAAATTTATTGAAAAAAGAGATTCAGAGATGGATTAGTATAATCATAGAATTAGTGTGTGGCCCGGGCGATGCCCCAGGTGTTACTGTTAACATTTTTACATGACTTAACTATTGTGTTTAATGTTTATGAAAATCGTGTTATTTCCTTTTTATCATTTAAATGTAATATATTTTTTATTGGTCATTAAAAAAAACTTTTCCCAGCAACAAATTATGCATTTAAAAAGGGATTCCAACCACAATATAGTATAATATATATAGATAAGAGCTTCACGGTGTTTATAAACTAAAGAGATTGACAAACAAAACTAAGGTAAAACACTGGAGTCTTTTATTCTAATATTTTAAAAAGGTGTTGCGATTCATTATGCTTTGTTGCTGCCGGACATTCAATGTGCTCCTCGTTCTAACAAAAGAAAAGACAAAAAATCAAAATATATAAAGATTATTAGTATGGCTATCAACAAAGAAAATTTAATGAAAGATGAAATAGTAATTACTTAAATAAATATGCACATTCTTCTGCCCAATCGACATAAGTTACATAGTCTACTATATAAGCCGATAGATGAAGAGGATGAAATACGAAAATATTTGCATTGCGCACACGTGTGAGAAGCTTGGATCGTAGCAAAACTCTATCATGCACCTGCAACAAATAAATCAAAATAACATAATTAATCTGAAAAACTATAAAGTACATTATATTTCAATTTAGTCATGTTATCAATAAGAGTAAAGTTCAAAAAATTATATAGTACCGCATCAAACATATGCTTCAATTTTGCTTTAGTTGAATGCAATATAAACTCAATCTGTTTTGTAAAGAGCTTGACACGCATTGTACCGATAGAGTCGATTATAGTCATATATCCATAAACACTTTTTTTATCATGGAAATATAGAAAATAAATATATAAAGTTAGTAAACAGGTTACTAAAAAGTAATTATAACTTAAACACAATTATAAAATTTATATCCAAATAGTATAAAAATAAGAGTACCTAATAGTTGTTGGAGGCTTTTCTTTGTCACAATTACTACAAATGATATGCTCACTAACATGTTGTATATCAAGTCCACAAAATGTGCAAGCATCATACCATGTAAAACTATCAACATCGATATCAATTAATCTCCCAACCATTCTGTAGTGCTTTCTCTGCATATTAATCAAAATAGTAATAATTTGGATAGAAAAAGTAAATTTCTCCAAAAAAATGATTCCGACATAAATAATTGTGTATCACATACTTTTCTTTTTCGTTTGTAGCTCGCTATAGTAGTCCGGATTGCATTTGAAGTCGACAATGCCCGATTTATTGTTAGTCCACAATTATTAAACCACTTCATTTTCCTCTTGGCAAAATTATCACATACGAACCTGATTATTAACCACAGGACAATGATTATAAACATATATATATCAATAAAATTTAATAAATTAAATTTAATAAATCTGCGTTTCTTCATTACCAATCCAATAGAGTTGATGCATCTACATTATCTGGATTGATAAATAACCTTGTGCATCTTCCTGTGATTAGAAAATAAGCTGAAATTGAATATGAAATTTAAATTAGAATCTCAACTAAAAATATTACGAAAGATAATTAATATTATCACTTTTAAGAAAACCATTATTTGTGTACAAATCGCACCATTCATTTTCCTAACATACACCCCACAAGCCAATAGTGTATTGTACCGGCCAGCACTTTGTTGAACCTGGTTTTCATATTCACTAACAAACTGGTTCATAAGAATCAATCTAACAGCAACGCAGCTGCATCAACATTGGAAGATGGAAAACAATATTATTTGAAGTTGAAAATAAATCATTATAGCATCAAAAATAATAAATTTGAATATATCGATAATGAATACTCAATATGAAACTAACAAAAAAAGAGTAATAAATATAAGTGTGAACACCTTCTATCTAGAACAACAACCTCTTGGATACGGGTTGAGTCATCGTCACAAACAATTGCATTACCTGCATGTACGAAAATCCCTAAAATATCTACAATATATATTTTAAGAATCAACACGTTAGAGGGAAAATAGTATGTCTAATTGATTTGTTACAAAAATTGATGCACGATGTACCTAAAAGTTTAGTGTCATTGTAATTACAGACTTCTATTGATTGAAGGGAAACCAACTTGTAAAAAGCCTTGGGATACATCCAATCAACTATATCACTCTTGTGGACCTTAGTTTCTTGTGTTATATGGAGTTGATATTGATTTGGAACAATGACACAATTTTTATTAACCGGGACAACTTTAACCCTGTGAAAACAATAACCATTAGAATAGGGTAGGCAAGCCATCAACACAAAAGTAAATAAAGTCATAGTATGTAGCTAACTAATTTTCACATTATTCTCTACATTATATTTCATTTTAGAAGCAAGTCAAAAGCAAAATAGAGACATTTTGGGTTAGAGACTGAAATAATGCAGATCAAATGATATTAATTCGTCTTCTTGTTCGCATCTTTGCTATGAAGTGGCAGTCATCTGTATAAATTTTCAGTCCAAAACATGTGGGTTGTATCAAACACACAGTCTTTACCGAATATTCTATAGTCAATATACACCTGCTACAAAATTGAACTCAAATTCTTTCCCCTTTGTATATAATTTTTTCATTTTTGACATTCTTTGTAATATACTTCTTGATATACCAAAGAAAACACGAATAATAATCTACTGCAGGGAAAAAAATAGACATGATGTGTTTTTCAAGTGAAAAAGACATGTATATATAAGTTGTTTTCTATCTCTTTTTTGGCGTATCATTAGGGGTGCGGATTGGTGTTAGCTGATATAGTTTCCCAAGAAACAAAAGCAGTGAAAATTGAAACATAATGCAAATAATAACTACAGATCAGCTAGTCAAACAGCATTAACAAAGAAAAGAGTGATAAGCAGATCTAGAATACAACAGTAAAAAAGATCACATGAAAACCACATCAAGCTACTATAGTTTGTATGGGAAGTGAGATATAGAGCGAATATAACTATTCCAAAAATACTACTTTTAGGAGGAAAAAAAGGAACTATTCTAAAACTACAATGTTTGACTCCCAATATACATAATCAGTAAAGTGGAATAACACCCTCATTCATTTCA
The DNA here is from genome assembly GCA_947648045.1 of Beta corolliflora. Lineage (NCBI taxonomy): Eukaryota > Viridiplantae > Streptophyta > Magnoliopsida > Caryophyllales > Amaranthaceae > Beta > Beta corolliflora. The sequence goes on along the minus strand of CANSZD010000102.1, from coordinate 258,551 downwards.
TGCAGCTAACCTTATGGCAGGAGCTAAAATGCTTATGAAACTCACAAATCATATGATAAAGATAAACAATTTGCAGTTACTCAACTATAGCATACCAAAAAAAAAGTCAACAGAAGATAGCAATCATTTCAATTAAAACCACAAACTAACCTTTTGGCCAACACAAAACAAAGTAATTCGACAAATCATTCATGAAAACAACACAGAACATGCAGAAAAGAGGAAAGAGAAAATCAAATCAGACATAAAATTTAGTACCTGAAGACAACACCAAGTGAAATATTATAGAGAAACACCTTTAACAAATGGCATCATGTATATATATGCATAAGTGTGTATGTTTAAGCAGTCAAGGATATCAGTTCAGAACTTAGAGTAAAGTATTCCTTGCCTAAAGTAATATCAGTGCTAGACTACAAAATTCTGTTAACCAATTGATCCACAAACATCCACTTATCACAGCATGTTATTCAAATTAAGCTCATTTGTGGAGCAGTTCAAGTTTCTTGGTTCAACCAACTAAGATGCAGGAGCCTAGTTCATAAGTAGCTTAGAAGAAACCTGGTTCCATTGAAGAGTAATTAGTACCATAGCAATAAATTAAACAGCACAATGAAGCAGATTGAGCAAAAGTCCAAATCGCATGTAAACGCCTCAACCATTACTTCATTACAATTTAGAGAAACAAATGTCAAAGACAGATAGAGGCAAAGAGCTACAAACCTGGCCCATGTCGGTGTAAACTTCTTGTTTGGAACTTCATCTTCTTCTTTCTCTTCATCATCTGAACAGTGGTATGGTGAGATATCATATGACTGTTGAATGCTGGATCGGTCGGCTGGCTTGACATTTTTATCAACATTAGGTGTTGAACTCTCAGCCATATCCACGGTGCCTAACTGTAAAAACAATCACAACTTTTTAAAAGTGACATTTCACCAGATACAAAGGGATACAAAAGGCAGATTAGGCAAATTATTATTCATCTATGCCCAATACGGCATCTGATAACCCATCCCTATAGCCCCCTGCACCAGCATCTGCCTTTTTTTACCCAAATCTATTTTATCATTTGCCCTTCTGGTCAGCATTTAGATTTTCATCTTACCCAAAATCCCAAATACACGGTCTCATTTCCATGGACCATCACATGTCATATGCCCAATTTTGTGGTACTTATAAAAATTGATTTGCAAGAGCCACATAGAACATAATAATGCAAAGAGGCATGATTTTTACCTTTTCAATAGCAGACGATTCCATTGACATATGGTGATTATTTAAGGTCGCTTGCACACCATCATCTTCCATTCTATGATCCCCTACCACAACTGAATCATTCACTGGCTGCCCTGAATTAGAGTCCTTTATTGGATGCGCATTTTTATCCTATAAAGATCGCATGTTTAAACCAGTACGAACGGCCAAAATAAAACTTATTTTGACGAATTGTAAAAGGACATGGACATACCTCTGCTACACATCTTGATTCCTCTCTCCGATCGTGAAGTTTTTGCTCCGCTTGTTTGTGCTGCAACCGGGCCTCTTCAACACGCCTTCTTTTCCTTTCCTTTTCTTTCGTTTCTTCTTCTTCTCTCTGTCTTTTCTTGGCTGCATTTTCAGCCTCTCTTTTCTTCCTTTCTTCCTCTTTCAATTTTTTCTTCCGTTCCATTTCCTTCATATTTTCTTGCTGTTGGGGGGTATATTTCAGTTACAAAATTATGCAATTATTGAATTTATAATTGAACTTCAATGTGCAATTAGAATACTAAGAGGATTTAGGAGTGATTCGTGAATTAATTTTTTTTTTTGCTAAGATTAACAATTCACTAACCTTTATGGCTCCGATGACCTTTGAACTCCATTGCTTGATTCGTATTATCTAACAGCAACAATAAGATTCGATTAGAAGGAAAGAAAATTCGCAAGCCATTAATTACGAAGTAGAAGAGTAATTTAACGTTCATGGTGGATTTCAAAAGGTGAGATGGAGGGGATGAGTTATTACATTTATGGCTGGAACTCTCGAAGTAGCGCTTCACTCTTGACTGCCATATCTATAATTAAAACCTTATCTGTTATTTTATGGAAACATGAAGCACTTAAAAACGTTAGATCAGACGGTGAGTACTTGGTAATTCTTACATAAGGTCAGCGGTTTGAGCCCGGGCTTCAACATATTTATTTTTAAAATAATGACCACTTGATTTTGTTGGGTAATAGACACGTGGCAAAATTCTAGTGATAGGAGGAGGGTGCCACGTGGCGCATCGACGGTGTCACGCACACCTTTTAATATATTTGTATAGATATCGGTATAAGAATTTGGTCATAAAAATATATAGTACTTCATTTATTTATTCTTTTTCAATTGTAACATATCTTCTTTATGGACTCCAATGCAAACTTCAACCCTTAATATTATTATTTACGCACAAGTAAAAATCATAAAAAAGTGGATATCATTGAAAAGAATTTAACAATATTTCACTTGCTAATTGCATTTTTTAATAAATAAACTGTCAAAAATTGTTAAATTTGACCAAAAAATATATGTTACAATAAAAAAGATATATATTTTTTTAAAAAATTATCATTTGTATAACCATTAATTACCACCTACCATATGAGTTGTTATAGTAATGTTGTGTTTCAAAAAAAAAAAATTAGAACACTTTAGGGCTGGGTAAAGTTACGTTGTTAACAAGGAGCTATGATAAACATCTAATTGCTAGATGTTTTTTAACATCTAGCAGGGGTAAAGTTGTCAACTTACATGGGACAAGAAAGATAAAGTTGTCAGTCAACACCTCGAAAAATGTAATTCAAACAAATAAGTGTTCATGCAATTACAAATAGTGTTCATGTAATTACAAATAATGTTTATGCAAGTAACAAATAGTGTTCATAAAATATAAATAGTGTTTACAAATAGCGTCAGTCTAACAAAAAGGTTGACCTCGAAAAATGCGATGTTAGCAAATAGTGTTCATGCAACTACAAAAAGTGTTCATGTGTTGTAAGTAGTATTTATGCAACTAACAAATAGTGTTCATGAAGTATAAATATTAATAGTGTTCATGAAACCAAATGATATTTTTATATATTAAAAGGTAAATAAAAATCTGCAAAGAAAAAAAATATTTTTTTCTTTTTTATATTGTATTTTATTACTTTTTTATTCCTTGCTAGATGTTAGTAAACATCTAACAATTAGATGTTTATCATAGCTCGTTAACAAGTGAGTTAGCTAACACTTATGTGTTGATTTCATGTGTCTTCTAGACCAGTCTTCACCTTAACTCTATTATGGAAAGATTTCTCAATATGGTATGAGACGTTAATTACCTGACATATTAGTTGTTTAAAGATTTACAAACTCTATTAAGGAAGCAGTGGCGGATTTAGGTGGTTCATTAGGGGTACAGCAGTACCACCAAAGCAAAAAAAAAATTGAAAAACTTTTTTTTTTCTAATTGACCGTTGCATTTGGGTAATTGGGTGAGAGGCTGCCAGCAATAAAGAGTGTCAGCAAAAGGAAAAGGGTTAGTTTTCCTATTCGTTTCATTTATTGCTTTGTACTTTTTAGTTTTTAACTTTTACTTTTGTCAGAATTTAAATTATTTTTTAATAAAAACATTCAACAAAACCAAAAATCCAAAATACCAAAGAAAACGTGACTATGAGTCTATCACTTTTTCACTTCTCTCTCTTCACTCTCTCAATTCCTATTTCCTCAAAAAAGAAATCACTTCTCTCTTAAATCTGCCGAACTGCTGCTGGTTCCTGCCGGAGTTCTTCACCGACCGCCAGAGTTCTGCCGCCAAGAAAAGTCTACCGAGTGCCAACGCCCGACGCCGCCCAGTCCCACACTTCAAACTCGCCCTCACCGCCTCACGCCGCTGCCGTGCCCGCTGCTGCCGGATTCTCCCGCATTCCGGTTAGTTCACTGTTCATTTGCTGCATTCTGGTTAGTTCACTGTTCATCTGCCGCATTGCGGTTAAGTCCTTGTCTAGATTGTAGTTTTTCAATTTGTTGAATGTTGAATGTTGTTGAATTTAAATCTGCCCTTGTTGAATGTCGAATGTTGTTGAATGTTGTTGAATTTAAATCTGCCCTTGTTGAATGTTGAATGTTGTTGAATGTTGTTCAATTTAAATTTGCCCTTGTTGAATGTTGAATGTTGTTCAATTTAAATATGCCCTTGTTGAATGTTGAATGTTGTTGAAAGTGCTATTGTTCAATGTTGGGTAATGGGTACTCAATCGATTGTTTTAATTAATGAATTGAGTCTGTTTTAATTTAGTTATACTAGTAAGTAGTATATAGGATTTTGGTGAATTGTAATGTGATTATGAATTAGTTTGAATTAATTGACTTATAAGATAGATTGATTGTTGGTTATTAATTTAATTTATAAGATGGACTGATTGTTGGTTATTAATTTGGTTTCATATGGACTAGTGTCTAGTAGATAGTGATTAGTTTATTTGTGTATTGGATATATAAAATGAGTTAAATGACACCTAGATCGAAAAGATCAAAGGGGAAACAACCTGATCTTCGACACTGTTAGTTACAGTACCCCCGATTTGAAAATTCTGGATACGCCACTGTAAGGAAGTATTACCATTAGGCTACAAGGATATAGGCGGAACGATAGAAATCTAACAGTTAGATGGATCTACCAAACCTTTTGCCGTCTATTCTATCTTTGTGAATATAAGGATACCCAACCTTCCCTCCCCATTAGTAAAAAAATATCCCACTATCTCCTATTACATCTACTTTTTAATAAAATAGTACTTCCTCCATTTCAAAATAGTTGCACCATTTGGCATTTGGTCACTATTCATCAACCAACTTCAACAAGCTTTCTCTCACCATTATATAAGAAAAAACATAGTCAAGTGGAATCTTGTTAAATTCGTCTCAATACGAGGATTTCAAATATCAACTTATTATAATTTTTACTTATACACAATTAGAGATATTCACGTTTAAAAAAGCGTCTTAGCAAATGTGAAAAAGCAAACGGTGCAACTATTTTGAAACGGAGGAAGTATTTGATAGCTACACTTTAATTTATTTCTTTAAACTACGTGTCGTCACAAGTATTAAAATCTTTCTGGAACAGGGAGTAATCATAATTTTTTGGTATTCCAAAATAACAAAAAAGTTGCATTTATATTTTAAGGAAAGTGACATATGCAACCCTGAAGGTGGATAACTAATAAAAGTTTAAAGAGCGAAAATATCAACAATTAACTAAGCATTACTAACATTAATTAACACATGATGACATAATTTGTCATAAATTTCTAAATTTAATATAATTTTAGGAAATGTATCTAATACTTATTGTTAGCTCTTAGTTTAATTTGCATATATCAAAACCTATATTTTAATCCACAAATAATATAAGGATCTTTCTAACCTATATATGCCACAAGGCATAGGTTAAGAGTATCAAGATTTCATTAAAAAAATATATAATACAACAAATTTCTATTTGGGTATAATAAATAAGGATAGATATTTAAGATAGAGATAATTATATAATATTTTTTTAGTTTGGTTGGATTTTGAAATGGAATTTTTTTGTATAATGATATCTTATATAGGATTTTTGATACTCTTAACCTATGCCTTGCTGCATAGGTTAGAAAAATCCATAATATAAAAAGTTCAGGTGGTTATATATCTGGAAAGTCCAAGTATTTCTATATCAATACTTAATTATTTACTATGTTTCATTATAGAAAGGAATTTATTAAATACAACAGCGACAGTCGACAAAGGACTGCATTATACTTGATTCTCAGTCTATAACGGACTCAGAATTTATACTTAATCTCTAGTTTCTATACAAATTAAATAAAATAAGAGTTTTTCTAACATATGCACCAAGTGCATAGGTTGAACTATTTATTTGTACGTTTTCTCAACAAAATTGATACATATAATATGGACAATTAAGAATATAATTCTCATAATCGATACCTAAGGAGATAGGAGCAAGATGGAATTATCATACATGGAATTAGATATCAATTATGAGAATAGTATGTTTAATTAACTATGCCATATTCATCAGTTTTGTTGAGAAAAACTAAAAACAAATAGTTAAAATTATACATTTGGTGCACAGATTAGAGATTAACCCATCAAATAATCATATATTTGATGCTGCAGGGGTTTTACAAGTATGTATCTTACTTTATACATTTTCAATCACCCACGCCTTATGTACACCCTAATAGTAAAAGGAATTGAAATGATTATCACTTATTAAGAGTTCAACTCAGCACATTGCTCTTGATTTTGACGAAAAAATTAAAGAAGATACGGCCATTCATGCACGTTGAAGTTCGATCGTGCTGCAGCGAAGCTTACCATTAGCTGCACAATAAGCCACATTAACATTTAGTCTTGAACGAAATTGAGATAAATACACGTTAGGTATACATTAACCTCGTTACAAAGTTATCGTCATACTGATAGTATAATCTCTTCCTATAATTAGACGCATTATACACTCACGTGAAGGTGCAATGTATGAGTAATTGATTCTCGTATATATATTAATTAATTACCTTATTTGTATTTACTAGTGACCTGATATATACATTAATAATAATCGTAATAATGTTTATTAGCAATCAAGGTTATCAGGACCAAGGACCCTTGTGTCCAATGGTGTGGCTTCCTATCTCCCACATGGGAGACCAAGGTTCAAATCTTGGTGAAAGTAAAATTTCAATATTGTTGGGGGGGAGGGGGTTTGGGGCTTGTTGGGCCTCTGGTGAGTGGCCCTGTGCGAGGGCAGCCCAGAGGAAATTCATCTTACCACGGGTTCCCGAAAGGGGGCCAAAAAAAAAATTATCAAGGTTATCAGGATCGTCAATGAAAAGGGGGTAGGATATGATCAAATTGGTAAAATGAAACGCGGTATTATAGATCCTACTAATTAGTGAAAAACATAAGTATGATAAAAACAACTTCATTTTTCAGTAACCAAAATATGAAAAATGATTTTTGCTTATAGAAGTTCAATTTTTGTAGTTTGAAGTCTACATAAGTTGTAATTTATAAGTATACACGGTTGTTAAAATTGTGATTCTAGTTATGATCGTCAATTTCAAGTCATCATATAATTATATGAAAAAAAATTATTCCATAACTATTTGACACAATTATATTATTAAGTACACTGACAATTTGTGTAAATAAGCTCATTAGTAGAAATAAATAAGGATGTAAATTTTTTGTCATATCATATATATTTTTTTTCAATGAGCAAGATAAAATGTATTGCTATCATGAAACACAATTACAACCTATTTCCCTTGAGAGATGACAACCCTTCTAAAAAGGCCCCTCAAACAAACAAGGAAAGACAACACCACTAGGCCTCACAAGCCTAATACATCCAAAACTAACAAAATACCAACAAACTGTTGGAAAAACCAATTATTTTGTCATATCTTATTATCACTGCATGCTGGTCGGATTATTACATGGTAAAATGGTAAATTTGTATTAAGGTCGTAAGTAAATTATGTTACTCCCTCCCTCCCCTTTTAATGTTCCTAGTTTGATTTTTTTTGTGCTTAATTAAGAAATATTCCAAATAGGATTATAAAAAAGGAAAAGAGGGATTACAGTTACTTGGATCAGTGAATCGTAAGATCCATATATATATATATATATATATATATATATATATATATATATATATATATATATATATATATATATATATATATATATATATATATATATATATATATATATATATATATATATATATATATTTATTTATTGTTTGTAACCCTTTATCAGTATTATCATTACTAATACCATTGATGGTAATCTATAACCTCAAATATACATTATCAATATTCATTCAAAAAAAAAATTTACATTACCAATAACCCCATTTAAATTTTATTAGGGATCCAATTGATGTATATTTAGTCTTCACTCTCTCTTTACAATTGACTCATTTTTCTTTTTAGGATATATTTATTTGATTGATTCAACTATCTTAGATTTAGAAAAGGATTCACATCACATAATTTAATTTAACAACAACAAATAAATAACTCTTTATCAGATAAGACCTATTAAAATAGCTATTTTATTAGAAAAACCCTAATAAAAACTTCTTTTTTTTTGTCTAAAATGACCTATTATAATATTTTCGTTTGTTATGTCACACCGTCTCAACATATTTTTGCCAAAAAATCTATTTTCTGGCCTTGACTTTTTTTTTCTCTCCCTTTCTTATTAAATGAGGCCAACCTATTGTGACTTTTTCCCCTCCCTTTCTCATTAAATGGAAAAAAAGGCAAGGCCGAAAAATTGATTTTTTGGCCTGAAAGTATTGAGATTATCTGAAGTAACAAAGAAAAGTATTATAATAGGTCTCTTTAAAAAAAAATATTTTTATTATGGCTTTTTAAATAAAATAGCAATTTTAATAGGTCTTATTTGACAAAAAGTTCACATATAAATGATACTTCAAAAATTCTTTCCACAAGTCATTGCCATCATCAACAAGCTTTTCCCAACCTTCCAAGAAGTCACCGGTTACGGTAGTTAAGGCGGCGGAGGAGCCATTGGTGGAGTTTGTATTGCTCTGATCAAGCTGGTTAACATTCATAGCCGCAAGAGAACTATCAACCACTGAAGGAAGAAGTGTATTCTCATCTAGGGTTTCACACGTTGCACTTTTTTTGTTCAAGCTTTGATTATAGCAGTAGTCAATTTCCAAGCTTAGGCCTAATCTTGGGATGTCATCCTTGTTAACCACTGTTGCACCCACATAAGAAGGAACTTGGCAAAATCCTAGAGAGCTTGAACACATAACATTGTTGGAATTATTTGTGTTTAGCATTTGGAAAATGTTTTTCAGGACTTTAAGATCTGCTCCTTCAGGTTCAGAGGCGGCGACGTAATTAGGTTGTTGTCCAACAACATTAATGAAGTCTCCAAGGTTCACTGAAGCACCCAAATGTGGTGGAGTTGAAAGAACTTGGACCAGGTAATTAGCTAAGAAGTTAAGGTCAGTAGTAGGATCAATACCCATTTTTAGTAGTTTTTCCTTTAAACGTGTGTTCCAGTAATTCTTTATATCCTTATTTGTCCTATCTGGGCAATGAGCTGCAATCTGTGACCACCTAGGAATGTTTAATTTGACACAAGCACAAGCAAAATTAATGAATGGATCGATTAAAATAACTTACTATATTGAATAATATCCATGATTTCCATTATTTTCTCTAAACGTTATGATCAAATTTATATATACAATAATACACATATATATAAATTTCTTGGATTTCGCAACTTTTAGCAACAATTGTTGAATACTCTGAGAATAAACATAAGAGTTGATTAATTAGTACTATAATATGTAATATTAATTTATCATCTAAAATTATCATTTGCACTTCGGATCAGATCGTCATATACTAAGTTGCTAATTAGAAAACGTTATTATATGTATTTGAAATGTAGAATCATATGTAAGATCCATATTGTGATTTTAATAACAATGAAAGTAATCCCTTATATGCATTATTAGTACACCTCAATTGATTATGCCAATCAGTAAACTCATATATCACACTTTTATAGAAAAACACTTACTGTATATTAAACTTAGGGCCTGTTCTCTTCGCCATAAAACAACTGAACTGAACTGAACTGAACTGATTGCAACTGAACTGAACTGAACTGAACTGAATTAAATTATAACTAATAGTAATGATAATAATTTAGAAACTGAACTAAGGGTGCGTTCTCTTCACCTTAATAAATTAAGTTTCAGGTCCAATCAGGGCAATAAGTTTCAATCAGGTCTAATAAGTTCCAATCAGGTGCAATAAGTTCCAATCAGGTCCAATCAGCTATAATCAGGTCCGATAAGTTCCAATAAGGTCCTAATAGTCAATGATCAATAAATTTGAATTAAAATTTGAATTAAAGTACCATTATGATTATTATATAGTATTATATTTGTAATATTGTCTATTATTTTATTATTCATATTACGATTAACTGATATGTTATTATTAAAATTTTTAATTAAAGTACCGTTATGATTATATAGTATTATATTTGCATTATTATCTATTATTTTATTACTCATATTACTATTGGTTGATTATGTTATTATTAAAAAATATTATAATCATGGTCATATAAAGTTAACAATAATAATTATCATAATCATAATATTTTGCAATTCATCTTTAAATAACTAGATAGAACATGTTTTCGTTACTAATAACAATGAAAGATATAAATGTTATTAATTGATTTCCTACTAGTGCTTTATGAAATCAAAGCAACACTATTAGATATATTAGTGGTGAAAGTTGTGTATAGGCAAGCATATAAATAGTATTTTTTTGTTAAACTGTTAATCATAAGATATAACTAATAATTACTATTTTTTTGAAAGATTAAATTTTAATGATTATTATGTTATAATAATTTTGAGGGATAATATTTATGTTAGGGGTAATATTATTTATGTTATTAATCATCAAATTTTTTGTTAAATAAGGTCAAATAAGTTCCAATCAGGTTCAATAAGGTCTAATAAGTTCCAATCAGGTCTAATAAGTTCCAATCAGGTCAATAAGTTTCAATCAGGTCCAATAAGTTCCAATCAGGTTCAATCAGGTCCAAAAAGTTGAATCAGGTCCAATCAGGTCCAATAAGTTCAGTTCAGTTCAGTTCAGGTCCAATAAGTTCAGTTCTGATAAGTTCAGTTCAGTTCAGGGTTATTCAGGTGAAGAGAACGCACCCTAAATTGAACTGAACTGATTGGACCTGAACTGGAATCCGACCTAGCAGGCTAAATTGGTTAATAGTAAATGAGAGAGAAGCCTCCTGACCAGGAGGAGAGAGAAACCCCACAAAAAGAACTGGTTCCCCTCCTCTACCTAGCCCTCAAGGCTAAATCCAGCCAGATCCGCCCCGCCGCAGGTAAAGGTTCCCCAAGATTGAGTCGAAGAAGCCCGTTTCTCCCCCGAAACCATGTTCTGCTCCTATCCAAAACCCTACCCCCCCCCCTCTGAGCTTCGCAATGGTTGTTGCTACCCCCTCTCTCACCATTTTCCCCCAAGCCAACCCCTCACCCTCTTCCTCTGGCGATTCAAAAGCCCAGCCCTTTGCGCTGTCCCCGCCCCAAGCACTGCAAAAAGACCATGTTTTTGTTCCAATTTCAGAGGAACTGTACTCCGACCATAGTAAGCCATGGAGTGTAGCCTTGATATGCAAAGTAGTTGGTAAATCCTTTTCGAGGGACTTCTGAAAACCTTTGTTATGAAGAATTGGCACCTTCCTGATACTACAAAACTGATTGCACTAGGGAAGAGATTTTATGTTATTGATTGTGCTTCAATTAATAAAAGAAACTCTATCATATCTGAGGGACCCTGGTTCATTCAAGGAGCCCATGTCTAGATCCAAAGCTTGGAACCCGGATTTCGCCCGTCTCAAGCAAGATGTAACAAGGGTATTGTGTGGGTTAATCTGCCCGAACTCCCTGTTGAGCTATACAAACAGGACATACTTGTCAAGGTAGGGCAAACCATAGGGGAGGTGGTAAGAATTGACGCCAAAACATTAGAAGGAGGAAATAGAAGATTTACTAGAATATGCATCCTCGTGGAAGATGATAAGCCGCCACCAACTGGAGCTTGGTTAGGTAAGGGATTCCAACCTTTGGAATTCTTAGAGGGTCATTGGTACTGCCCAACCTGCCATAAATTTGGCCATTATAACTCCCAGACGTGTCCCAAGCGTGTAACCATGGGGAAGAGGGAGAATGGAAAGGGTGGGATGGAGGAGAGCACATCCACCAGAAAAGAAGATTCCGGGAACGTGAAAACGACAGCTGAACTTTGGTAAAAAGTGGAAAAAAGAACCACATCAAAAGTCAACAAGGGTAATTATGGTAGAGGAAAGTCAAAAGATAGGAGAAGTAAATCTTCTCGAAGATGGACCCCAAAAAGAAAAAGGGAAACACAAAATGGGGAATGACAGGCGGCTAATGAAAAGGAAATTTCAGTGTTACCTCGTAGGAAACTTGTATCCATGGAAGAAACAAATGAAACAAATTCGTTCTCTCTCCTGGGAAAAATCTCGGAAGATTTGGATGAAAACCCCAAGCAAATCTCGCCCATGCCCAGCCCGAAACGTGGCTCTGAAAATGTCAAATCACCCAGTCCTCTCTTGGAAGTTGATCCATCCTCCTCCCATTTAAACTCTCAAAATACAACTCCACCCCCACACCAACAAGAAACCCAAATCCACCCCTACCCAGAAATCGAAAACCACAAACCCCAACAACAAAATGAACCTAGCCCCGGAGGAAATCGAGCCAAACACCCCACCACCTCTATCACCATCATTAAGCCCATTAAACCTGTCACCCGAATCTCCCCCCCGTGTCCACATAATAAAACCCGAGGCCCCGATCTATTTTGTGAGACCAACCCTCCCTCTAAAACCAGACACCTCCCCTCTATTTGTGGACTATATCCTAGCGAAAGATCACGGGGAGATAATCGAACTCTCGCTGTTCGAAGTAAAGCAAATCATCCTCGACCCGTTCAATGTGGATCCCCAATTCAAGGAACTCCTAATGTATGTCTCCGGAGTCGGGTTCTTTCCCGCTCACCTTCCCCAAATCCAAGACATAACTCACCTCCCAAAACCGGTTCAAATTCTGTTGAAGTGGTTACTAAAACGCGAGGACGGAGTAGAAAGCGAAGAGAGGGAAATCCTCTACTCCTTCGGACCATGGCTAGACCCACGGAGCCTCCTCCCTCACCATCGTAAAAAAGTTCAGTTGCGGAGTGCTCCGGTGACGTTCAAGGCGATGAACAATACAAATGCCCTCCTCCTTGCGGACATCCTTCCTATGATGAAACAAATGAAGATCATGGCAAGTTGAGAAGAGGCCAACGAAAGAAATGGGCTCCGCGAAGCCGAAGTCACTCTCAAACCCATGAGTGACATTTGGATACACCCCAAGTCGGGGGAAGCAGTGCTGCCATGGCAAATGACTGACAACGAAATGCTCCGAGGCCTCAAAAAGATGCCTCACCTTCCATATAATATGTCCGTTGTCATGTGGAATGTGAGAGGGATTAGCCGCCCCTTCTTCAAACCTAACATGCGACACTTACTCCATCAACACAACCCGGACATTTGTATTCTCGTTGAAACACAAGTATCTCGGCAGAACACCGGTTGTCTCATCAATGACTTAGGCTTCGACTCGACTCATCTTGTGGAGCCTAATGGGCGTGCGGAGGGTATTCTCCTTATGTGGAAGTCTCAAAAGGTTAATATCCACATCCTTGGGGAGAACTACCAAGGGATCTACGCTTTGGTGGAGGTAAGTCCCCTTAAAACCCCTTTTATTTTAATGTCAATTTACGCAAGCACCAAACATCATCTACGTGCTAATTTATGGCAGCAACTTTGTGATTTTTCGGTTGATATTAAAATTCCTTGGTTAGTGTTAGGTGACTTTAATGAAGTCACGTGTCAAACGGAAAAATTTGGAGGAAGAGTTATTAATCGTCATCGAGTTGATTTATATGTTGATTCCATGAACTATTGCAAGTTAATTGACCTAGGCTATAATGGTCCTAAATTTACTTGGTCGAATAAAAGACGTCGCAACCCAATTCTTGAAAGGCTAGACCGGGGTTGGGGGAATGAGGCTTGGCTTACTCGTTCCCAAATTCGAGTATATGGCACCTCCCTAGGGTCACTTCAGCTTATTGCCCCTTGTTGTTAAAAATTGATAACCCTAGTCCAAATCATGGCCCTAAGCCATTTAGGTTCGAACCTATGTGGATTCGTGACCCCACCTATGCTAACACGTAGCGTGGGAAGGGGCTAGAGGTACGGTCCAGGTTAGGCTTGAGAATGTGAGGGAGACCCTAACTAAATGGAATGCGGAGAGTTTTGGGAATTTATACCTTAGGAAAAGTAGAGCGATGAAACGGCTTCAGGGAACGCAAACCGCCCTCCATTTTAACCCAACGTCCCCTTTCCTCCAAAATCTAGAAGCTAACCTTGAAACTGAAATTAGGGAAATTCTAGAGCAAGAAGAGTGGTTATGGCTCATGAAAAGTAGGATTAATTGGGTAGTGGAGGGGGAAAGAAACACGAGTTTTTTCCATAAGAGTGTTACGATTAAAAGAAATGCTAGTCGCATCCTAACTATTAGAAATGAAGTTGGAGTCAATCTAGAAGAGCCGGAAGCGATCCGTGAACACATAAGGTGGGCCTTTCAAAAACTCTATAGAACTGAACATTTATCCTCCTCAGGTACCTTTAACATCTCGGACAATTCTATTAGGATAGCCTACCCCCCCTCAAATGAAGAAGTGAGAGAAGCCTAATTCTTAATGAAGCCCCTCAAAGCTCCGGGGCCAGATGGTTTCCACCCAATTTTCTTCCAAAATAAGTGGTAGCTTATTAAAGATGAGATTTATAAGGAAATGCAGGAATGGTTTGGGAGAGGGAAGATTCCGGTGACCTTAAGTCAAGCCCTGATTTGCCTTATTCCTAAACAAGTATGCCCCGAAACGATCAAGCACCTTAGGCCGATTAGCCTATGTAACACGATGTATAAGCTAGTCACAAAGGTCCTAGTGAATAGAATCAAACCCCTCATCCCTCAATGGATTGCCCAAAACCAAAATAGGTTTATCAAAGGTAGGGGGCCGGAAGTCAATCTTGTGGTGGTTTCGGAAGTTTTACACTCGATGCATAAAAAGAAGGGGAAAACGAGTTGGTTTGCTCTCAAAGTGGATCTAGAAAAAGCTTATGATCGCATGGAATGGGGTTTTGTGAGGATTAATCTAATCTGATTAATCTAAACTTAGATTCAAGCTCAATCAACCTCATCATGAATTGCATTTCGAATACTTCTTCCTCCGTGCTTATTAATGGTCAGAAAACCAATCCCTTCGAGCACTCTAGGGGGCTTCGTCAGGGAGACCCTATGTCTCCCTATCTCTTCAACATCTGTCTCGAGTACCTCACCTCCCTTATTAACCAAGCTTGCGAGTCTAAAACTTGGACACCCTTTTGGGTGGGAAGAAAATGAGTCCAGGTGTCTCATGTCCTTTTTGCCGATGACCTTCTTCGGTTTAGAAGGGTAGATGAATCCACGACCTTTGCTGTTAGAGATGTGCTGCAAACCTTTAGCCAGGAATCGGGACAAAGAATTAATGAGGATAAGAGTAGGCTTGTTTTCTCCCCAAATACTCCCCCTGAGCTCCATGAGCTCTTCAAAGATACAATAAATATGAGCGCGTCAGAAAGTTTAGGCATGTACCTAGGACTTCCAATATCACATAGGAGACCCAGAAGGCGGGATGTTCAATTTGTGGTTGAAAAAGTTTGAAAGCGTCTAGCTAGTTGGAAAACTAATTTTCTCTCTAGAGCTGGGAGAGTTGTTCTCATTAACTCTACCCTTAACACAATCCCCAACTACTACATGCAAGCTAACTTCTTCCCCATTGCTACCCTAAATGATCTAGACAGAATCTGTAACAACTTTTTATGGGGAGAGAAGGAGGGTAAGAATAGAATGCACCTTGTTGCTAAGGAAGATGCTTTCTTACCCAAAAGTCTAGGAGGCCTAGGAATCCGCAATCACCGTACCCTAAACAAAGTTCTGATGGCTAAACTATGATGGCGAATGTGTCATGGCCCTCCGAACCTCGCTCAGGAATGCATCATTTCGAAATATGTGCATAAAGAAGGAGTCACAAAATTCAATCAAGGGTCTCAAGTGTGGCAAAGTATCGAAAAAGGGTGGCACATTCTCGAAAAAAGTTGTCAATGGAACTTGGGGAAAGGCCAAAATGTGTCCTTCTAGAACGACAACTGGCTAGGAATAGGGCCAATTAGAGCCTTTGTAATAGGAGCCCTGACCTTTAGGGAGTTAAATGCGAGTGTGAGAGATGTTTGGAATCAGGGAAGCTGGGACGGAATCCACTTCTCAATTGAAATCCCCATCTTCATTATTCACCACATGTTTAGCGTCCAATGGAAACCCACAAATCAAAATGACATGCCTTACTCCTCCTTGGTTAAAAACAACGCCTTCTCTCTAAAGCAAGCCTTGTTGCTCGAAACCTTGACTACCCATTCCCCCCCAAAGGATACCTCTTGGGTTTGGGATGGCCACCTCCCTCCAAAATTAAAATTCTTCCTTTGGCTCTTATGGCATAAGCGCCTCCCCACACAAAAAATGATTTTCTCTCGCAACATCGTCCCCAACCCGGTTTGCAACGTTCGAGATTCATTTGAAGAGAACATTCTTCATGCCCTAAGAGATTGTGAGCAAACTATGATTTTATGGGATCATATTCGTTTTGACACTGGTCAAAATTTGGGGGACCTTGACTCTTGGTGCGTCCATAATCTCAAAATCAACACTCGCCTCAACGGCTTGGTGTGGAATATTGCCTTTCCATTCTTATGCCATGAAATCTGGATAAATCGGAACAAACACCTTTTTGAAGGGACCCCAATCCCGAATCACAGCTTGACTCTCAAGAGAGCCTCTTTCGCGGCGGGTGAATTCCTGTCTTCCCTCCCCGCCCACAACCCACCTCCTTCGAACCCACCTTCTAGCTACTCATTAAAGGACCTGCTACCCTATTGGGCGACCATACATGTCGACGCTTCATTCTCCTCCCCACGGGAGCCCTCATATATTGCGGGCAGCCTTAGAACTCATAACGGAACTTGGGTTGTGGGGTTTCAAAAGAAAGTTTTGACCATTAATGCTAAACTGGCCGAATTACTTGCAATAGTTGAGGGAATTCTTTTGGCGCGCAGGCAAAACTACTCCTTTGTTATAGTGTGATTGCCGGGATGCTATTTTATCACTAAAGCAAGATTTATTTCATTATGATGCATACTCGAATATCTTGAGCATTTGCAGGGAGCTAAAGAAGGAATTAAGGGATGTGAGGTTCGAGTTTGTGAAGCGTGAAGATAATCGATTAGCGGATGCTTTGGCGAAAAATTGTAGAACCCTCGAGTTTGATTGTAATAGTCTTAGGAACTTCTTGGATCCCCCAAGCTTTTGTAATGATATTCTACTGGCGGATTGTAATGGGCTATTTAGGTCCGAACTTGGTTAATTTCTAATGTTATGCATGCCTCTTTCACCAAAAAAAAAGGGAACTGAACTGAACTGAACAAAAAATAAGTTGGGGAGGACAGACCCTTAATCACTTCATCTCTTAATAATTGATTTTCCTTTTTTGTGATATTTTTATTTTATTGGTTCAAATAAATTTTTCCTATTTAAGGTAACTATGACCACTCATTAATTATGTTCTCTAATTCACATCAATATTATGAACTGAATTACTATTATCCCGTCTCTTTCGTACATTGGTCCTAATGTGAAGACAACTATTGATTGAAACTTAGAAGTAGTATGTCGTGAAAAGGAAGACAAAACTTCCATTAATTAAGAAAAGGAACATGGTGTTCTATTTTTCAACGTACAAAAAACAAACAATACTTACTTGAACAATTCTTTCCAGAAGTCATTGCCATCATCAATAAGCTTTGCCCACTCTTCCAAGCAGTCACCGGTTATGGTAGTTACGGCCGCGGCCGAGGAGCTGCCATTAGTGTCGTTGCTATTAAGTTGGTTAACAGTGAAAGGCGCAGGAAGGCTTTTCTCAGCATCTAGGGTTTCATAAGTAGTAGTATTATCAACGAGTGTTGTTCCATGACTTGGACCCACATAATAGTTAGGAAATTGGCCAAATCCTAGAGAGCTTGAACACTTAGCATCAATGTTTGTATTTGGAAGAAATGATGAATTATAATTATTTGTGTTTAGGATTTGGAAGATGTTTTGCTGGACTTGAAGATCATTTGCAAGTAGTTGATGGTTGATAGAAGTACCGACATGTGGTGGGGTTGCCAGTACTTGATGGTTGATAGAAGAACCACCGACATGTGGTGGGGTTGCAAGAACTTGGGCGAGATGATTAGCTATGAAGTTAAGTTCATCAGTTCTTGACATGTGAGTTGAGGGATCGATACCCATCTTTAGTAATTTTTTCTTTATATGAGTGTTCCAGTAGTTCTTTATATCATTATCTGTTCTCCCTGGAAGATGTGCTGCAATTTGTGACCACCTAGGAAAGTTTAATTTGACACAAAAATTAATAAGCAACGTTTAATTTAAAGTGAAAAGTCATTCATTAATTTGAAGTCATACGACATCTACAATAGAGAGCAAAAACTAACAAATACATATCAAATTGAAATAAACATAATCTCTATTATATAAGGCAACACATGGGGGACACCAACAAATAGAAAAAGGAAAAAAAGAAAAAAAAATAGAGGATAGCTAACTACTTTCTTTAAATGAAAAAATGGGGGAAAAGAAAAAAGTAATGCATACATCAGTCTTTTGAAAAACAAAATGCAAAGACAATTCTTTTACACAATTAATTTAATTTTATACTTTAGCACGCATTGCGTGCATATAAGACTAGTTCTAATATGGTAAAACTAAGATCGTTGAGTAGATCTAGCACTCAAGAAAACCCTCGTCTTTTCCATCAGTGTCTGATGCAACCTTCTGCGAGGGGGTCTATCGATCTAATGTAAATTTGAAGTAGAACTGAATTTAATTCAACTGATTGTAAATGAAGAACTGAAATTTGTTGCAACCCCGCACAACTTCCGTTCAATAAAATAACCTTCAACTTAAGACTTTGGATTTTAGATTTATACCAAAACACACAAAAGCCCCAAACAAACAAAACCACCATGATAGACATGGGGAGACTAGATCCGAACAAAGGAGGACAAACTAATTGTCTAACCCCATACAAGGCCATCACAAAGGATGGAGAGAAACTCTCATAAAGATCAATTTATTAAATAGACTAACAAAATAAACTAAAAATTGAGAATAAGAGAGAGAAAGGGGTTTACCTTGAAGACAGAAAGAGAGAAAGAGAGAGGAGAGGAAACAGCTAGGTTTATTTTTTTAATAAGCAACGTTAATAAAGTGAAATGACTAGAAATGGTAGAGGGAAGGAGAATAAAGGGGAAGGGACGATTAAAATATATGCTATAATCATTATCTTTTTCTGTCCACACCAAATTAAGGAAATTAAAATGATCTATCATTTTCCACCCTCTACTTTCTTTTCACATCTTTCTCATCATATGTAAATCATTGTGGGTGCTGTAGATGGAAATATTTGGTTGGCAATTACAATTGTCGGAGATGGAGAAAGATAGATAAATCAATGTAATTATTGCGATGGCTTAGGCCCTATTCACTTCATCGTAAATATATAATATTGGTAAGAAAGAGAATTAGGTTTTAGTTAGCCAAAATCATTTCAATTAATTTTAATGAGTTTCGGTCAAATTACTGTATAACAAAAAAAAAATTACTGATAAACAAAAATAAATCGGTTTTATCATCAATAATCAGCTTCAATCAATAATAATCAACTTTAATTAGTAAAAAAAAATTCAATTCAGCAAATAAAAGTTAAATTATTTAAAAAAATTAAGGTGATGAAGTGAACAAGGTCATAGAGAGAAAACGCCACTATATCTAAATTGTCGACGAGAACTATCTCTTCCAGCTTGTTTGGTGGAAAGGATTTGGAAGGAAAGAAAGAAAGTGGAAGGGAAGTTGTTAATTTGTTAGTTTCCAATGTTTGGTTCAAAAAATAAATTTAAATGAAAGAAAATGGAAGGAATTGAAAGAAAAGACTCCTTAATAAATTTTCACTTTCCTTTCCTCCTAAAAGTGGGGGAATTTGGGAGGAAAGAGAAAATTTAAACCAAACATGAGAAGTTAAGGTTTTTTTCATTTCGATCTCTTCCCTTCTTTTCTCTTCCTTTCCTTTCTCTTCTCTTCCTTTCCTTTACCAAAAATGAACCAAAAGAGTTGTTCATCTAATCTCTCATTATTACATATGACTATGTTTACAAGTGTAGAAGGGAATTGGAAGGAAAAGATCCCCTAAAAAATTTTGGAAGGAAAAAAAAGGAATTGGAAGAAAACATTTTAGTTTCCAATGTTTGGTTTAATCATAACATTATAAGTGATAGGAAATGGAAGGAAGTGGAAGGAAAGCCTCTTTACAAAAATTTCATTTTCCTTTCCTCCCAAAATTTGAGGAATTTTCGTTTTCTTTTTCTCTTTTATTCTTTTCTCTTCCCTTCCTTTCATTTACTAGAAACGAACCAAACAAGCTGTCAGTGATTATACTATATCATGATATAGCAAATATACGTACCTATTACCAAGGACAGAATGAAGCTGGATAATCAGGCTGTCTTCTTCTTCAGAAAACTGGCCGCGCTTAATGTCTGGCCTCAAGTAATTATGCCATCTCAGTCTACAACTCTTGCCACACCTGCTCAGCCCCGCCGCCTTCGCAAGAGCCCGCCAACTCCCATGGCTGTGATTTCGGATGTGAGAGACAAGTTTTTCATCCTCGTCCGGTGTCCAAGGACCCTTCTTCAACCCCCTACTATTACCGCAGCATGGAGACCTACCCATCCGTCTTACCTTCGTATTAGTTTTGTTTATATGTTTGGTTAGCATCGCTTTAAAGATTAAATTAAAGAAGAGAACTTGAGGAGGAATACGATGAAGAAGGAGCTTGAGAGTTGAGACTATGATCATTTGGTAGATATTATTGGTCGGACTATGCGCGTTATATAGTAGGATACAAGGGTTAGCACTTCATTGTAAAAGTAGGGCATACTCGAGTTAGGTTTACATTCTATATTAATCAAGAATGGAAGAGCTTCGTAAATGAACAGAAGGCAAAGACATAGGAGATTCACCTACCAGACTAAGGTGTGTCGACTTCTGTCTCGTATAGGGTCCGTTCTTGTCAACTTTTTTTGCTTATCTCAACTAGTGAACTTAATTTAAATTATCTTAGCTTATTGGACCTTATTAGACCTGATTTAAA